>MNCI01013647.1:155405-173488 GCA_015680685.1 Gnetum montanum
AAAAATTTGAATATTTGAGCCAAAAATTCCTAATGCTCACTCGAAATATACTATAAAGGGTAAGTACAAAGAGATAATAAGAATCTTAACATTAATCAATCAAACTAAGGCCAGAAAGATTTAGATAATACTCCTAATAGACCATATCAACTATTTTAGTTCATAATAAGCAAGGAAAATGATATAAGATCAAGTAACTAAAAGATATAACACCTAAGGGGTTCCTTTCTTTGTAAATTTTTCTAACTCTATAATCATAATATGATGATGAGTTTCAGTTTGTCGCATTGATTGGGCCCCATCAATGCAGTCAGTTGCATTAATGTGGCTCCATTAACTATTCCCCGTTGATGAGGTCCCATTGATGTAGTCAATTGCGTTGATATGGCCTTGTCGATGCAGTGGTCTATCTTGGTCTATAAATACATGCTCACTAGCCACATTTATGGCATGTCTTGTTGTAGTAGTAGCAAAACTCTTACATCTTTCTCATTTGAGAGTTAGAATATTTTCTTGAGTGCCCATAGCATGAGTCATTGAGTGTATAGATCTTTATTTGAGCATTGTTATACCTAAACACAATAGTGTGTGTGGCAATAAAGATGAGATTTTTGATAAACCTTGCAGCATTCTAGATAGATTAAATATTTCATTTATGCATTTAATGTTTTCAATTATTTATTAAATATTTTTTAGTAATTAAGCAATATAAGCTAGATATATTAAACACATAAGTATGACCGCTTCAAGCATAGCACATAATCGCTTGGTAATCCTAGTAGCATTATTGCTTAGTGTTCTTAGTAGCATAGCGCTTAGTAACCCAACAATGGATACATGGGTTTAGGACATGTGCAAAAAGTGGGATTGGATGCTTATGTTAGGAATGCTTAGATACTATTTAATTAGTTAATCCAATTACTTTATCTCTCTTTAAACATCAAACCCATAAAATACAAAATAATAAAGATCAAATGCCTCAATTACACTTAACCATACTAGTGTATGTCACAAGTGTAGGAAAGACAACAAATGACCTTAAGGCAAGATTCACTTCCTAGAAAACTAGTACATTTGAAACTATAATGTCCATGGAATTTGACTGGATCATGCATGAATGCTCTATGATTTTTAAAGGTTGGGCATAGGGGTACCTTGCCACTCATCATTAGTGCCATTGCCAAGGACTTTGTTTGTTGAAAATTTTACTATGTAAGTTTAGTGAATACCATTAATATTATTGTATGAACCTCAAGGTCAATATCATTCCCATTATACATAGAATTATAAAAGCACACTAATATTTTATTTCATATTGCAAAATTTCTTATTCTTCTCACAAGTGCAAAGATGTCAAACTGTTGATCCCACAGGAGTGTAAAGTAGTATATACTCATCCACATGAGTATATACTAGATTTTACCTTCATCCTACATTAGAATGAACATCTATGATGGTGCAACATGAAGGGTAACATTGAATTTCCCCCTGATCGATCTATGCCCAAGATGCTATTTCAAACCCTTAAAAAGTTGGACATCTCAAATATTCACAAGGAATATGTTGTGAATGGTTATGACACTTAGGAATATAGTCCCATTGAAACAAAATGCAAGCAAGATCTACATTAGGAGAAGTACCATGAGGTTGCAAAGGGAAAACATTTCACTAATCCCTTGTTCCTACTAGATCAAGATGACAATGAAGATCCTCCATTTGAAGGTTCTCAACATGAAGATTCTCCACCCCTTGTTATTGGTAATGAGGGTGTGACCCTGAACTTGTGGTTAACTATTCATAAAACAAGTTAAAAAAAAGTAACAGTTAAGGCAAAGACTTAAGCAAACATCAAAACAGCAAGGGATCTAAGGATGGTGGTCATAATGAGCAGAATCATGGTGGTGGACACTATGGTGGCAGTGGTAGTTCACCTTCTTCTCCATCCTCTTTATTTGATTCTAAACATTCCTCTTCATCTATTGATTCTTATAGAAGCCACTGTCAAAATAATTGTGATGAACATGATCAATAACACAACAATGACCATCAATACCATTAAGAATTTAAAGGTGGAAGGAACCATCATCGACACAATCATGATGAGGAACCTTTGTTGGTGACTAAAAATATGCTTAACATTGCAGAGGCAATTAGAATTTGCACTAGGCATATGAAAGATAGTCAGATCAAGTGCTTATACATGAATAATATCTCATGATTTGAAGGGGGATACAACTCTAATCCACAGACAAATCTACAAGCTTTCTATAATGCCTATGCCTTATGGAACATAGAAAATGAATGGAAGAAACTCAAGCTCTTCCCTAGGACACTCATCAAGGAAGTTGAAAGCTACCAATCCTTAGAGCTAGAACCTATCTATAGATGGAGTACCATGTTGGAACTATTCAAAGAAAAATATCAAATGTACTCCATAGTATCTAATCTGAGGAGGTAGATCCAAAGATGGAAATAAGGAATACATGAACCCTTGGATGCGACTATGGAATGATATCATTCACTCTTACATTGATGCCCTAGCCATGGTTATTCTTAGAGGAAACAACTTTAGCACATCATAGATGGGCTCAAAGAAGAAACTAGAAAAAATCTTTGAGTATATGCCCAAGGGAGATTTTCTAAACTAAGAGCTCATCATATATAAAGGCTAATAGAGTAGGTAGCAAAAGAAGAAGTGAGTTGCAAAAAAGGAAAAGTGTAGAAGAGTATAATAGGAACCCTTCCATTAGGAAATGGGAGGTCTAATTTTTTGACAAGGAGGAGTCATCACTTCATCGAGTGTAGAAGAGTATAATAGGAACCCTTCCATTAGGAAATAGATTTTTCTGGTCCAATAGTCCTCCTAAACCCTCACAACCTCATGTGGCTAGCTGCCTTGCATCTCTAACACCGTCATCCTTTGCATCCAACACCTTCAAGTGCCCTTCAAACCAAACACTACCTTAGATTTGCATTGTGATGCTAACTCATGTTGTTTCTAATTAGATCAAGGTTGGCCATCTTTCCATGAAACAATCTAACCCAAAAATCCTCTCATTTACCTGTAGATCACTAGAAATAAGCCATGCAAGGCTCTTCTTGATTCTAGTTCTAGTATCAACCTCATCTCCCATGACATGTAAAAAGCCTAGAACCTACCACCTCTCAAGAAGAAAAATCTTTATTTGGAATTGGTAAACTAGTCGATTACTGTCCCTCTAGGGTTAGTAAATGACATTGTGACCATAGTTTGTGGGTGGTTCTATCTTGGTAATTTTCTAGTGATCAAGGTTGAGAATTGCAAAGGTGACTTCCACATCATTATGGGAAGAGCATACTTGAGCATGGTCAATGCAAGAATGGGCATAAGTAACCTCTCCTTTGAGATCTCAAAGGAAAATGAATTTGGATGGTTGGAGAAGAAGCATATTCCATGCATCACATATAGTGATAATGGGTACAATTATGTGCAAAAAATTTAGTCCATCAAAAGTACATACATTAAAGCATGCAATAAGTGTGCACAAGAAATAGATATTCAATAGTGTTTGTACATAGCAGCCACAAAATAGGAGGGCACCTAGTGGCTGACAACTAACTCAAAAAGCAGCACATTATGCATGGAACCAACTAAAAGCCTAACATGTGCTTATGTTGAAGGCATGGATAAACTTGAACAAGTTCATCATCAACTCTCTAATGATGAAAATGATGATACCTATTAGGGAGAGTTGGAAATACCTAATAACTTTAAGCAGGAGTCCCTAGAACTGGAACTCTATTGGCTAGCATGGAATATGTATTTTAAAACAATGGTAAAATGATCATAATTAATGCAAAAATTGCTCCTAAACAAAAAGAAAAGTTGTTAAAGGTGATTTAAAATGGACAACAGCCTTTGCTTGGTCATATTTTGAGCTGACAAGAATCGATCCAAGGATATGCCAACATCACATTTACACCTACTGGGCCATGAAAACAAGAAGGAAGTTGTAGAGACGTTTGAATCCTAAATTGAAGTAGATCATCAAGGAGGAAATATAGCAACTTCTCAAGGAAGGGTTTATCTAAACCATCATGGATAGGGAGTGGGTTAGCCCACTAGTAATTGTGTTAAAGAAAGGTGGAAAGTAGTGGATCTACATCGACTTCAGGTTGTTGAACGTGGCAACATTTAAAGATCATTTTCCATTGTCATTTGTGGACCAAGTGTTGGACACTATCTCTTGGCATTACTATTATAGCTTCTTAGATGGTTATATTGGCTATAACCAAATCCAAATTGCACAAGATGATTAGGCCAAGACAACATTCACAAGTCCCTAGTAGACATTTGCATATTGTAAGACGCCATTTGCTCTGTGTAATGCCCCTACAACATTTCAATGCTTGGTTCTTAGAATCTTCCAGTACTACATTGGTAGTGGTGTGGAAGTCTTCATTAATGACATCTCCACCTATGGAACTATGTTTGAGCAAGCTTTGGACTACCTTGACCAAGTATTGAAAAGATGTGTTGAAAAAAATCTATGACTCAATTGGAAAAAGAGCCACCTCATGCTCCAAGAAAGCATTGTACTAGGGCATAGAATCACTCAAAAAGGGATTGAGGTAGACCTTGAGAAAATAAGGATCATCCAAGAAATAACCTGCTAACTAGAAATTGTTAAAGACATTTGGTCATTCGTTAGACATAATGGCTACTATTGTTGATTCATAGAGAATTTCTCTAAGATTGCAAAACTGTTGGTAGAGCTTACAAAGAAAGAGGCACTTTTCATCTAGATTATGGAATGTGAATAAGCATTCTCATAGTTAAAGGAGAAACTCATAGAAACACCAATTCTATAGGTACTAGATTGGTCCAAATCATTCCACATCATGATGGATGCATCTAACTACATACTATGAGCTATGCTTACATAGTTGGAAAATAAGAAACACCCATAACACATCCACTGCAAAAGTTGATTCATTGTGAGGGCATAATTAAATTACACCACCATGAAGAAGGAACTAATGAAAGTGATGTATGATCTTGAAAAGTTTAGGTACTATGTGCTTGGCTACAAAGTATTTGTGCACATGGACTATAGTGCAATCCACTTCCTCATAAACAAGCCAATGGTGAGCTCTTGTATCATATGATGGCTTGTGATCTTGCAAAAATTCAATCTCATAGTGGTAGATCGAAAAGAGATTGAGAATGTGGTCAGTCACCACCTCACTTACTTAAGATGGGATAATAAAGAGGAGGAGAGCTTGCTCTCTAACTAGTTTCCATACGAACTCCTATTTATAGGAGTAATAAATGACCAAACACCCATGGAAACAACATGGTACAATGGTATCCTCACCTATCTTCTCATTTAGGAGATGCTACAACATCTTAACTTTAGAAAGAAGCAATAATTGTTTCATTGGGCCAAATATTTCATTGAAATCAACAAACACCTTTACAAGGTGTGCGCCAATGGCATGATTCATTGGTGTGTCCTTAATGAAGATCAACTACACATTTTCTAGGATGCTCACAAAGGATCCTATGGAGGCCACTATGCAAGGAGGGGCATAGTCAAAAATCCTAATGGTAGGATACTAGTGGCCTACAATCTTCATGGATGCCCACTAATTTATTCAATCTTGTGAATATTGCTAATGAGATGGTGGGATGACCACTCAAATGGAAGCTCCTCAATAGTGGATTCAGCCACTAAAGCCTTTTGACATATGAGGCATTGACTTCATGGGTTTCATCATACCCATGTCCAATGGAAAGACATATATCATTGTAGTAGTCAACTATTGTACAAAATGAGTAGAAGCAATAGCCGTTATTGATTGTACATAATCCACTATTGCTAGATTTATACAACAAAATGTTGAAAACAAGTTTGGGGTGCCACATGCACTAATTTTTGACAATGAAACTCATTTCATAGGTTCCACTTTTACAAAATTGATGCAACACTTTGGGGTTGACCATAAATTAACAACACCCTACCATCCCTAAGCCAATGGTCAAGGATCTTAACAAGGATCACAAGGATCTTAACAAGAACCATAAGCAAATATAGGAGAGCTTGGAGCACCAAACTCAATGATGCCCTTTGGGCCTATCTCTCAACATGAAAACTCCCTATTGGCTACTCTCCCTACAAGTTAGTGTATGCAATGCTCTTGATCCAGTTTGAGCTATGTACACTCTCAATAGCCTATGATCTAGATCTTGACCTAACTCTAGCACAAAAAGAAAGATTGATTAACCTAAATGTACTAGATGAAAATCGATTGGTGGCCTTATCTTTGAATGAGGTGCATAAGGCATTCAACAAGTAATGTCATGAACCCACACATGTACCCTAGAAGAAAAAATTCCAAACATTGTGCGAAGNGATGTCATGACCCCACACATGTACCCTAGAAGAAAAAATTCCAAACATTGTGCGAAGGATCTTATATAATTGATCAAACCTTTTCCTTTGGGGTCATGTTAATCTACAAACCTGAAAGCCCAAATAAAAAGTAGTTGGTCAGCATCCAACAAGTGAAACCTTTCCTAGAGCCAAGATAAGCTAGTGCAACCACCATCTCAATGGATGGATAACAATGTTTCATTTTTTAAATCTTCTTCTCCCAACTCAATCATGGGAGAGATGGCCATTTGTGTGAATTATCCATATGGCTTCTCAATTGTTTTACTTTTTGTTTTCCACATTTTTGATTTTACAGGTTATTTATGTTACAAATTGTTTATTTTCAAATTTTTTCTAATTTTGCACCATTGTTAGTACTTTTGAGCTTTTCTTGGTTATTTTACACGTATATATTTTAATTTTTTTGTTTTGTTTTGTTTAAGTGTGAATTTTCATTATTTTTGCTAATAAAAGTGCTTTATTGCTATAGGACACAGTGCCACTATTGTTGTTTACTAATGATGGTTTTTGCTTAATGTTATAATTGTCAATGTCTAGTTTTTATTTTTTAATTTTGATGTCTGATAACTATGACATGGTTTATTTTTCATGGAATATGCAGTAATTCTATGTCATCCACCCACCCAATAAACTCTATGGCTTTCCTTGTTTTTGGAGTTTAAGGTCCCTTCCATTAATGAAACTTTTAATTAATTGGTGACCTTGGTAGTTCTAAAATTGGGAAATATTCAAAGGTTTTTAGAGGTTGTTAGTTCAAGGGGATTCAATACTCCTTGTAATCTTTTTCTTACTTGAGTGCTTTGTTGTTCTTCATGAACTTCTTACCATTCCATTTCAACCACTAATAGGAAGTTAAATAAAATATTTACATGGTATGGTTTCCATCCAAAAATTCAAAAAAAAAATGATGATGGGAATTCAAAGCACATCCCTTAGAAAAATACAAGGGTTACAAGTACTAGTTATGGGACTAGAAAGACATGCACCCATGCGTGAAGATCCCCTCTAACTAAGACCCGCTCTTTCTCTCACTTCCTACTTCTCTTTTCTTCTCTTTTTGGAATAGTTGTTATTTTATGGGAGCACTCTTGTGTCTTGAGTGGGTCAATCGGTCTTAGAGTGGTGATGCAAAGTCACTGAAAGAGGCTAGTTTTGGTCTAGACTAAGGATGGATCTTCTTAGGTCATTTTAAACACATATTTCACTAGGGACTTATTATGACCTTAATTTGGGATTCCATCTCACCTTNTAGGGACTTATTATGACCTTAATTTGGGATTCCATCTCACCTTCTCAGTCATCCATCTATGTTGCCATAACTCACTTCACTATTAGTTTCCATGTTATGCTCAATGTCTTAGTTTGACATGTTGGAATTCTTAGATAGATTCTTTTTAGTTGGTCCTTAACCTTTCATGACCATTAATCAACTATGGGGCCCATGGACTCCTTGGTTGGGGTTATGCAATGCCAACAAGGGCATGAGCCTGCTATGGGAAGGACCCACTTGTATATCTCTTAGTTTGGTTAGTTAAGTCCCTTACCTTCGACATCGTTACAATCCTATCTTTCACATATTCCATTGTGCACACCACTCTATGCTCCATCCCATTTTCCATCCCATTTTTACCCATTTTCCATCCCATTTTTACCATTTTCCTAATTTTCTTAATTTTTGGGATTGCAACACCCTCTTCTCATATTTTCCTCATGTTCATGGCTATTTGGGCTTCCATTTGATCCTAATTTTATTCAAAATCTCTTTGTAATTTTCAAGTTTTAACCAAGTCAATGAAAGTCAATGGTGGTCAAAAACTATGTTGATGAGGCCCCATTGACGTAATGGACCAAGTTGACTAGGCCCCGTTGAAGTAATGCAAAAATGTTATAAATACCACCCAACACTTAGGAATTTTTCACATTTGGTCCATAATGCCCAAGGAGTTTTTGCAATTTTCAAAGCCTAAAACCTTCCCAAGCCTATAACTCTCATACTATTTATTCAAATCACCTTGTTCTTTGATCTTGCAATTACTATAGATAAGCTCTTAGTTGTGGGGGTAGCAAACCCCAAGGTTTTGATGATAATTTTTTCAAAATTTTTTCTAACTCCCCTAAAAAATTAAGCAATAAATGCTATTAACTCATTAATTTTTGACAATTTAGCCCTTCCAACAACTTTGGTAAACCAAAGATTAAATTAGTAATTAACTACTTAATCTATCCAACCATAATCACACCTTAGCAAAATGTAACCCCCTCATGAGACAAGGTATTCCAATCATTTTAAGTTACATAATTATTACTAATCTGTTATTATGTGCGATTATAGATGGCACCAAAATTGAAGAGACCGTCAGAGGAGGAACCATCACAACCATGGGAAAAGCAACCTAGTGGAGGAAGAGGCCAACAAAAACATGGCCAAGAACAGGCTGAGGTAACCCATCCAACAAGACCTTTTAGAGATGAGACTAAGTTGGAATCTATCTAATAGATTCCTCAAGAGGAAGCCACATCTAAACATTCATAGTGAGGCAAAGTGCCAGTCCTTGTACTTAGATTGGAGGTCACACTCATATAGGCCTATCTTAACATAATTGGAAGCAGTGAGGTCCAATGCTTAATTCTCTAAGAATTGAATTTTGGACCATTCCTTGAATGGGCTCTAGAAGATTTTATAAATCAACTACAAGCCTCTCCCATGTGGTCAATCATCACTTCCAATGGGGAATGGTACATGAGAGAAATGTATCTCTTCTAGAATAATAGGAAAGTAGGATCCACTATGAAAATCAAGAACATCCAAGTTTCCTACTTAGTGGAGGCCATTACATAGGTCCTTGGGCTACCAGACACAAGAACATAGTTGGTAGATTTGTCAACACAAGGTGACCCCAGAGTAAAGAAAGAGTTGATGCAACGGTGTTATCAAGTTNTTTGTCAACACAAGATGACCCCAGAGTAAAGAAAGAGTTGATGCAACGGTGTTATCAAGTTGACTGTAAGGAGCTTGGCATGCTCACATTGGTAGAGCGAGTCTATTTTAAGATAGTGGCCTAACACCTCAATCCAACAGTAAGGCCTAGTAAGGTGACAACCTTCTCCACCCAAGCATGCACTACTTTAAATGATAAATTTACAATGAAGCTTTCATAACTAATCTATCTAGAGATAGAAAAGTGCTTCAAGGAGAATGAACATGAAAGAAAGAGCTTGTCCTTTCCCTACTTGATCAAAAGATTATGCAAAAGGACAAGGATTTTTTGCTAGAAAAATGATATACTCAAGCATGCTCCTAGTGCTTTTTGGGCTAAGATGATGAAGGATAAGATGCCTTCCATGATCACAGAAGAGGTGCAGCAACATCCATCTCCACCACCTACTCATGAGCAAACACTGGAGGTCTGCACTATGATTGAACGCATGCAAAAATTCTGAGAGTAGCCTTTGCAACAACAAGAGTAGTAGGTAGGAACTAGTGGTGGAGATCCATCTATGTATAGACTAACCATGAGTCACCTGAGAGAAGTGGCTCGTACAATCAACTAGATGGAGGGAGGTGGATCAATGTTATTTGCCCAAAGAATGTAGTTGCTTGCAAGGTCAAATCCAAGTGCCTAAGAGGTGACAGTGTCTTTCTTTGAATACCATCTATTTCTAGAAATCTCTAGGAATGCCACTTCCTTTTTGATGCACTTGGAGGAGGATGAGTAGGCAACTTTAATGGTGATGCAGTAATAGGGGCAAGAGATAGCTACAGAGATCATTGTTGATTAGGTCATTGAGGCATTAAACATACCTATGGCACCTAGAATAGATGTTTCTACACTAAGATATGTGCAAGCATTTGAAGGGAAAATCAGTGGAAGACTAAGTGCAACCTAACATGAAGAACTGTTGGACCGATTGGTGGGAACTAGGCAACTGATTCTGGATATCTTTGATTTTCTAGATATCATCACTACAACCCAATCATAGCTTCTAGAGATAAAGGGAAAGTGCCTCATCTTGGAAGGCAACTTAAAATAGCTCAAGCACATAATCAATGCTTGGCTACCAAAGTTGCTAAATTGCATGCCCAAATTATCAACCCTACATTAACATGAGATGAAGCTTTTCAACAACTTCAAGAACAACTTAAGAAAGTTGAGGGAGAAATGGTAACATCAGTCTTTAATCAGTCCATAGTAGAAGTTGAAACTCACGTAGTATAGAAGGAATTGATGTAGACTCACCAAGAAAATGAGACCTTGACTGTAGAAAACCATTACCTACAGAATATTGATGTGCAAAAACAACAATTAGAAGAATTTATTCATCAACAATAGGAGTAGCTTTCCAAGGAAAATGCTGAACTAAGGAGATTGGCAGTGAAGAATTGTAGCCTCTCCATGTAGGAGGTTTGCACCTTACACCAGAAGTTAGCTATTAAAATTGCTACATGGAAGAATGAGGCTGTGAAATTTTAAGAAAGTTAAAAATCATTACAAAGACCAGGTAGGCCTATAAAAGGAGGTGAATGAAAAGCATATCCAACTGGCAAAGGAAAAAGTTAATGAGGGCCTCCAGAAATTCCAACAAGGTAGAGAACAACCCATCCTCAATGGGATTGATGCCTATAACAGGGTAGAAATTTGCATGAATAAGTTGCAAATTGAAGAGATGATGGAGTACATGGAGCTATCCAATATTCATTATGCAAACCTGGCAATGCTGACTATCAAACAACTATGGTCTAAACTTGAAAAGTAGGTGGCTAGATCGTACTTGTTGTACGAGGCCAAGTTTAAGATCCATAAAGACATCAAGCAGAAGCTTGTAGTTGCAAATGCTAAACTTGAGATTCTCAAGGTGAAGTTCACCTACTAGAGATTAGTCATAGAGAACCTAGCCAAAAGGATGAATGACTACTGGGCATTGCAGGACACACTTCAAGCATTTGACATTGAGTGCAAGTAATTTACAATCTAGTTTTTCAATGTGAAGAAGCTCTTTTCCATTTTTTCTCATGCTTGGGATGTTCCAACCCTATCCCACATCGATGAAGCTGCATGAATCGTGAACAATCCTAGGAGTAAGGAAGAGAAAATGAGGGCATTATTGGATGCTTTTTGCATTCTACCTAAAGTAGTAGCAGCAGCAGTAGGATAGCCATAGTTGCCTCTACCACCACATGTGCCTGAAGCCAATGAAGGTTCCTCAGAACCTTAGAAGGCATCACCACCTGGGACTATTTGACCTTCTCTATCAACTTCATGCCATTAAGAATGTGCCATACAGTTTTGAAGAATCATGTCATATTGTTCAATTTTGTGTCATGAACACTACAATTTTTGTAATGTGTTATTCGTACATTGAGCACTCAGTTGTTATGTTCATTTTATCTTTTTTTTTTTTATTATGTTAGAGTTAGTCAATAATTCCATACCTTTCCAATTTTGTAAAGAACTCAAGGAAGAGTTTGCATTCAATTGTGGGGGTATGATGAGTTTTGGTTTGTCACATTGATTGGGCCCCATCTATGTAGTTTTTTACATCGACATGACCCCATTGACTAGGCCCCATCAATGAGGTCCTGTTGACTAGGCCCCATTGACGAGGTCTTGTTAATGTAGCTAATTATATTGATGTGGCCCCATCGATGTAGGGGTATATCCTAGTCTATAAATATGTGCTCACCAACCACATTTATGGCATGCCTTCTCATAATAGTAGCAGAGCTTTTGTAGTTTTCCCATTTGAGAGTAGAATATTTTCTTGAGTGCCCATAGTAGAAGTCATTGAGTGTATAGATCTTTATTCGAGCATTGTTATACCTAAACATGATAGTGTGTGAAACAATAAAGATAAGATTTTTGATAAACCTTGTGGTATTCTAGAAAAATTAAATATTTCATTTATGCATTTAATTTTTTAATTATTTATTAAATATTTTCTAGTAATTAAGCTAATGAAGTAATTAAGCAAGATAAGCTAGATAGATTGAACACATAAGTACGACCACTTCAAGTGTAGCAGGTATTCACTTGGTAATCCTAGCAATGTTATTACTTGGTACACCTTGTAGCGTAGCGCTTGGTAACCTAGTAGTGGATATGTGGGTTCATGACATGTGCAAAAAGTGGGACTAGATGCTTATGTTAGGACTACTTTGATACGAGTTAATTAGTTAATCCAATTACTTTATCTCTCTTTAAATACCAAAACCATAACATAAAAAATGATAAAGATCAAATTCCTCAATTACACTTAATCATACTAGTGTATGTCATACGTGTAATTGGGAAGATAATGAATGACCTTAAGGCAAGATTCACTTTCTAGAATACTAGTGCACTGGAAACTATGAAGTCCACAAAATTCAACTAGATCGCATGTGAATGCTCTATGATTTGTATGGTTGGACATAGAGGTACCTTGTCGCTCATCATATGATAAGAACTTGATCTAACCAAGGGTATGAGTAAGGTAAAGAGCTATTAAGAAGTTATGTGAATATTTCAATAATTTCATACCATCATTGATTGTAGATGGTCCCAAAGAGACCACCAAAAGAAGGGCTTTCACAACACAAAATTTGTAAAAGATGCAACTCCAAGCATCTCCATTATGGCCCACACTAACCAACAGTGGTGAATGGAACTTAGGAGAAATGTACCAATTTTGGTAAAATAAAGAGGCCAATGCAATAGTTGAAATTGAAGGAGTCTTTATTCCATACTTAATAGAGAGCACATATGGAAAAAGAATATATGGACAAAAGAGGAGAAACTTTCTAGAAGACTGATGACAAGGGAAAGAAGCTAATGGAAGTGCCACCACTATCTAAAATATGAACTAAATCAAGCTAGTTCAAATTTTGTTTTTGTGTTTTCATGTAACTATGTCATTTTTGTACATACCACTGCAGTACTCAAAGTTAATTAATAATCTTAAACCTTTCCACTTTTGTAAGAAGCTTGATCCTATTTTGTTCACTCAAGGATGAGTTTTTGGTAAGTTGTGGGGGTATGATAAAGTGTAAATTAGCTATTTACGATGTCATAGATGCTACATTGCATCTATGATGTTGTAGATGCAATGTCGTAAATGAAATGTTGCAATTATAATAAATGCCTATAAATATGAGACTCCCACCATGTATTGGACACCTTTGCATCATTTAGTAATAGAACTCTATCAGTTTATTTTTGTAACTCAGTAATAAAGAGTGAATTCCCACAGTGTGGTGTTGAGTAGTTATATAGAATCTTTATTTGAGTGAATTGTACTTGATCATAGTTCATGTTCAGAGATAAATATTGAGATTGATTTTCATCATTGCAACATTTACTTAGTTTACTATTTTACTTAGCATAGTTTTTACTATTTTCTTAGTTTAATCATTTACATTTCCAAGTATTTTATTTTACTTGTTCATTAGTAAAGAAAAATGAATACAACCAGTTTCAAGTATTTAGGTGTAACTATTTGGTAATCCCAGTAATATTATTGCTTGGTTCACCCAGTAGTATAATGCTTGGTAACCCAGTAATGGTTACATGAGCCTAAGATGTGTATAGTAAGCTAGGACCATATGCTCAATACTCTAGACTAGAGTAGATTTACATTACCATCATTACTTAGACTTAGGATTAAATTTCATTCCCAATTATGTTTATCACTAGTAGTAAAATGGAACTAACAATATCAATTATCATATGCCTCACTTTGGACTAAACCATACTTGACAAAGCTATCACTAGTCCAAGTGGGAAGACAACATCCTATGATCAATGCTTAACAATCTAGCTGCCACAACTAGTCCCATCCATAAAATTTGACCAAATTATGCATGAATGATTGTGATTCATATGGTTAGGTGTAGGGGGTACCCACTGGTCATCACTACCCCACACACTTCCACAAAATGAGAACTAAGATGTATAGTGTGTGGATTTAAAGCCTAAATTCTGCATGTTGTCTCACATGCTGTCACAACATGTGAGGCTAAAATGTACAGCATGTAAGATAAAAAGGTTAAATTTTTTGTAGTGTGTGGAGTGTTTTTAGCCCTCACATGCTAGCATAAATGGAATTTGCAATATGTGGATTAGAAATCTCATTTTTTACATTGAAAATTACTTAACATTCTACTAATTAAAGGCCACAAGGTAGGATTTTGTGGGAAAATAAGGTAATTATTTTTTCCTTTAGATCTCAACCAAATTAAAATGAAAATCCTAGCCATGGGATTTCATTTGTAATATGAATTTTCCTTGAGGTTTTTCATTGGCTCCTCTTTGTTAATTTTTTGAAGATTGACCCAAGACACATCAATAAAGAATGTGAAAAATTGCTATAGGTTCAACACCAATGCTTGCTCTTCACACTTGATTCTGTAACTATCAACTCATACCAAGAAGTGCTCATTGATGAGTGGTAAGGTACCCCTACACTCAACCATACAAATACGAGAGTTTCACGAATGATCTAGTTGAACTCCAAAGACTAAGTGCTTATGCACCTTAATGGAACACTCAAGGTTAATCAATCGTTCTCTTCCCAAACTTACTTGTATTTTCATAGTTGTATGGTTAAGTAAGCTTGAGGTATATGATTTTTATAGCTTTTTTATTTTTTATGTCTTCTGCTAATAAAGGAGAGGGAGAGAGAACTAAGTGGCTAACTTACATTAACTATTCATTAACTAGTTTCTAAATGTTCCTAACACCAGTATCCATTCCCACTTGTCGTACACATCTTGAACTAGTGCAATGTTGTTGCAATTACCAAACGCTAATTGTTACTAGGTTACCAAACACTACACGCATGCTCGAAGCGGTCGTACTGAGTGTACTTAACTAAGGGGGTTGAAGGTTGAGAGAAATATTAATTAACTAGGAAAGCATTAAAAAATCATTAATTACTAATTAGCTTAAGATGTATGCTGCAAATTTTATCATAAAGTTTGATGTTGCAAAACAAAAAAGGGAATAGTTAAAGAAATTTGTAAAACAAAAACTTAAAAATAGGAATTGAGGGCCTCAAATGGTTAGCAGAGGTGGCCATCTCCCCCATGACTGAGTTGGAAGGAGGAGATCTGAAATAGTAAGTAGGGTTTTCCCTTCTTAGAGGTATTATGTGCACTGATTATTCTAAATTCATGGAAGGGTTTGATCTGTTGCACATTGACTAATAATCTCTTATCAGGGCTCTTCAATTTGTATATGGTTATGGCCCCAGAAGGAAAGGTTGTATGAATAATGTAAGGTCCTTCCCATAGTATTTGAAATTTTGTGCATTGTGGCACATGTGTGGGGTTCTAGTAGAGAACCTTATCTCCTAGTTGATACTCAACCTTTCAAATCTTCAAGTTATGACGTTGCTTGTTATATGCCTTGTGCAACTCATTTGATGATAGGGCAGCTAATTGATTTTCATCTAGCACGTTTAAAGTTGTCAACCTTTGTTTTTGTGTTAGATCAAGATCAAGGTGGAGGTCACAAGCCATTGATAGTGTACGGAGCTCAGTTTGAATTAGAAGCATGTGGAATCTTTTTGTACACTAACTCATAGAGAGAGTAGCCTATAGGGAGTTTTTAGGTGGATCAATATTCCCAAAGAGCATCATTTAGTTTAGTGCTCCAATATCACCTATACTTGCTAATTGTTCTAGTTAATATTTTAGTGATCTCCCTATTGGTGACCTCAGCTTGTCCATTAGATTGGGGGTGGTAAGTTGTAGTTAATTTATGTTCAACCCCTAAGCGTTGCATTAACTTTTGAAAAGTTGCACCTGTGAAGTGTGTTCCATTATCTAAGATAAGTGCACATGGCACACCAAACCTATTTATTATTTGTTATCGCATAAATCGTGCAGCTATAGATGATGTGCAATCTATAATAGCTACTGCTTCAACCCATTACATTAGATAGTCTATGACAACTACAATGTAAGCTTTTCTGTTGGACATTGGTGTAATGGGCCCCATAAAGTCTATTCCCCAAATGTCGAAGGGTTCAAATGATTGAATCCATTGTTGCAGATCCTCCATTTTAGTAGTCATTTCCCCATCACATTGACAATGCTCACAAGATTAGATAAATTAATGGGCATCTAAAATAATTTTGGCTAATAATATCCTACAAGCAAGATCTTAATAGCTGTTCATCTCCCTAGATAGTGATCCCCATAAGGGCCCTCATGAGCATCTTGGAGAACTCTTAGTTGGTTTACCTCAGGCACGCACCATCAAACCAAGCCATCAGGACACACTTTATAAGGTTGTCCATTAATCTCCATGAAGTACTTGGCTTTATGAAGAAACTGTTGTTTCTTCCTAAAGTCCAACTCCTGTGGTGTTTGTTGAGTAAGGAGATAGGTGAGAATGCTACTATACCAGTTTATCTCCGTGGGTTGGTTATTCACTACACCGGAAAAGAGGGCTTCATCAAGAAAATGATTAGACATTATATATTCATCCTCTTTGTTGTCCCAGTGCAACCAAGATAAATGATCTACAACTACGTTTTTGGTGCCTTTTCAATCAATCATTGTTAGATCGAACTCCTATAGGATTACCAACCATCATATAATATGAGGGCTAATCATTGGCTTGTTCATGAGGAATTAGATTGCACTATGATCCGTGTGGATGAACACTTTGTAACCTAACACATAGTGCCTAAACTTATCCAGTGCAAACACTACAACCATTAATTCTTTCTCTATAGTTGTGTAGTTAACTTGTGCACCCATGATACTTATACTTGCACAGTGGATGTAGTAAGGGAATTTTTGGTCATCTAATTATGTAAGTATGGCTCCTAAAGCATAATTGGATGTGTCAGTCATGATGTGGAATGATCGGGACTAGTCAGGAGCTTGTAGAATGGGAGTTTCTACTAGCTTTCATTTTAGGGTTTGGAATGCTCGTTCACATTCTCTAGTCCACTCAAAAGGTACATCCTTCTTTGTTATCTCTACCAATGATTTGGAAATCTTAGAGAAGTTCTCAATGAATCTCCTATAGTAGCTTGTGTGTCCAAGGAATGATCGAATGTCTTTGACCATTTTCGATTGACGGGTGATTCCTTGGATGACCCTAATTTTATCTAGGTCTACCTCTATTCCTACATGTGAAACCTTATGCCCAAGTACTATGCCTTCTTGGACCATTAAATTTATTTTTTGCTAGTTGAGCCTTAAATTGGTTTCTACGCATCTTTAAATGGCTTTTCTTCTAGTTGAGCCTTAAATTGATTTCTACGCATATTTTCAGCACTTGCTCTAATCGGTCCAAGGCTTGATCAAAACTTGTTCCATAGGTGGAGAAGTCATCCATAAAGACTTCCACTCCGTTCCCTATCTGCTATTGGAATATGCTTAGAACTAGGTGTTGAAATGTGGTAGGAGCATTACATAAGCCAAACAACATTTGTTTATACACAAATGTTCCCTAAGGACTGATGAACATTGTCTTGGTTTGGTCCTTTGGGGCTATCCGTATTTGGTTGTATCCACTATAGTCATCTAGAAAACTATAATAGCAATGCCCTGCTATGGTGTCTAAGACTTGGTCGATGAATGGCAATGGAAAGTGATTCTTAAATGTTGCCATGTTTAGCAGCCTAAAATCTATGCACACCCTCCATTTGCCT
>MNCI01013647.1:173899-196646 GCA_015680685.1 Gnetum montanum
TGCACATTGGTTGCATGCAGGCAATGCTAAACTTTGCACAACCCATGATCTCTGCACGTAATTACACCCTGTATCACTGTATGCGATGCATGGAACCTTCTTCTTCTTGATCTTTACAAAAGTGTTCTCCTTAAATATTTCCAAGGAAAGATCACAGATTCCTAGGCATGAATCTTTAGTACTTATCCATGCTCTTCCCATTATTATTGGGAAGTCCCCTTTACCGTTATTCACTTGTATCACTAGGAAATCAGCTGGGTACGACCACCCACACACAATGGTGATAATTTCCTCCACCAATCCTAAGGGAATAGTGATGGACTGGTCAGCTAGCTCTAGGTGAATATTTCTCTTCTTTAATGGAGGCAGGTTTTAGGCTTTGTACATTTCTTGTGATATTAAGTTGACTCCAGAACTTGAATCCAGAAGAGCTTTGCATGGCTCATTTCTAACGATTTGGAGATAGATTAGAGGACTTCTAGGATTAGAGAATTTCTTGGGAAGGTGGCCAACCTTAATCCAGTCAGTAACAACATGTGTTAACATAACCGTATATGTTGAGCTTGGTGTTTGGTTCAAAGGGAGCTCTGAAGCCTTGTTTCATGGGGAGGTGTTCAGAGGTTTAACTGCTTGTGGTTGTAAGGGCTTAGTTGGACTGTTGGTTTTGAAGAAAGGTCTTTTCTTCATACAGTTGTTAGAACCAATAGTGGGTTGAGGGTTTACAGCCCTTGTGGCATTGCGTTGTTGTGGTTGGGTAGAGCGTTCCCCTTGCATTGTTGGAGCGGGTGGTAATGGAGCTATTGGTTTGAAAGCTGCAGATGGATTTGAAGGATGGTATATTTTTAAGTTACCTTCCCTAGGATAAGGAGTTCTATAATGCTCACGAGCTTGGTAGTGATGTCGTGGTGTAACATGACTAATAGAGTCATGTGGAGAGATTGGATGCTGCACATAGTAGCCATATGGGTCAGGTTGCCGGTATGGGTATTGTTACCTTGGTGGTGGCATCCCCCATGATTTTGGGTATTGCCACTATTGATGTTGCTCAATGGATTGTGGTGGAGTTCCACTTGGATAATATGTTGAAGGTTGGTGGAACTGCCTTGGGTTACCTTGGGGATAAGGTAACCATCGGGGTGCTTGCCATTTATTTAGTTGTGGGTTGAGTGCATACATCCCAGACTCTTATAGATGTGAGATCACTAGGCAACATCCCTTAGGATGGTTGTATTGGCATATCTCTCATCCACTATCATTGTCTGTGTCTGAATCCACAACCTCTTCTGTGATGGCCATTTTTCCCTTACCCTCGTTATGTGCATTTTCCACTTCTCTCTTTTTCTTTTTGTCGCAGTCACTACCTCGCTCCCTAGACTCCTCTATAATTTTAAGAACAGTTTCAAACCTACTATCCAGGAAGTTTCACATTTGGTCTACCTTTGTCAATAGTTTTGTTGTTAACTTTTCCTATTCACCATCTCTTTGAGTGGTGACTCTTCTTCCTCCTCACAAAATCTCACTCCCCTTTTTCAGAGGGAAGGATCTCAGTTGTATTCTTCCACACTTTCTCTCTTTCATAGCTCACCTTCTTCTTTGGCTACTTACTCTAGCAGTCTATGAATTTGATGAGACCTAAGCTCCGATAACATTCCTTGGGCGTACGTCCCAAGGGTTCTTCTTGTTTCATGCCTAAGTCCATCAACAAGATGGTGTAGTTGATCCCGCTGTGAATAACTATGGCCAGGGCAACGATGTAACAATGCATAATAGCGGCCCATGGTAGCATCCAAGGGTTCATGATTTCCTTTCTTTCATCCTTGTATTTGCTTCTACAGGTTAGACACTTGGGAATATGTTTGGTACTTATCATTGAACAGTTCTAACATTGTACTCCACCTTCGAATAAATTCCGGTTCTAAGGACCAATACCAGCTTTCATCTTCTTTCACTAGTGTCCTTGGGAAAAACTTTAGTTTTTGCCATTTTTTTCTATGTTTTGCAAGGCACATGAATCATGGAATGCTTGTAAATGATTTTGAGGATCAGCATTGTATCCCCCTTCAAATCGTGGAATGTTATTCATGTCTAACCTCTTGATCCTACTATCCTTTTGGTGCCTTTTTGGAACTCTTACGACTTTTTTTATATCTAGCATGCTTCTAGTTATGAGTAGGGGTTTTCCATGATCATCTTGTTCATAGTGTCTATGGTGTCTATGCATTTCCCTACTCTCCCTTCTTCTATGCCTTGATTCCTTAGAGTGCCCTCATCCTCGTTCTCAACTGTCTTGTCAATGTCTTTCACTTCGTTTTCCCTTATCCTCACGATTGGTTTTCCTATGAATGCATCTGGACATTGAAGGAGAGGGTGAAGATGACGATGAAGGTGAAGAAGAAGGAGAATCATTGCCATGAGGGTGTTTTCTACCTTCTCTTCGGTGGTCTCAGCCTCGATCGTGATCATGATTAGAACATCTACCGTTATCGTGTGTTCGTGTTCCCTCGTTGAACACTTTTTGTTCGTGGGTATCAGAACTAGGGTTGTGAATAGTGGAGTGAAGGTTTTGATACATCACCTCCTAACCAATGTTAGGTGGAGGAACATCATTTTTTGGGAAACCTGTTGAAGTAGGTTCACCATCTTCAATTTTGCTCGAAATGTGTAGAGCATCATGGGGCCATTTACCCTTCAAGGATGTATGGTATCTCTCCTGTCGCAAGTCCCTTTGATGTTGCGCTTCTGTGGGATGATAGTCCCTTGAGTCATGATCACATGCAATGTATTCTACATATAAAAGAGACATTCCTATTCATGTGAGAGCACAAAGGAGCATGTTGGGAACTGATCGGTTTAGAGGCAACACTGTGTTATCCTCCAAGTCTCTCCAACGCAGTTGTTCATCTTGATGGAGAATAAACATGAAATTAGGTACATACTCATCAAAATGACTATATACCACACAAAACTATTAAGAAATTGGTGGATCCTAGTTATGTGTATTATGTTGCTGACTACCTCTTGTGTTAGTCCTAAGCGGTGAAATGCTCTTATGCGAAGAAGAAGACATCTTGTCTTGTTTTGTGTGCAATGTACTATTGTCTTGTCTTTCTTTGATTAACCCTAAGGGTTCATTCTAACATTCCAATGATATGAATGATTTCCTATGTTCTACGCAGCGCACAAATAACTAAGTCCCCGAAAACGGTGCCAATGATGAGTGGCGAGGTACCCCTACACTCAACCATAAGAATACGAGCGTTTCATGCACGATCTAGTTGAACTCCAAGGACTAAGTGCTTATGTGCCTTAATGGAACACTCAGGGTTAATCAATCATTGTCTTTCCAAACTTACTTGTATTGTCACAGTTGTATGGTTAAGTAAGCTTGAGGTATATGATTTTTTATAGCTTTTTCATTTTTTATGTTTTCTACTAATAAAGGAGAGGGAGAGAGAACTAAGTGGCTAACTTACATTAACTATTCATTAACTAGTTTTTAAATATTCCTAACACCAGTATTCGTTCCCACTTGTCATACACATCTTGAACTAGTGCAACGCTACTGGGATTACCAAACACTAATCGTTACTGGGTTACCAAGCACTACATGCATGCTCGAAGCGGTCGTATTGAGTGTACTTAACTAAGGGGGTCAAAGGTTGAAAGAGATATTAATTAACTAGGAAAGTGTTAAACAATCATTAATTACTAATTATCTTAAGTTGTATGCTACAAGGTTTATCATAAAGTTTGTCTATATTTCCGTGCACAAAATTGTGCTCAGGTACAAATTTCTTGAATAAAGATATGTTCACTCTATGACTCCTAGTACGGGCACACAGAAATAATTCTAACTTTGGAATGACAAAACTGCAAGAGTCTGGCTAAGGGTCTAACTCTAATTGCCTTGGAACCAAGGGCACTTCCTCTTATTAATAGAAGATGAGGTAGGACATGATATCACATATGCAATATTACATGGTGGATTTGATATCACGTACATGATATCGCGGCTCATCACTCACAAAGGTGAAATAAGGTCATGATAGGATTTTGAGAGTTTGAGATGTGATGTTAGCTACATGGGTTATCTGAGGATGGTCACATGGGATAACAAAAAATTTCAAATGTGTTGACATTATAGTTATGGCATGAAAGTCACATGCTTGTTGATTTGAAGAGTTCTTTATGCTTTGTACTAGGTGACATTTAGAGAAATTAGCATCTTGTAATAGGCTTTTTGATCACTTGGCTCTCTTTCTTTTCTTATTTTTTCTATGAGAGAGCCATCAAATTGTTTGACTGAAGCCTACATTGGCCTTTTTACTTTCTTGGCACTTTTATCCCATTTGTATTTTTTTCATAAGAGTGAAATCTTCATTGGGCTTTGTTACCAAGGCTGAATTTTCATTTTTCACACTGAATGAGATGTATTACATTTAGTGAACTTGGTTGACAAAGCACATTGAAGGAGATGTCACATGATCATGGTTCATGAGTGCCAAACATTGGTTTTCATTGTTAGCAAAAGAAAGGAGGGTTGCGGTTTGGTTATGAGGTTATGGCTTCGGAGGGGTACTAGTGATGACATGAGGTAAGCACTATTAATAAGATCAAATAAGGTAATTGAATCTCATGTATAAAGATCATATGGTAACTCAACTTTTGTAATGAATCATGCTCTTGCGATGACTCCGAGTTCATCTTGCAAGCACAACTCTAAGAGGATAACCAAAAAAGTCAAAGCATACATGTCTTTACAAAAGGCTACAAGTGAATATAGGTCATTATAATTGGTAGAACATGAGACCTTTATTTCATGGCTGATAAATTTATACAATGTTTGTAGTTTTTTAAGATGCCAAAAAAAAAGGTATGAGATCATGCAAGCTTGTTTGTTGTAGACCACAATAGTTATCAATGTCATTTGTCTATTCAAACCTATAAACAAAGACAAATAAAACTAAAAGCAAACATGTTAATGTTAGATGTCATTAAGGTCATGTAAAGGCATTACTGTTTTCTTGTAGGGATTTGATGATGTCTTGGGAAAACTAAGGTTCTAGTGAGGAACTTGGTTTCAGGGTTTTCCTCTCACTTTTATGAATTGAAATAGGGAATTCAACCAATCCTTTGTGATGTTTCCAGCCTCTAGGACAAAAGTTGTTAGGCTATTCCAAGGCATTAAAGCTATATGGTCAAAAGGCTTCTAGTGTCTTGGTTTAGGCATTCTAGGGTAACTTGATTGAACAACATCACCATAAGGGTCTACTTGGGCTCTAAGACTAGTTAAATTACTTCCTCATCTTCATAGCTTCACTTTGCATACCAACATAAGCATATTAAGTGACATTTGCATGATACAATTATTAAACAATGCTAAAATAATGCAAAATATTGTAATAATAAAGAAAAATAAGGTCAAAACAAAGTAAGACAAGGATAAAGAAAGCAAGGTAGGGTCACTATAAGGCAAAGCAAGGTAAAACTAGGCAAAACAAGGTATAATAAGGTTACAACAAGGCAATATATGGTTAAGAAAGGTTAAGACATGGTGAAAGCAAGGTAAAATGAGGTAGAAGTAAAGTAAAAACAAGAAAAAATGAAGTAAAAATAAGGTTAAAACAAAATAAAATATGGCAAACAAGGTTAAACTAGGTCAAATGAAGCAAGCAAGGTCAAAATAGTGTTAATTGATTAATATTATTTTTTGAGTTATTTTGTAGTTAGAATAGGCAAAAATCTAACAAAATAGGCTATAAATTGTAAAAATGAGCAAAAATAAGATATAAATTAGCAAAATAATGAGTTTTCATGGTTAAACTAGCTTAGGAAAGCAAGTTTTAGGCCTAAGTACAATGTATCTAGTCAAGCCTCTCACTAGTTTTCTCACAAAAAGCATATGGAAAAAATTCTCTCTTTTTTCAATTTTTATTTCCATGTTTTGAGGGGTCCACTAGGCAACTTATGGGTAAGTTTGGGGAAGGAAATTAGTAATTTTTTGCCCCACACGTTTCCTTGCTTGCCACCCCTCGCTTGCCACCCCATATGTGTCAAAATAGTAATTTTAATATGCCACATGCTACCCCATATGCTACCATATCATGTGGAACTTGGATTCTCAATGTGTGAGTTAAAATAGTAATTTCTATGTGCCACACACTGCCCTACAAGCTACCATATTGTGTGTGACTTGGATTCTTCCATATTGTGTGTGACTTGGATTCTTAGGGTGTGAATTAAAATAGCAAGTTTCATATGTTACATGCTACCTCGCATGCTACCATAGTAGGTGGGACTTAGATTCACAATGTACCACTTAAAATAGTAATTTCCATGTTTCACACGCTACTTCACATGCTACCATAAGGTGTGGGACTTGGACAGATAAAAAACTACCATTTTGTTTGCGTCCAATTGCCTAAACTTATGGAATAAGACCAGAACATCCTGGATGAAAATAGAGCAAGAAAGTTGGGAAAGACTGGAAAGATCACTTCTATTTTCAGTCAATCTTCATGGAAGAAAAGAGATAGTGCACAAAGTAGAAGGAGGTCAGGAATCCGATGGTGCTAGTGGACAGAATAATGGCAATGCCAAGAATAGCACACAACGGCAAGTGAAAGGGGGATGCCGTGTAAGTGGAAAGAACAACAACACGAACAACAACGATTTTAGTGTAGCTGGGTGACAGGCAAGCGAGGCATGGGAGGGGTGATAGTGGCGAGGGTTGTCGTTCATGGACTACATCTCGCGCTTGATCATGGTTGTCATCACGCGGATCACCATGCACTGCAGTTGTAGATCCACTGTAAAATCAGGCCGGAGAAATTGTAAAATCAGGCCGGAGAAATTGTTGTCAGAGAGATCGAGCTTCGGAAACTTCCAAGGATAAAATGCCAATTAGATTCTTTCCAGAAAGATTTAGCTTGGTCACAAATTTTTCACCAGAATTGCTGTTGCAGGAAATGACGGTGAACATGCAGAAGTTCTGGACGGATTTGAAAGTGAGAAGCACCGAGATTTGTGTGTTTGCTGAGTTTCTCAAGGTTGCTGCGGTGATCATGGCAGCAAATGCCAGCCAAAAGAGCACCACTACCTCTATAGCTGCAACAGTGCCTTGTAGAGCGGCCATAATAAACACATTGAATTACTACTACAAAACCCTGTGTAGATGCTTACTGAGCATGCATTGCAGAGCAGGGGAACTCTCTTTATCAGAGATAAAGAGATGGATAGAGAATAGAGAGCATAAGCACGGTATTTTTCTGAAAGTGAAATGGGGAAGGGTGGGAGGGATTAAAGAGAGAAAGAGGGTCTTTCTATTTTCTTTAAAGTTACAGTAAGAGAAAGCTTACGACGTAGACACATATAGGCAAGGGTTGCTCTCGTGGGGCTAGCCAGCCACCACCTTGGCTCCATGAAAATGCCAAGCAATCATGGCATCTTGCCGGTCTGAGAGAAGAAGGACCAACGAAAAAGCCTGCACAGCCCACTGCAGGGCCTACGCAGCCCTCTGCGGGACCTGTGTAGCCCTCTCTCGTGTCTACATGGCCTGCAAATATATATAATCCATGCTTAAGGCTATTTTAAAAACTCTTTCTAGTTTTCTTAAACACTCAAATGCCCAAAACCAAGGCATAGAGACAAACGAACATCTGAAATAATTGGTGTTTATCATGTTAACATAAATTAGTCAAACTACACAAATACCCACAAAATCATATAAAACTTGTATGCAAGTCTCATTGCCTGCATGCTATGGTATTCCTTGAAAATAAGTTTCTTCAATATAAATGATTTTTGTTTCTAAAACTTAAGTAGCAGTAGCACCAACATGATGCTTTTTGGCCTACTTTGTTATTGAGAGCTTAATACCTTTACCCCTTCCCAATGGAATATTACTCTATATAACATTTTTCTCAATTCTTGTTAAGTTGTTTTTGTTATGTAAGACAATTGTCAACATTACAAAATAGTGAGATCAAAGAGATTTGCGATATAACATCCTATAGTGTTTTATGAGACATATATGTTCTTAGTTAATGATAATGATGTGTTATGATCTTTGTTATGTTATAGCTTCTAGTTCTTACTAGTTATGACTTCAAAGGTTGTTTATGTCATACAATATAACTATTGGCTCCTATTATGGACTACCTAGTCACATTTGAACTCATAACACTTCGATTTCACATTAAATTGCTCATTGACCATAGATTTTAGTTGTTTTCATGTTCTTATATTTTTCTATGTTTTACATGTTTATGTAAATGTAAATGGTAGATGTAACAAGGTTATACAAATAAAACATGTTGTAATGAAAATTGTTAAATGAGGTATAAGCGTGTAGGTAAAACTTGTAAACAATGCTATTAGGTAAACCAACCACAATGTTGGTATAAGGGATAAAAAGAAGAGGCTATTACATTCACTAGTTTTAGGTCCTAACAAGCCATGGCTTCACCAATTTTAGGCCTTGGTAGGCCATTGTGTTGCTAGTTTTAGGCCTTGGCGAGCTATGGTGTTGCCGATTTTAGGCCTTAGTAAGCTACATGTTGCCAGTTTTAGGCCTTGGCAAGCCATGTTAATTTTCTAGCAAGCATGAGATAATCTTAAAAGAAAATACCAAAATAAAACAAACATTGAAAAATGGTATAAAGCTATGAAAGTAAATAAACGATTATTAACAAAAGAAAGAATAAGATGTCCATTGTAGGATCAATAGATCAAGGAGCTTCTATTGTATGATCCTACATTCTCCATTCTTCTTGTTTGATATGGAAAGTGACAAATGTTCTCATTGGTTGTTTATTGTTGTAACATTGAAGACATTCTTCTTGTTGTTATTTTTGGTGTTGTTTTTGACCCTAGCTTGCATGTTGGGGGTTACATCTTGAAAATCCACCTTCGAAACTTGTTTGATGTTGACGTTATTAACTAATGGTATATACATGTTGTCTCCACAAATTACAATTTCACCATCCTCATATGACAAGTGAGTCTCTTGATGTATAGGAGATGAGATTGCCCAAAGCTTAGCCAACCATCATCTTTCTAGGATCAAGTTAAACCTGGGTGTTTCTTCAACCACTAGGAAGTTGACGAATGTAGGCATCTATTCCCTAGCTATGAAATGCAAAGAGATAGAACCTTGAATCGCTACTTGTGATCGATTGAACAACTTGAGCATAGATGTAGAGGTTTCCTAGATGTTTTTAGTTAAGCCTAGTTTCTCAACNATATAGATATGGTGGCGGGATGCGATATCGCGTACGCGATATCGCGGCCTAGTGTAAATCGCGTCTCATCGACAAGCATGCCTCAGCTAACAAGGATAGAAGTTAACATTTAGACTAGCATATCTCTATGAGTAGAAGAAGTCATGACTAGGTCGTATAAGTTCAGTGACATGTTCTTTTGTTTAAGGGACCATTTGTCTTGTTCCATTATTGCAAGGAAATTTTTTTCCTTGGTGTATGATCTTAATTTCCTCAATTCTTTCTAGAACCTTTGGCTTAGATTACAATATATGTGGCTTGGGTCCCTTGTTTATGTGTGTATCTAATCTTGGTATAGGTTTTTGTGGGTCAACTTTCTTCCAAGTCTTTGATTATTGGCTACCTTCATTGAGTCGAGTTATTGATTTGATGATACACTATTTTTGTCACCATTATGCTAGCTTCTTGTTGCTTGGTGACAACAATGTTGAAGCATGGACCATAATAGATGGGATTTGTCATGAGTTGTTGCCAATTTGCTTGTAGATAATAGAAGAATGCAAATAACAAATGGTTCCCTAGCCTGAGAGGGATTGGTAACATTTTGTTTGCATTGTGATGTTGATGCCACTAAAGAAGGAATGTGTATAATGAAAGGAACTTTAGGAGGAATGGGTGGTGGTACCTATATGATAAAGGACTCTTTAGGATTTTTGTTTTGGGGTGAGATGGTACCCTAATGAAAAATGGTTCTTTAAGAGGACTAGACCATTTGGTTACTGTAAATATGGTGATGGCATTTGGAGAGTTGGATTCATTCAATTCTAGCTCTCCACTGTCGATCATCTTCTAGAGATCATCTTTAAGGGCCATGCAAAAATCAATGTCATGATTAGGCAGTTGGTGATAATGGAAGAACTTGTTAAGCTTAAAGTACTTTGATAGTTTTAGATCATCTTTGATTGCTATCATTAGGTCTCTACTAGTCTCACAAAGATGATCATGCATTTTGTGAGCTTTCTCAAGAAATTGTTTAAGTTGAATACAGTTGTCTCTAAGAAACTATTCTAGAAGCTCAAAGGGCTTCATAAGAAATTTAGCATACATAGTCCTATCCTTGCACTTAAAATTTGATCTTGGCTAGTTGGAAGTGTAGGAGAGAGATGGTTGAGATGAGTCAAAATATGTGTTTCATTGCAATGATTTTTTCCCTTCTACTTGTTTTGGCTCTTTTGTCATTGCAACCATGGTTGCTTGCACTTGTTTAGTATTATTCTTGTCCCTCCTAGAGTTTTGATTTTTATAGGCTACATAGATTAGATCATTCTAGCCTCTATAGCCTCTTCTATGTTCTTGATTTGAGAAAGGCATGGCTTAGTGATCAAGGTTCTAAGCAGTATAGCTTTTACTTGATGAAGTCATTAACTGCTTCCTTAAAGATGGACAAGAGCTGGGTTTTAGAGATGGGCTTCACTATCTCATTGAGTGTTGCATTCCATGTTTAAATGCACATTTGGATAGGTTTAAGTGGTCCCTATCTTATTTTCATGAGTTGATCCAATGTTGTATCAGGCTTCAGGTTGTATTTGAATTTGTTAATGAATTAGGTTATTAGGTCTTTAAGGAATGATATAGAACCTTCAGATAAGGTTTGATATTAGTCTAGAACCTTTTCCTTTAGAGATAGGAAAAATCTATAGTATTGTATGAGGCCACACTTGCAATAAGGGGCACTTAATCTAGAAGATGAAAAGATACATGTTAGGATCTCCTTCACCATTGTATTTAGGGAAGGTTGGGATAGGCATGTCGGTGGTTAGGGTTATTTGAGGGATGGTAGGACTGATGGGATAATCTTGGTAGAAGTTCATTACCTTTACTGTTTGGGTTGTATTGGCCTCTAGTTTTTGCAGATTCTTAGTAAGGTCTTGGATTATTTGGAAATCTTGATCTAAACATTGTGGAGCTTCTAAGAGTTGCACTTGTTATTATTGGATGGTTGGTGGTTATGGAATGGGCAATGATATAGACTGGAGAGGTCATGTAACTACCATTGTAGGAGGATTAAACATGGAGAACGAGGTTTACATTACGGCATGAGAAACAAAGGGGTTGTTTAAAACAAATGGGTTATCTAAAACACATGAAATTTGCATGTCAAGAGAAGGACCAGCCAATGTTGAAAAGGTTAAGGCATGGAGGGAACTACTGATGAAGGTTAAGGCATAGTAGTGGAGAAGGCATCAAGGTAAATAGTGAAGTGAACAAGGAAGTAGGTTGAGAGATTAGGTTTGTAGAGGATACAAAAGGAGTTTGGTTAATTGTTGAAATAGGAAGCACAAAGTTGAACATGGTCACCTTTGAAACAAATCATTGGAAAAGGTACCCTATGAATGTATCTAGCTTGTACTTAGCTCAAAACTCATCTTGATCCTTTGGGTGAGATCCTAATTGGGCATTTTCACTTACTTCATTGTCCTTATCCACACTCACCAACTGTGATAACACGTTCATGTAAAATTTTGATAATTTAATGTGATCATATGATGAAGGGATGTATTCCTTTCCATCCTTGTAGATCAACTCATAGTGATGCTTAGAGCTAAACTCTTTAGGTGGGATGCACAAACTTGTTAGGATTTTGGCACATATAAAGTTGTAGTATTGTTTATCAATGTTTATATGCACTACGTTAAGTCTTAATCTCTTAAGGCACGTCCTACACTCCACTACAGCTGGGTCCTTAGGGTCATATACATGGGTAGATTCCTTTTTTAAGGTTATAAAAACTATGTTGTATGGTTGAATAGTTGAAATAAAAAGCATAAAATTTATGAAACCAATTAATTGGTTAAATATGGTAAATGTTCTCTAACATTTTTATCATTTTAAACAAGCTCTAGCTTGTAGTGTATAAAGCTCATAGCATATGAAGGTTAAGTGCGTGAAGCTTTAGCATGTGAGGCTTTAGCATGCGAAGCTTCAGCATGTGAATCTTCAGCATGTGAAGCTTCAACATATGAGGCTTCAGAATGTGAAACTTCAACATGTGGGATTGCAGCATGTGAAGTTGTAGCATGTGAGGCTATAGCTTATGAAGCTATAGCATGTAGAGCTATAGCTTGTAAAATTTCAACATGTGAAATTACAACTACAACTAAAATAATAATTTTAAACAATGTATAAAATTGAGAAAAAATTAGAAAATATATAGCATTTGTAGAAACAAAAGCAAGGAAAACACTACATGTTGCAATAGTAAAAATAATGGTTTTTGTTGTAAAATTCTAAGTACAGAAAATAGAGGTAGTGTTATGCATTGCAACTATAAAAATTAATTTTTGAGTTGTAAGTTATAGGGAATAGGGACAATGTTGCACATTGCAATTGTAAAAAGAGTAATAATTTTTTTTTAATGCAACTGGTTTTAGTCTCATACATTGGAGTTTTTAGGGTTGAGAAGTTAGGTAGATAGAGGCCCTCCTTATAATGCCAAAAACTATAATGATGGAAATTTTTGGTGCTAGAAAATAGAAAGATCATATGTGAAATAGTTTAACTCATAGATTTACAAGCCTCAAAAAGGATCTAAAGCACCTAAATGGTCTTTTTTATTGCTTAGGGACTTTAAGAAATCTATTACCAAGAGTTGTAAAATAAATTCAAATAAAATCATGTAAATGCAAAGCGCAACATGGAAATAAGAACAAAGGGCAAGAAAATATGACAAAATAAGAAAATACTATAAAATTTATATTAAATATTATAAAATTTTGGCAACAATGGATTAAGAAGATACATATTAGTAAGCTTTAGAAGTCTAAAAATACAAAAATATCCTTGGAATTTGGCATGGATGGTAGGGTGTATTATGTACTTAATCTAAGCTAATCTTTTACCTAATCTACATTGAGTAATGGTTGCCAAAGACTCTAAAAGCTCCTATTCTATCACTACAAAAGGTTCATTTTTACTACGTGATATCTCAATTGCAAGGGTACTAGAAATTTGTGCTAAAAGATAATTGTCATGATCCTAGAAATGATGCTTGATCTAGTAAAAATAGGTTCTAGATCTATTGTTCTAGCATCTATTATAGTTTTGGATCATTACAAGTGGTTTTATGCCAAAAGTATAGCATATGGGCCAAAGGCCCAAGTGTCACATGATGCCACAACATGTGGAGCTGGAATGTAGCGTGTGGGACAAAAGGGATAATTCTTGGTAGCGTACAAGGCATTTTGACCCTTACATGCTAGAAAAATATAGTTTGGAGTGTGTGGGTTAAGAGGGCCAATTATTTGCAATGTATGAAGCACTTTGGCCTCCACATGTTGACATAAATGGTGTTCATAGCATGTGCATTTAAAAACCAAGTGCTACACATTGTCTCACATACTACCACAATGTGTGGAATTGAGATGTGTAGTGTATGAATTTAAAGCTAGAATTCCACACATTGTCCCACATGCTACCACAACATGTGGGGTTGAAATGTATAGTGTGTGAGATAAAAAGGTTTATTTTTTGTAACATGTGAAGCATTTTTAGCCCCACATGCTAGCATAAATGGAATTTGCAGCACATCGGCTACAAATCTCATTTTTTACATTGAAAATTGCATAAAATTATACCAATACAAGGCCACATGATAGGATTTTTGATGGGAAAACAAGGAAATTCTTTCTACCTTTATATGTCCATAAAATTACAACAAAATTCTTGGCTATGGGCTTTCATTTCTAACATGAATTTTCATTGAGGTGTTATAGGTATTATAGAAGGTTTATTAAAGACTTTTTAAAAATTGCCAAACCTATTTACAAACTCTTAGAAAAAGATGTTTCTTTTACATGGACTATTAAATGCAAACAATCTTTTATAGAACTTAAGGAGAGGGTAACATTAGACCTAGTACTTAATTCACCTAATTGGGATTTTCCTTTCAAATTAATATGTGATGCTAGTGATATAACAATTGAAGCAATTCTAGGTCACTACATAGAAAATAATCCTATGGTAATTTACTATATTTCCAAAAGCTTAGATTAGGATTAAGTAAATTACATAACTATGGAAAAAAAGCTCCTATCCATTTTGTATGCTCTAGATAAATTTAGACATTACCTAATAGGTTATAAAACTAGGATGTACACCAATCATTCAATCATCAAGTATCTATCTATCACAAAAATAAAAATAAAAAATTTTAGAATTATAAGATGGTGTTTCTTACTTTAGGAATTTAACGTAGAAATTTTAGAAAAAATAGGTAGAGATAATATTGTCGCAGATAGCCTATCTAGACTAGAAGCTTTAGAAGAAAATAGGAGAAAAGGATCATTAGGAAATAAATTTCCAAATGAGCAAAAGTTTCTTGTCAAAAAGGATCCATGGTTTATAGATATTACAAACTATTTAGCCACAATGAAAACACCAACCTAATGAAGTTAAGAGAAATTTTTTTTTCTAAAAGGAGTATTAAGATACATTTGAAGCAAACCTCACCTTTGTCATATGTGTAGAGATGAAGTGGCTAGAAGATATGTTTTAGAAGAGGAACAATGAGAAATTCTTTGAATGTATCATGATGACCTCAAGGGTGGACATTTCAATAGTCATAGAACAACCCTCAAAATTTTACAAAGTGGGTTCTATTGGCCTACTATTTTTAAGGACATACACATATGTCTACGAATGGTATAAGTGTCAATGATTAGGGGCAAGTTCAAAATGATCTAAATGTCACTCAATTCCATTTTACTAACAAAACATTTTAATGTTTGGGATATAGAATTTTTAGGATCATTTCCCCCTTCAAATTACTATTAATACATCTTGGTCTATATAGACTATGTAATAAAATGAGTGGAAGCCAAGAATACTCTAACAAAATGTTGTCAAGGTAGTTGTAGTGTTTATTTTAACATGGTTTGGAACTCCATGTCTACTCATTAGTGATTAAGAAACTGATTTTGTAAATAAGATTATGGAAAATTTATTTAAAAATTATGGAATTTTACATAAGATAGCAACTGCCTACCATCCTCAAACTAATGGTCAATTTGAAAATGCTAATAGAATCATCCTAAAAATTCTAGCTAAAATTATCTATGCTAAAAAGAAGGATGGACATAGGAAATTACAAGATGTACTTTGGGCCTATAGGATTACCTATAAGCTAAATATAGGTTATTCATCCTATCAGTTGGTTTATAGTAAAAAATTCCTATTTCTTATAGAAATAAAATACCAATTTTTAAGATTATCAAATCAGTTAAGTTTTGATGAAGAAATCAATCAAAACCTTACAATGGCCCAAATTCATGAACTTTACAAATTACGCATGCATGCACTTGATAAATAAAGAATATTAAAGAAACAAATGAAGCATATGCATGATAATAATTTACTCAATAAGAAATTTTTGAAAAGAAGATATAGTCTTGCTTTACAACACAAGACTACATGAATTTCTAGGAAAATTGACAACTCAATACAAAGGTCCATATCTAGTATTACAACTTTATAATAATGGTACTATTGTAATTTCACATGTTGAAGACTTATCTAACTCATTCCTAGTCAATAATCAAAGACTTAAACATTATCATCAACATTAGATAGAGAAGGAAAGGAAGGATGAGTTAGTACAATTAAGTAATGTCACTTAATGAACTAAAACAACAACTAATGATAGTGATCAATTAGAGGTTAAAATGATTAAGGATAATACAAGTCTACATAATCCCATATGTTATTCAACAATGTGAAAACAATTAAAAGATAAGTCTACATCTCTTACTTTGAAAAATGTAGAGAATAATAGAAAATTTTATCGTTAGTTAGGACTGTAAAGAATTTAGTAGTAGCATGTTTGAAATGCAAGGAATAAGGAAAACTCCTCCTACCTTGAGATAGGTAGGTTGAAACCCAAAATCAACCTAATGGTGAACCTTAGGATATTAAAAATAAACATTAAAATAATAAAAATAAATTATGCTATTTTACTAGTTGGTATAATAAATCTTGTTATTCCCTAAATATAACATTCATTTGGTTTTGAGTTTCTATATATAAGAAGTAACATAATTGAGTATAGATTAATGTTCATAAATATAAGGTCTATATTGGCTACTTGCTATGGATAATCAATGTGGAAAAAAAGTTTTGGTATTACATCTAGCATCTAAGGTAATAAAGGCATTCAAGGAAATAAAATAAAAATAGCATCCATGTGAGCAATTCATCAAAATTTTATTTTGAATCCACAAAGAAAATAAATAAAGAGACTTCTACAATAGCCTTATGATGGAAACATGTAGTTACATTAAAAAATAAATAAACAAAAGGGCCCATAAGAACCTTCAATCATAAGAAGAACTAAGCTTCCAAAAGAATCTTATAGTTGGGGTGATGCTAAAATTTCATACTATTAGTATCCTTTAAGAAACTCCTTCTATAAGTAAGGCTATTATGGGTGGATCAACAGTCAATAAACCATCAAAAACAACTAGGATTCAACTGCTTAAGATAGCTAGGATATAATGGTATTAAGGAAGGGATCGACTAACCTAAGCAGTAGCATAATCAATAACCTTATAATTAGTAAACATTCTCTTTACTTCATCATTTTCTATCTCTTAGCTTGTGAAACTTACTCATGACCTAAATGGAATTATGTCTCTTCTATTTCTTTCTTTTTCTCAATATGCCAACTATGTATTTAGCTTATTAATTTATACATTAAAAACCTTATACTATATTATCACCTAGATATCATGACTATTCTAAGACCACCACTTGTAATTTCCTCAAGTTAGTGGTTGAGATCCCTACTATGGAATGCACATCATGGATACTAGCCTTTGGAAGTTCAGAGCTTGCTTGTGACTTATTATAGCAATAGTAGTATATAAAATCCATGGCATATCTACTATTAGTCTACTTTCTTGGTAGTACCTAGTCTAAATGAATAATAAAATTATTCTAATTAACCTAGGTTAAAAAATATGATCTAGATTAATTAGGGGAGTGGATCCTAATAAGTATAAGAGTAAAAGAAAGTAGGGTATAACCAACATGAAAGATGAACTAAGATCAAGTTAGGAAATGAGTTCTTTGGAAGAAATGCATTTTGGATCGTTAAAACTTACGAAAGGGTAGAAACCTTAAAGTTGTAAGTCATCCTTCCAATGAGCAAAGAAAACCTTATGAGGAGAGGTATAGTTAAAATGATTCTATGTATGGACCTTTCTAACAATGTTGTATATGAACTCTTAACTAATACTTTGTATCCCAAGTACATAACATGTTATAATAAGTATAAGTGAGGGGATTAATGAAGCATTAATAATTTTGGTTAGTTAATAAATAATAAATATCTATACAAATTTTAAAGTACAATGACTTGTTGTATGGATATTTATCTAATAGTGGAATATCATGAATTTAGGGTTCAATCAACAAGTTGTTAAAAAAACCCTTAGGATTTTAGGATCGATAGACATCAATATCTTAACATCTCAATCTTTATTGAAGATATTGGGCACTATCTATACTTCAATATTTATCAATAAGTTCATAAAAAAGGGGAAAAGACAAATATATCGATGTACATCAATATATTAATAAAAATCAATAAGAAAAATATATATAATGTTATCGAAGTCCATTAACGTCATTGGTGAAATATGATAGGTAAAAAAGTTTTTTGAGTCTTTCACATTTTAATAGCATGAATGTGATAAATTTTGATAAAAATATTACAATGATATTGAACTTGATAAAGTATGCAATAATAATCAATAAAGTTAAATCACATACTTATATCCAATTGATAATCATCACATTAGTGGTAAGGATTGATCCTTTCTTACTAAAATTTATTGATGTTGGGATGAAGCATGATAAGATTAAATTTCAAAAGAAAAAAAATTAAGGTGACAACCCTAATTTATAAAAAGGGCCATCCCCTTTTCAAATTTCACAATTAGGCAAAGAATTTTTCCAGTGCACAACCATCATGCTAGATCTTACTCCATACCCCACAATGGTGTTTGATAAGGATGGGGACAAATTGCTGGGAAGTAGGGCCAAGAAGGGGAGTAGATGCAACACACTAGGTAAGCTTTATCTCTAAAAAAATAGGTGATTCTTTATCAAGTATAGACATACGATAACCCTTATTTTCCATGCAACATTTTTACTATGCTTTTTAGATAACATAAATGATTGAGTCCTCTACCATAGAGTAGCAGGGCAAGGGACATGGGGTTCTTTTTTGGAGGAAATTATCAATAACTCTCACTTGCTTATTATTCTTGTATATGTTTAGGTGTTGTAGAGCAAGAGATTGAGAATTGCTTCATTTCATGCACAAGTTGATTACACTAAGTAGTTTGATGACATGAATGTCAATGTCCATTAATAAATTGATGCACTAGTATGTGGGGCTTTCATAAAACCCCCAATTAATTGTTTTTACTAGGAGGAGATCCTATAATTCTACAAGAATCTCAAGAAACATGTCACTAAGATGAAGCCCCAAAGTGATATCTAAATTCTTTTATGAGGAAGACTAGGATTAAACTCATAGTGGTGTAATTGTAGAAGTTGGTTGGGCTACCTACTAATGGAAAGGACATCTTCAAGCTAAGGGAAGGCATAGAAGAAAAATATGACTTGTTCCATTAGTTTATATATGAGTTTGATTTGAGTTTAGTACAGTTACAGGGTGTTTAGTTCATCAATCTTTGGCTGGAGCACAAAGTGATGGCATGGATGATTATCATGAACATCCTACCATTAACACATACCACATACAATCTTATCCCAACCCTTCAAGTGATGAAGGTGCTAATGTATGAGCAAGAGGTTAATTTAGCATACCTAATAATTAGGTACATGTTTTATCATTATGATGAAAAGCCTTGAAATTATCCTTTCCATTTTTGATTTCAACCATCTTACAAAAACTTGGACTACTAGAGTCTTAGACTAGAATGAAGGTGAACTTGACTATCTTGAACAAGGATAGCTTTGCCTAGTCTTAAAATATTGATACCAAGGTCAAACCCTTCATTAAGGAATTTAATGATCTAGGTTCAATGTTAGTGCCTCAGGCCAACGAGGTCCAGGAACTTTGATACAAGATGAGGACCTAGATACAAGAGGTTTGGACTAGGTAGCAAATAATCTTGCCTATCTTAGAAAGAGTAAGTTCCATCCAAATGACCCTGGAAAAGAGGGTTATGGATGTAGAGTGCAACATTCACACATAGATCTGTGATGATGATGAAGGAGCTCAACCATTCTACTTTAAAGAGAAAGATAGTGTGGAAGTGGAGGATAGTTCCAAAGATTGATTTAGCATGGTTGTTTAGTTTGTTAACACCTATAGGCCATTTTTTGCTAATTTTTGGATGTACATATTTGGCCTTTGTTATTGAAAATTTTAGGATGATGTGCTATGTAAATCCTTATTTTCCTATGCACTTTGTCGAGAGTGGTTACCATTGAACTTAATTTCAGACTATTTATATAAGTAAGATATATATATATATATAGTTGCTACTATTTTGATGATGGAGGAAATTTAAATCCTATTTTGTGACTTCACTCTTTATTAGTTATCAATATAGTTCTATTGTTAATTATAGGCCTTACTACTTGGCATTTTTCTTTAATGAATACAAATCATAGACTTGTGATTTCTTTTAGTCTTGTTATAATAATTTTGCTTGGTAGTTTTGGACATAGAGGTGGGGGATTGTATTTTCCAAATATATTTTTATTTTGGAACCTTTTAAGCTCAATGGATCTAGCATATTTATTTTACATGTTAAAGTAGGAGCTATTTCACCTTTGTTAGCCAATACTAGCCAAAGGCTAGTAGGGAGTTGTGATGAATCTTCTAATTATCTTTAATTGTCAATTAAACTCTTTAACATTTTATGTTTTAAGTATCTTTAATTATTGAAGTAAACCACTTTCCATCATGGTATGCAATAAGTACTAATGCTTTTTTAAAGCTATGTTATTGTAGGTTATAGTAGCCATGACAAAATTCAATAAATTTTGAACATCGATTTAAATCGTGAGGATCAGTAGAAATTAATACCAAACCTATCAATCTATATTACAAAGGTGGCTAAGCTTAATACCCTTGGAAGTTGATTCATATTAATAGTTTAGCTAAGTTTGACATGATTGGAGTTAGTTGACCAAATTTATCAATTAACATTAAATCTATGATGTGAGGCGATAATATTGAAAGTCAAAGCATATTGCAAATGCGATGAGTTTCAATGCACATATGTGGGATGAAAAAATTATTTAGTATCATAGGAATATAGATCGATCTCAATTTCCATGATATATATTAATATGATTATATTGTTCTAAAGTTTTCATTTCCTCAAGTATAAAATGATTCTTGTGCTTAGAGAGAAAGGGATGATTCATACCCCCTAAAAATTCCAAGTCATTTTGGAGTAATTCTTGGTTCTTAAAGAAGTATCAAAAGAACTACTTTAACCCTATGGTAATTTTTCAATCATTGAAGTCCATTATGAGGCTATTAAGGTTGCTACATTGTATAGACTACAAAGTAGGATCATAAATTAGGTGATATCTTCCTTGTGCTCTTTGTAAATTGTATTTGTATTTTGGATTCAAATTCAATTAATCTCTAAATCTCCATTCTTGAATTTATGTTAGAAGTTAAAATCAGAATTTATGATTTGGCTTATGGGTGATAGTTATAAGTGTGGTAGTAAATTAGGATTGAATTTAATCACTTGTATAGTCTTGATATTTCTTTAACTTTCAACAATTTTTCCATGGATATGACTTGTAGGTTGGTCATAGATAAGGTGATATTACTATAATGAAGGTAATCTAGCATTTAATTTTGGCTAGCTCATCAGGGTCCACAAGACTAAACCATAGAAGTATTTGATCACTTCAAACCTTGATCCCTTGTTCACATGAGTTCACTTTTTAAAGGATGGGAGAGCTAGTATTGGAACACCTCTCCTAATCCCCTTGTTCTTTTCTATATGTGTATTTTTATAAGTTTTAGGCTCTATGGAAACATCTTGGATGAAAACTAGATGTCTTGCCTAGGAGCTAAGTTTTCAAAAAAGATGTCTTGGACCTAACAAAAGACATCTTGGGCTAGGAGAAGATGTCTTATCTAGAGTGGAGACATCTTAGGGAAGATGTCTTTCCAATAGAGGAGATTTCTCAAGAAATGCATCTTGTGTTAGAAGAGATGTCTTATCCATGGAGGATATTTCTTTTAAAAATAGCTGATGTCTTACTTGAAAGTTGTGCTTTTTAGATGACTAGTACGATTGAGAAACTGCAAGATTTCATTGCTGCAAGTTAGGAAATAGCTGGGAGAAGGTGGAAAAATATTGAAACACTGTAGGAGCTCTAAGTCAAGCTTGTGAAATGTTTTTCTAGGTTTTTATTTTTTTTAATAAATATGTTAGTGTTTCATGCTTGTACATGGACAACGAGTAAGAAGAGAAGTCGTTGTGAAAGCTCTTAACTTGAGAAGAGCTTGGCAATGGTGTGATAGAGTACATTGAGTAAGCACAAGTATGATTGTATCTCTAGGGTCCAGGCTAGTTGATTGGCATATGTGTTCTTTTCTCTTATTTAATATTATAAATTGAATCTCATTCCCAAGCTGTGAGAGAGACTTTCCATTTGTTGTGTCTCACATTGAGAACAACCATTATGTGGTTGTAGAGCCTCATACTTTGTAGCATCATTTAAGCATTTTAAGAGGTTTTGCATGTTTTGTGAGTTTTTTAAACCCTATTTTAATCTTCTAATTGAATAATTAAAAATAGCTAGTTTCTTGTTTTCTAGAAAAGTAATTTTCTTTTTATAATATCTGAATTTTGTATTTGAAGGTGATTTAACATTGGAGTGAACTTGCTCCAAGGGGATGGGGGTGCTAGAACCAAACTAAGTGTAATATAGGTACCTCTTGAAATGACCATAGGTACACCCTAAAACATATCCAACATGATAGATTAGAAGTTTTATAGAGGAGGATGTGTCAAACCCAAAATAAATATTAATAATAAGGAAAAAATAAAAAAAATCAAAGTGAATCACATTCTTAATCACTAAGTATGAAGCACCAAAAGCATAGAAATGAATAAGTTTCCAATTTTAGGAATGTTAACTTATATGTAAAACCTTTCAATAGATGTTTTTGAAAAATTAAAATAGGAAAATCAATTGTTAGTAGGGAGGATAGTCTTAATCTTGACAATAATTACATCGTTTTCAATATCTATGTTTGAACTTAAAATATCAAAAGAATTTGATGTAGCAATAGAAAACTTTGGTGAAATACTAACTTTTATAGAAAGTGAAGCTACAATAAAATATACTGACATATATTATGCATCACAATTGACTTTGCATTTATTAAGATCTCCTCATCATTAAAAGATTTAAATTTTTGGTAGATAATAATCCTTTTATATAATAAAAAAATT
>MNCI01013647.1:206034-230662 GCA_015680685.1 Gnetum montanum
GACATGACCAGTTTCAACATAAAATTTGCCAAGTCAACGGCACTCTAAAAGTTCGAGACACGTGTCATCAGGGCTATGTCTTCTCCACGTGATGCTGAACCTATAAATACTCCAGTTGGCAGAGAAGAGGGGGAATCTTCCTTTTTTTAAAAAAAAAGACAGGAGACATTGTTTGAGGATTGGCAGCAGGAGCGACTGGTCTTTTTGGCAAAAACATTATCCTCTCCATTGGTGATCATTAGTAGTTTTGGGCAAAGACTACCGAAGGCAAAAAGAGCAGATCAGAGATCAAGAGATCATCTGGTACAATTGGCAAAGTTTATTGATCAGAAACAGTTGATTGATAAACATCCAGGCTTAACCTTCCTTGCATTCCACTTTTGGCTTACGAGGTAGATCAAGCTTCATTCTGTATTCCCTTTTGAAAAGTTTTCTTGTTGTTTTGTGTATGCTTCGCACAAAGATAAGCGAAGTCTGCCATTGGAATGTTGTATGCAATATATCCAGCTTTCGACTCAAAACATAGATCTTGGAATTATGCATCTTTTCTAAATTTGATCTTCCCTATCGCATTGACGTTGTCATTATTTCGAGTCCTTTACATTGTTTTCTACTCCTATGATTCATTGAATTAACTCGTTTCATGGAATATATATATAATACATATATTATCACGATATTCAACAATTTACTGATTAAGTAAGTCCCTGTCTAATCAACAAGACCTTTTAGGGCATCTCAAATTCGTTTTCCCCAGCATGGCCCTCGCACGAATCCATGGTTAAGACTGTGTACATGGATCTTCGCTCGGTATTTCCAACGACCAACATTTTCTGTCGTTATAGTTTTCTGGCACTAGAAGGAGGGCTTGAACCTCTAATCCATATTTTACAGGTAACCTTGTAAGCAATTTGTACCCACGTTCACATAACGTAAACGTAATACCTCTAGGGAAGTTTTCGAAATTGTGTGGTGTAGATTGGTCACAATAACAATTCCTTTGGAATCCTACAGGGTAGAAAGCCCAATCGTAATTCTATTTTTCCATTGCCTTTTAAATATTTTCGTTTGTTATTATCGACCTATTTGAGAGATGGATTCTGTGTATGCAACCATTACTGCTATGATCACCACTAACTCGGGTGCCACATCCGTAAATCCCATCACCGTTCTTGAATCAGCTTTCAGCGCAACAGGGCCTCAGGGACCGTCGTGTCGTTCGTTGCAATTACAGGGCAAGGATCCTTCACTCACCATCTTGACTCCTGAAGAGTATAATTTCATTTGCATCAAGATCCAAGCCAAGCTTGCCCTTAGCTGAACCAAGATAGAAGCAAAACGAAATTACGAGCTGATCCACAGAGGGGGTCAAGACTTCATCCCTACTGCATATGACATCATCCCCCTGACCGATCATTATCATGAACTCCTATCCCAACTAGTTATGGCTAAGAATCAAACTACACAGTCTATTCTAGAACCTCAAAATGAGGAGGAGGAGGAAGATGAATTCGTAGCCCAGTCTGAACACGCGGATTCATACCATACCCTCAGCCCCCATACATATGTGAATCCCCTGTTTAATCCTCTCACCAGAGAAGTTGCCCATCCCAACCCAATCATGACCACCCAAACGCATATTCCTGTCATCCCGTAGGCCACTACGCAATCCTTAGTCTTGTAGGTACAAATTCCATCTCAAAATAACATGGGAGTAATCTCCTCACCACATGTAATCAGTATTCCGTCAGTGATACCTGCATCTACCGCACCCCATTTCATCCCCCAAGTGCAAGTTCATAACACACCTATAACCCGACCGGTGCAAAATCCAGCACAAACCTTATTTTCACAGCCCATTGCATCACAACAGATTGCAACCACTATTCAATCACAGTGATCTGTTCAACAACCTACGGCTGGTCAGTGGATCACACCTGTTGCATAGCACAATCAATCTACATTCTATGGTATGCAACCCTTGGTTGCATCTACCACACATGTCCTGCAAGTAACTGCACAACATCCTTACAGCTTCCATCCTATACATTCGATGATGGCCAATTTTTCTGCACAGCCTGTTAGGTGGTGGGTTTCACAGGTAGCTCCGTCTGCGGGGATAGTCCCCGTTGCGCTATCTGTCAGGCAAGCTATTGCTCCCTTTCCATTGCTCGACACTGCTCTTTCAGTCCAACTCCCTACTCCTCCAGCGCCAACTACATCATCAATAGGTCTGGATCAAGCTTTTTTGCTTATTCAAACCCTCACCGAGGAAGTTAAGCACCTTAAAGCTGCTGGCTCTGATACGATACAGGTCATGGATTTCTACCATGATGATCCCATCAGCCTAGTAATCCCGATGCTGTTGTTGCCTCCCAGGATGTCCTTGCCCCATTTTACTAAATACAATGGGGAAGTTGATCCTAATGCTCATCTCATTACTTTCAGTTCTGAATCCTTACTACTACAACAATGGCCCCATACAATCATCTGTGTCTTTGCAATGTCTCTGGCAGGTAAAGCCTTGGACTAGTATCAAGCACTCCCTTGTTCTTCCATCTCAACCCTAGAAGAACTTCTAACACAATTTGTGACTCACTTTAAATATAATTTAAAGCCAGAAGTCATGTTAGATCAACTTATGGGAGTGAAACAAGACCCGCTTGAGCCAGTCCAAAAGTTTATACAGCAATGGAGCCCTACTCTGAATGAAATCCGTGAGCCTATCATGGAAGCCCATCTGTTGGCTATTTTCAAAGGAGTGGTCAATGACTTCATCAAGTCTAAACTATACTACCTTGCCCCTCGCTCCTTGAGTCAAGCTTTCGCACAAACTAAGAGCATCCAAGATGCTGCTGAGGCTAGCAAAGACCCAGCATATGTAGCCTATAAAAATGCCAAAAATAAGGGTAAAGAAAAAGATAAAATAGCAACGACGACAGTAGCTATGCTGGTCGAGGGTGCCAAAAACAAGAATAACAAGAAGGCACCCACAGCGCTTGCCAAGACCACGGCTAGTGCAAGTAGCACCGGCCAAGATGCACTTGCCCCTAAAAAGCCCTCACAGTCAAAACCAAACTTCGAGCATAAGGATCGTTCAAAATACACAACCTTGCCTATAAAGCATTCAGAATTGCTGAAACAATTATTAGGAGCAGGGTATATTCAAAACAAAAAAATATCCGAAGAAGCTTTGCAGCATCATAGACGTCATTGTGAATTGCTAAAAAACCCTTCTTTAGCCCTACCCAACGAACCGCCGGTTCCTAAGTCTTTTAGGCTGGACCATTTTTGTGACTACCACTAGTTGTGTGGTCATGACACAAATTACTGCTGGGCGTTGAAGGATGATATTCAACGCATGATTGATGATGGTTCTTTGAAATTAGACAGCAATAGTCCAACACGTCCTAAAAATCAGGTGATGCATATGTACAAAGATCCTTTAAATGTAAATAACGCAATGTATACCATCAACATGGTAAGTACGGACAGTGAGAGGAAGGTACCACCTAAACAACCCTTTGTGTTACATATACCTATCAGTTCATCCCAAGAGGCGAGTTCTTCATCGGTAGTTAGCGGTGTCTCGAGGCCACCATTTGTTATTGGGACGCCCTCTCCAACTATAACTTAGTCTCGCATTAACAATAAAGCCGCAGACATGCCCGCGCCTACTCCTAAGGTGCCTTTTGTCCTTAGGGCACAAAAACCACCAACTGCCCCTTTTACGCAAGGGTAAGTCTCTAACAAAAATCATCAATCTCCAACCAACAAAAAAATGGGAGGAGATGCGTCAATTAACGCAACCAAAGATCGCTCTACCCTAGGGTTTGCTAAGCCCAAGCCCCTAGCTTCTGTACCTTAACCCGCACCTCTTGAGCAAGAAAAAGGTACAGAAACATAGCTACCTCTCCTTGGTAGGAAGAAATACAACCCTCCGACTGACGCCATTCCGCCTTGGGAAATTCATCTCTTAGGGCAAATGGAAGAAGAAAGAGTGGACAAGCCACCCAGCCGAGAACAGGACCTCCTCGATGCATTTACACAAGTCAAGCATGCTCTAAAATAGAAGAACACAACATTGAGCCTCTATGACTTGTTTATGACGTCTCAAAAGCACCGTGAAGCTATTGTCAGTATGCTGACATCCATACCTGTGGATGAAAGCTTACCAGCGGAAGAGGAAGCAATAAATGCTGTCATGTTTTCCCCCACCGCTGAACAACCTAAACCTACCCCATTAACCTTTCATGATGAATCCATCAAACATGATCCTGAGAAAGGTCTAGTGATGACAGAACCCATGTTCATCACCATCCAGGTTGGTCAACATTGGATCCAGAGGGTGCACGTTGACGATGGTGTGACTACGAATGTCATCCCTTATCCTATAGTGGATAAATTGGGCCTGGTCGACCAGATCATTCCTACGATGACATCGTACCTAAATTCATTCAACAGGGCATGAGTTCAAGTCAAAGGGATGGTACATATCGACTTTTTGGTAGGTGACCAATTCCCAACAGATGCCACATTTATTGTTGTCGAGGAGATTCCCAGCTTCAACCTGATTCTGGGGAGGTCCTGGCTAGCCCAACTAAGGATAGTTTCATCACCGATACACCAAGAGATACTCTTACCTTATGTAGGGGGAGAGGTAGTAATACATGGTGATGAAATAACTCCTAGGACCATCAATAACATCGAGGAAGAATGGGGTTTGAAAATCGAAATGCCTGAAGGTCAAACCCATGTCCAAATGTCCGAACAAGTTGGAATGACTAATGATAGCCTAGCCTGGGCTGACCTATCATTTCAGGGAGAGGAGGATGATATGGAGGAGTTAGGCCATAAATCTCCTCGCCCTTATGCACCACTCAACGTAAAAGCTATCAAAAAACAATTACGGGTTAGCGATTGACTTGCGTGGTATTTACACGCATTGTTACATTTTCACTATTTTGCCATTTATGCTTATCAATTTTGACTGTTAGTTTTGTTTAGTATCCATATATTTGTGTCTGCTATCAACTACACCCTTTACATTCCTCAGTTGACACCATTTACGCTTCATGACTCCTATTAGTTACATTAGTACAATTACGCAAATATGTACACTTCTATCAATTGCACTCTCTGACATACGCAGATGGCCCGCAACAGCCTAAAACTAGTAAAGGCCCGCAATAGCATAAAACTAGCAAATTCATCTATATCTTACGCAAACGTTATGTGACGGCCCACAATGGCCTTAAACTAGTGACTCCATTCTACAGTCATAATAACGCCACCTATCCAAAACCTTCGACAATTCTATTTACGCTTTATATAAATAAAGACATAAAATTAAAAACCATAACATAAAGAAAATTTCTTGATTAATCATGCCAAAATTCATATTGTCTTTGTTCCATCTCATAAATAAAATCATGTGTAATTACAATTACACATCCCCTCTAGCACCACTGTCTCCCGTATCCCCTAACTCTGCCTCTAAGCCTAACAAATTGTCTTCGTATGGGACATCCCTTTTAGGAAGTATTCCTTCATGAGGAACGTCATCTTCACAGGGTTCTTCCACTAACACTTGCTCCCCAAGGGGACAATCTGCGTCATTACGCTCTCCTTCTTGAACGTGCTCCTCATCTTGTTCATCTTCTTCATCCATTCCTTGTAACTACATACAACAAGTACATAAGCAAAAGCCATGATAGGACAAGTCAGAAAATTTAAATTCAATAACACTAAAAATTACTCACGATGGCCCTGCATTCGCAGCAAAGGGAAGTTGATCTAAACCGACCCACAGGCATTGCATAATCTCATCTTTGGTCAACTCAGACCAAACTCTATTCCCCAGATTAGTTCCAGCCTTCACCTTCCCTTTCTCCATGCTAGTCCACTGGGGTGTTTCGGGGAAGAAGGTAGGGACTGTGGTCTCTTCCTTAGGAAGAGTAATTTCTCTTTTCAGGGAGGCGCTCACTGTCACCTACTCCTGCTGACGATAAGCGATACTTTCTCACATATACAGATGCTTATGATCTTTCTGCTTCTACCCCCACTCTTGGACACTTGCACAAAAGTCCTTCCAGTCCTGATTCTTCTGGGCCAAGAGCTCTATTTGCATCCTTTGCTCAACTAATTCATGACTGGTTTGTATGCTGTTTCTGACTACGGTCTAGTAGCGAGCGTAGTCAATCACAGCTGTCCGCCAGTCCTCTTCACCTGTTCCTTAAGCTTGCAGGAATTCACATCGTGACCTTAAGTCTCCAACCTCTCTGGTCATAGACATCCTTTCCTTCTTTGATCTCTGTAGCTTCTTCTAGAGGTCTTCATTGACATTCTGACTTTCCCACAGGGAGCATGTCGAACGTAACGCACATTTACGCATTTCTTTGTAGATGTTGCATGGCACAACTGTTCCTTTCAATGAGGGTTCGATGGTGTCCAGGTCAATGGGCTCTGTGGGGTCCCATCGAAGGCGAGCTCCTGATGACAAATATTAGATCAAATGTAAATAAACATTGTAACCTTATAACAAAATAAGCATACCATAGCCGCAACATACCAGCCCCAGGATCGATGCATTCTAAACACTCGATCATATCACCGACGATGTCTTCCATAAAGGCAAATTTATCAAGGAATTCCCCCCACACTCTGCTTACAATGGTGAATGGGGATGCACCTTGTTCATCTATGATATAATTAAGTTAAAAATTTTTGGCTAACAACAAGATCTCTTAAAAAATTTTAATAGACTAATTATCTCTTCCTGTCTCAGTGGGAAGTGCGTCAACTTTCTCTGCCTCCACTCTCTCTTCATGCACAAGGGTCTGTGCATCACTTACTCTAATAGCCGGGGCCTCCTCTTCCCAAACTGGGGCCCCTTCCCCACGTCGTAATATCACTGCCCCTATTTCAGGGGTCAACCGCTCTATAGGTCTCCCTGTTTATACCATATAATGCACTCAAATAATTCAAAATACCTTGAATAAGTTGTGTAATACAACAATTACTATAACTTTTACTGTATCCTCTCGCTTACCAGGCGGAGGTTTACTTCGCTGAAACTTGACTTGTATAGCTCTGCCCACTTCACCTGCTAGCTCCATAGGCATCTCGGTTAGATGAGGCCTTTTACGCTGAACCAAGGCATCTATTATTTCTACTGCCAAGTGTTTTCCCTGTGACACATCACCGATGTAAGAGGGAAGTGCCCCACCTACACTATCAGAGCCTCGTGTTGAGGTGCCGCCAAATTCCTAGTCGTTATAGAAAGCAACTCCCCAATTCCCTCTAGAGGATCCTGTGACCTGGTAGTGCTGAAGAGGTGGGAAATCCAGGGTTTGGATAACTGGTCTCGGTCCTGTTGCACCCAAACCCCATTCCTCTGGACCACCAAAAATTTGGCAAAACATTGGAGGCAAGCTATGAAAAAGGTGAAGTGCACACTGAAACGGGACTCGAGCTTTTGGTGGAGCCTGATCATTTTAGTGCATAACCCCTCAGCGAAATAGCTTGCCCAATCGAATTGGGTCCCTTCCTCAATCACCTCTCACATGATATGGGCCTATTCTATGGTGAAGAACTTCCCCTGTGAAAGTCTTCTGGGGAAAGCCCTAGCCCAAAAGAGGGGATAAATGGTCTTGGAAACCTCTAACTCGATCTTTTCATAAGGAATCCCCTTTGTATTCTTCTTAGTCCCCAACCACTCCTCCAGCTCTTCCTGACATTTGACGCTTCTCCTCGACTTTTCTTCTATAGGAAGACCATCGGAGGGGATGCCGAAAAGGTCAGTAAACAGCTGAGTGTCAATGTCAAAATGCACACGCACGTTACACATGCGCGTGTAAGAATGTTCAGCCCCCTCGCTGAAGGAGTTAACTAGGGTTAACATTTCTCTTGTGGGGACATCGGGAGTTACAGCCAAAAATAAATGCATCAGCCTCGCCTCCCATAGCTTAGTAACCAACACAACTGGGGCCGCCGCATGGCCAAGCCAGCATTGTGCTTCCTTTATGTCGTCATAAAAAAAAAGAGGGTGTTTGAAATCATGATGGTAACTTCCCAGGATTCTCTAACTGATAACACAAGACACAAGTCAAGATAACAAATACAATGTTATGCAACATTTCAAAAAATAATATCCTGTAACCAATTGTAAAGACGAAACCTTACCAGGTCCGAATGGCAAAGGAAATGGAGGAAGCTTCCTTTGCACATCCGCAAGGGTAAGGGGCGGGTTCAACGTCCATTCCTCATGTAACCATTCGAGGTTCTGAAAACTCTTGAAGGAATTGGAATAACGGGTAGGATACTCAAGAATTTCAAAAGCCATTTTCCCCATGACACCGGCGTGTACGTTGCTAGTGGACGTAAACTCATTTATCGTCCTTTCGGTCAAGGACAATGTATCATTGTTGCCCAATAACCCATTTTCATTGATGAAGAACCTGTATCATATAGCGCACTATTATCTTACACTTTACAAGTTTAGACATTAGAAAACATATTAACATCACCGCAAGTAAAACGACTTACCCGCCTGAGTAGTACACCGTGCCCGGTGGATTATGAAAGTAGGTTGAGACATGACGGGCTATAAACAAAGTATTATAAGCATGATAACAGCTAAATCTAGGCATCTTCTAGATCTAACTTAAATGCCTCAATCCCCTGGCACTAAGTTCGCGGTCTTGAGGTTGACCAGTTTCAATGGCTCCATTTGTCAGGAAAGCCAAAACGCCCTATGTAGAACCCACTAACAAATGTTCCAAAATGGTTGCAGCCACATCGCTTGGCAAATGCAACCAAACGATGATGATGTAGTTACGCAACAAAAACTACAAGAACTCTTGCACACCCTTCCGGAACCATATTTCCTTTCCCTGTAGGCGAGTTTGAGGGGGAGGAACATTGGCTGCGAGAGGGTTTATACAATACAAAACCCCAACTATGTCCAAAACAATTAGGATAGGCTTCATCATTATACTGTACAGAACATAAACACGTTACCATTAGACAAAATACTAAATCTAGATTCCATTGCATGCTTAGGAAAACTATAGGGAAACTACAAATTACGCTTTATCCATGCAGCCAAAATCGCTTAAAACCCTTACAACAGTGCAAGGTTTGTCTTAGACAATAGCGATAGACGCAATACTGCTATCTAAACCCTTGTTTCAATACAAGGTCTACATCCCAAAACTCTGGTTTACACAGATGATGCAAAAGAATAAACAAAAGAAAAAGCACATCACCGAAAGTAATACGAGTAAGTGAGGGATGGCCTACCAATTCAGGGGAGTAACATCTCTTACTTCGATCAAGGCCTGCAAAGCATGCTGTAGACTCCCCTGTACTTCATCAATTTTTGTCAATTTGGCATTCTTTCCTCTCACCTTCAGCGCCATAGTTACAGTCTTGTAAATCTTCACAAATAACATGCTACTCTTCCTCCCTCTCTCTATGACAGCTGAATTCGAATTTGCAAATAGCCAACAGCCTATTTTCGATAAGAATGGCCTACCTATATGCAAAACTAACCAACTCGATGCCCAATTAAAGTGAAACTTGCTCAAATGCTGGTGTCAGCATGAATTGGAACCCAAAGATCAGGGCATTAATGCAGTAGATATCGCATGCATTACGGTCTGAAATGACCTTAAACTACTACACCTTATCACTTTGTAATTAGGTCACATTAATTACAGGCTATTCACGGTATTCAAAATTCAATTAGTTCTTCATGCTCAGCAACGTCATACCATACCTTTTTCAAACTAAACCAAGTGTCATATGTTAATACTGGCGGCATTTAACTTAGCATTTTCCTAATTACTTTCATATTTGACAATTATGCAGGACAGTTGGCAAATGGTCGAAACTTTATCTGCACCCCTAGCCTTAACAGGCCCACATGGGGGAATCATTAGACAATTTCATCCCACATTAGTAGAAACTAACCTTGCCCTTAACGACGCAACCATAGCCACGTCGGAAATGTTTCTAAACTAGCCAGAACAATCAACATGCACACTAGATTTGGAGGCTAGAGATGTAACCGAAGACCCCCTTAACGAGGTCCCTGTGGTTACGCATAAAGGTGAGAACAAAACTCTTAAGGTTAGTTCTCTATTGGACCAAAAGGCACATGACAATATAACACAAGTACTCTAGAATAATGTCACAGTATTCGCATGGTCATATGAAGATATGCCGGGACTAGATCCAAGGCTAATACAACACAACATAATTCTAGATCCCCATATTAAAGCAATTAGACAAAAAGCATAGAAAATTAAGCCAGAAGTCATGCTAGCAGTACATGATGAGATCACTAAACTATACCAGGCTGGTTTTATCTACGTGATCGATTACTCAAATTGGGTATCTAATATTATAGTTGTCCCTAAGAAGACCGGAGGGATACACATGTGCATAGACTTCTGAGACTTGAACAAAGCCACAATCAAGGACAATTTCCCGCTACCAAGTATTGACCAATTAGTAGATACAACCACTAGGCATGCGCTTTTATCCTTCATGGATGGCTTTTCAGGCTATAACCAGATTCGCATCAACCTAGAACACCAGCTAACAAAAACATTCATGATACCCTGGGGGACCTTTTGTTACATAATGATGCCTTTGGTTTAAAAAATGCTAGAGCTACGTATCAATGAGCTATGACATACATCTTTAGTGATTATCTCCTAGGAAGACTGAATGATTATGTTGATGATATAGCTGTTAAGTCTATAAGGTCAGATGATCATTCAGAGGATCTGGAGTTAGTCCTTAAAAGATGCTCTAAATACGACCTCCAGCTCAACCCAAAGAAGTGCATGTTCGGAGTCAAAATCGGATGCATGCTGGGGTTTTTGGTATCGGAAACTAGCATATGACTAGACCCTGACAAGGTCAAGACCATTGTTGAATTGACACCCCCTACAAATCTCAAGAAATTATGCGGATTACAAGGGTGGTTATAGTTTATCAGGCGGTTCATCTTGAGATTAACAGATAAATTACACCCTATGCAGCATCTGCTTAAAAAGGGGGTTAATTTTAAATGGACAGATGATTGTCAGCGTGTGTTTGATAGCTTGAAACAAGAACTTTAACGCTTGCCAACAGTATTCCTGCCACAAAGGGATCAGCTTACCTCGCAACCTTTGACGTAGTCCTAGCTGCATTACTCTATCAATAGAGAGATGATGGGTCAGAAGTACCCATTTATTACTTGAGTCATGCTCTATATGTGTATGAAACAAGGTATAATGAAGTAGAGCGTAATTGTTTAGCGTTAGTGTTTACGCTCAAAAAGTGCAGACACTATCTCTTCTGTAGCAAAGTCAACATAATCTGCGAAAATAACATCCTTAGAGCTATTACGTACAACCTATATGAAAGTAGTAGGATAGCTCGTTGGAAAGCTATCACGGCAGAATTTAATTTGCATTACATTGGTCAATCTTCTACGAAAGGCTAAGCAATAGCTGACCAATTAACAACATCACCTATTGATAGTCAGGCGACGATAGAACCTGAATTTCTTGACGAACATGTACATAGTCTAAGCCCTGTTCTAACAGGCCTCGAAGCAACGTTACATTTTGACGAAGCTTCAATAGCTAGAGACGGCAATGCTGCCATGGTCATTACGCTGTCACCTGAGGATATACGTCTGCACGCCTACCGCTTGACATTCCTGTGTATGAACAACGTGGCAAAGTACGAGGGGCTCCTCAGGGGATTATTAATAGCCAGAGAGCCTGACGTTCAACACCTGGCGATTAGGGGTGATTCGATGCTTGTTATAAATCAAATCATAGGAGTCTACACCTGCAAGGCTGCACATTTACAACCCTACTATGATATGGCTAAAGATCTTCTGAAGCAGTTCACAGCAACCGATACCCAACACGTGCCTCGAAATGACAACACGCTAGCCGACGCACTGGCTACATTAGCATTGAATGTTCCACCACACCTATTTGATACTTTTCCTGCCTTAATGATAGAGTGTACAGATCCTATCATTCAGATGGCGCAAATATCTTTAGTGCTCATGGATAGAACACCAGAGTAGTACGATAACATTAAAACTTACCTCCTGCGTAGTGAACCACCACATGAGCTAACACACACACAAAAAGATGCAATCCACAAGCGGGCTAGGCAATACGTCATCATAGGAGATAGTATCCTTTGTAGATGCTCTTTTGATGGAGTATTTCTTACTTGCATTAACAAAGATCAAGCACAACATATAGTCAGCGAAGTTCATGAGGGATTGTGCGGAGGACACGTAGCCCCACGGGCCATGGCCGCTAAAATCCATCGCTTAGGGTATTATTGGCCATATATGGAAAAATACTATCTTACAAAGATTAAAACGTGTGACACGTATCAGCATTACGCAAACCTTATACATGTGTCTCCTACGGAACTACACATGACTCAAATTACATGGCCCTTTCAACGATGGGGATTAGACATTAAAGGGCATATCGCACCAAAATCTTCCGCAGGACACAGCTTCATAATCACCGCTACCGAGTATTTCACAAAGTGGGTTGAAGCCATCCCTTTGCAAAATATTACATCTCAACAGATCTACCATTTCATTTTAGACAACATCATAACTAGATTTGGCCTCCCGATGACTATCGTGACCGACAATGGGCCATAATTTAGCAATGTGGAAACCAAATCTTTCTGTGATAGCCTTGGTATCAAACAATCTTTTTTCTCACCTTATTACCCACAAGCGAATGGTCAAGCTGAAGCAACGAAGAAATTCATTATCAATTTGCTCAAGAAAATGCTCGATAGTAACAAGAGATGATGGCATGAAAAGATCCTCTATGTGCTATGGGCATATTGTACCACATGTAGAATAGCTAAAACAGTACACCCTATAGCCTAGTCTATGGGTCTGAGGCAGTGCTACCCCTCAAATTACAAGTTCCCTCTCTACGGATGGTCTTCTCCACGATTATAAATGACGCTCAAGACACTGAGTCTTAGATCATGGATTTGGACTTAGTAGAGGAGAAGCAGATACAAACACTTGATACCATCAAAAAGTATCAAGATAAGCAGAGGCAGAAGCACTATCATAATCTTCAACAACATCCAATTGAGAGAGGAGATTTGGTTCTCAAGACCGTTCGCGAGCCAGTGGGCAAATTCTCTGTAAACTGGGAGGGCCCTTTCTTAGTAGTTGACGTGTATGGCAACGGTGCATTCAAGCTAGCAGATATCAATGGCAACGAGTTACCAAATCCCGTGAACCATATATACCTAAAGTGGTACTACATCTAGCTGCATATCCAGTGTTAACATCAGGCACAATAATCGTCCACTACGACGTAAAACTAGCACTTTCTACATGCGTCCGCCATGATGCTAAACTGGCAACAATCATCTGCCACGACGTAAAACTGGCAAATTGCAATCGTCTGCTACGATGTAAAATTGGTAGTGTTGTATAGGTCTGCCAAGAAGTAAAACTGGCATTTCCTGCATGCGTCTGCCATAACACTAAATTGGCACCGGTTGTCCACCATGACATAAAACTGGCATAGGTAAGTATCTGTCTGCTGAGATGTAAAACCAACATAGATTTGTCCCTGGGTCACGACATGAAATTGACATCCACAACACGGTCTGCTGAGATCATAAATCAACTCTACCACTATCCGCTATGACGTAAAACTAGCATTTTTCAGTCCGCCCAAACTTTAAGCTGGGACCATGGTCTGCTGGGACTTAAAACTAGAACAATAGTCTACCAGGACTTAAAACTGGGACCTACAGGCCGCCAACATACGAATCAAGCGAGCGTAAGCGTCTCTCCGCAGCTACAAAATGAACAGGGTGGGATGTTGAGACAGCCCCAGCATCACTACCTTGCAGGCATTCTGCTGATTCCTCGGATATGCTGAAAGGCATACTACTGATCCCTCGAAGATGTCGTCATTACACCCATTTCAGCAATGGCACCTCTGAGGGGTTAGTTTTGCCGTCCGAAGCCCCAAAGGAGTTCTCATCAACCACGGCCTTGGGGATCTCCGTTCATCATTACTATCAGACTCTGGCTTCACAGATTCACCTAGCTGGCTCTTTGCATAACTAGTTGGGTGTGATGAGTCTGATTTTCTTTGACAACGATATGCTGGGCTGAGCATCAACATTGAGACCCTGGCCTCTTGCTATGGTCCCTTGCTCATGGCCTGCTTAATCTTTCTCGCCCTGGATGTTACTTGTTTCAACAACTTCTCTAGTGATTCGACTGAGCATTGGTGCCCTCTGTTTTCTTCTTTGATTGCAGGTTAATTGCTACGAAGACATTGTTCAAAAGTGCGTTCACCTGAGCAGTGAAGTAGAGACAGCGTTTTGAGATGGGCGCTTAGGTTAGCCTGTCTACTTAGGAGTGTAACCCTATTTTCTTCATAATCCTACCTCTTGTTCCTATTCCCCTCCTTAGCCATTCCATCTACTTTCCTTATACAAAATGCGAGTATGCAACGTATGCTTTCCGCATCTACATTACAGTCAAGTCCATGAACTGGCGCAACGCAACTCGCCTAGTGGATGCCAAAAAAAAATGGTGGTTGGCAAAATGGATGAAACACAACTCTTCCAGGCCGTGTAGATGCAACACAATTTGTCTATGCAAGTCCCTTTCTCTACAATATGACAACATAACTCCATGCAAATGCAATCGCAGGAGGAGGCCTGATCACTTACACGCGAAAAGCCATACTCGCACACTTAAGTCTTCCCCGAACCTCTCTCTTCTTACCACTGTAAGAATTCCTTTATGTACCATTTTATCTCCCATTTCTCTCACTTCTGCACTTCTAGATTGATAGGGTGATGTTTGAGTAACCATTGATGAATGTTGTTGGTACTTTTACCCATCCAGTGTTTCGTATTCTTTGTCGACATCTTTCAGGCAAGCCCTCTAAACATCAACAAAGAGGGGCCATTGAAACACCGTGAAAATTATGAATCGGCCTAGGGTAAAGATTCACAATTCAGGCAAAAGTTTGCAACAAAAATCCAGAAGACAGAACAAGGAAAAGAGGCACGCAGCATCAAGTCTCCAAGTTTCTTACAAATTCTAACTTGGTTTTGTTTTCTTTCTCCACGCCACATTACACAACATAGCATAATGTTGCTCGATGTAACTCTGCTTAATGTAGCTCGATATCAAAAGGTAACTTGCTTCAATGAATTCGACAAAGTTTAAGGCCTAAGTAGTGGACTACGACTTGTCACATATTCCACCAAGTCTTTTTTTTAGGGCTGAATTTACACTCCATTACACAGAGCAGCGTAATGAGCTTCGAGGAAGTCAAAATCAAAGTCCAAGGAAGCACAGCAGATTGACTTCTTCTTTTTTACAGACTGGTCACTTTACGCTTATTATACTACGCAGCGTAAGCAAGCGTATCTTGTTGTGAAGTTGACCATTTTACACTCTATTACGCTTTGCCGTGTAAATAAGCATAAAGCAGCTTGAGTTAACTACTTCTATGCTCTATTATGCTTTGTTACGCTAGGCAGCGTAAACAAGTGTAATACAGTGTAAGGCTATCTAAGGCAGTACTAGACACGCATCTGCTATCCATATGTAGCAATATGCTTATTAGCATATTATAGCATAATCATGAGGCAGCTTCAGCGGGAGTGGTTGACAGGGTACTTTGCCCCCTTCCCCCAAAATGTGATGCGACATGACCAGTTTCAACATAAAATTTCCCAAGTCAACAGCACTTTGAAAGTTCGAGACACGTGTCATCAGGGCTGTGTCTTCTCCACGTGATGCTGAACCTATAAATACTCCAGTTGGCGGAGAAGAGGGGGGATCTTCCTTTTTTTTAAAAAAAGACAAGAGACATTGTTTAAGGATTGGCAGTAGGAGCGACTGGTCTTTTTGGAAAAAACATTATCCTCTCCATTGGCGATCATTAGCAGTTTTGGGCAAAGACTACCAAAGGCAAAAAGAGCATATTATAGATCAAGAGATCATCTGGTACGATTGGCAAAGTTTATTGATTAGAAATAGTTGATCGATAGACATCCAGGCTTGACCTTCCTTGCATTCCACTTTTGGCTTACGAGGTAGATCAAGCTTCATTTTGTATTCCCTTTTGAAAATTTTTCTTGTTGTTTTGTGTATGCTTCACACAAAGATAAGCGAAGTCTGCCATTGGAATGTTGTATGCAATATATCCAGTGTTCGAGTCAAAACATAGATCTTGGAATTATGCATCTTTTCTAAATTTGATCTTCCCTTTCGCGTTGACGTTTGTCGTTATTTCGAGTCCTTTACATTGTTTTCTACTCCTTCTATGATTCATTGAATGAACTCATTTCGTGGAATATATATATAATACATATATTATCATGATATTCGACAATTTACTAATTTAGTAAGTCCTTGTCTAATTGACAAGACCATTCAGGGCACCTTGAATTCGTTTTCCCTAGCACGGCCCTCGCACGAATCTGTGGTTAAGACTGTGTACACAGATCTTCACTCGGTATTTTCAGCGATCAACATTTTCCGTCGTTACAACTCCCATTTTTTGGAGGGAAGGATCATGGTTGTACTCTTCCGTACTTTCTCTCTTACATAGCTCTCCTTCTTCCTTGGCTACTTGCTCCAACAATCTATGAACCTGATGGGACCTAAGCTTTGATAATCTCCCTTGGGCATACGTCCCAAGGGTTCTCCTGGTTTCATGTCTAAGTCCATCTACGAGGTGGCATAGTTGCTCCTGCTATGCATAATCATGGCCTGAGCAATGATGTAACAGTGCATAATAATAGCCCATGGCAGCATCTAAGGGTTCATGATTTTCTTACTTCCATCCTTGGATTTTCTTTCATAGGTTGGACACCTAGGAGTACATTTGATACTTATCATTAAATAGTTCTAGCATCATACTCCACCTTCAAATGGATTCTAGTTCTAAAGACCAGTACCAACTTTCCACTTCTTTTACTAGTATCCTTGGGAACAACTTTAATATTTAACACTCATTCTCAATGTTCTGCAAGGCACATGCATCATGGAATTCTTGTAAGTGGTTCTAAGGATCAATATTGTATCCCCCTTCAAATCGTGGGATGTTATTCATGTCTAGTCTCTTGATACTGCTATCTTTTTGGTGCCTTGTGGGTATTCTTACGACCTCCGTGATGTTTAACATGCTTCGGGTTGCGAGTAGGGGTTCTTCGTGGTCATTTCTTTCATAGCATCTGTGATGTCTATGCAGTTCCCTACTCTCCCTTCTTCTATGTCGTGATCTTCCTTGTTCTCAACTCTCTCATCGAGGTTTCTCACTTTGTTTACCCTTATCCTCACGGTTAGGTTCCTTATGACTATGTCCTAATAAAGAAGGAGAGGGTGAATGTGATGATGATGAAGAAGAAGAAGGATGACCATCACCATGACGATGTTTCCTACCTTCTCCTCGGCGGTCTCGACCCTGATCGTGATTATGATCAAACTGCCTGCCCTTATCATGTGTTTGTGTTCCCTCATTAAACACTTGGTGTTCATGGGGATCAAAACCAGTGTTGTGAATCGTAGAGTGAAGGTTTTGATACACCACCTCCTTACCATTGTTAGGAGGGGGAACATCATTTTGTGGAGAACATTTTGAAATAGGTTCACCACCCTTAATGTGTTTCTTAAGATGGGTGGAGCCTTATGGTGTCCTTTGCCCTTCAACGATGTATAGTATCTCTCCTGTCACAAGTCCCTTTGATGTTGCACTTCTGTGGGTTGGTATTCCCTTGTGTCGTAATCACATGCAATGTATTCCATGTATAACTGTGACATGCCTATTCATGCCAGAGCATGAAGGAGCATGTTGGGGATTGCTCAGTTTGGAGGCAACACTATGTTACCCTCCAAGTCTCTCCAATGCAGTTGTTCATCTTGATGGAGAATAAAGGTAAAGTCAGGTACATATTCATCATGATTAATATATACCACATGGAATTGTTGAGGAATTGGCAGATCTTGGTTACGTGTGTTGTGCCGCTGACTATCTCTAGTGTTGGTCCTAGGTGGTGAAATGCTTTTTTGTGAAGAAGAAGACATTTTTGTCTTGTTCGATGTGCTATTTACCATTTTCTAATTTTTCTTTTGATCAACCCTAAGGGTTTGTTCTAGCATCCCAACGATGTTCTATGTTCTATCTAGTGCACAAACAACTAAGTCCCTAGCAATGGTGCCAATGATGAGTTGCAAGGTACCCCTACACTCAACCATATGAATACGATTGTTTCATGCACAATCTAGTCAAACTCCAAGGACTAAGTGCTTATGTGCCCTAATGGAATAGTTAAGGTTAATCAATTGGTATCTTTCCAAAATTACTTGTATTGTCATGGTTGTATGGTTAAGTAAGCTTGAGGTACATGATTTTTATGTCTTTTATCTTTTTAATATCCTATGCTAATAAGGGTAGGTGAAGAGAACTAAGTAACTAACTTTCATTAACTATTCACTAACTAAGTTCTAATTGTCCTAGCACCAGCATCTGTTCCCACCTACCGTACACACCCTGAACCAGTGCAACACTACTGGGATTACTAAATGCTACTCGTTATTGGGTTACCAAGCATTACACACATGCTCGAAGTGGTCGTACTAAGTGCACTTAACTAGGAGAGTCAAGGGTTGAGAGAGATTAATTGTCTAGGAAAGCATTTAAACATTTAACAATAATTAATTCCTATTTAGCTTAGTCCATATGCTGCAAGGTTTATTAGAGAGTTCATCTTTATTTCCGTACACAAATGTGTGCTTAGGTACAATTTGCTTGAATAAAGATCCATTCACTTTAAGACTCCTACTGCGAGCACATGGAAATTATTCTAACTCTGGAATGATAAAACTACAAGAGTTTGGCTAAGGGTCTAAATCTAAGTGCTTAAAATAGGAAAGGTTTCTTCTTATTTATAGACATTGTGATGGGCTATGATATCACATACGCAATATTGCAGGGATGAACACGATATCGCATCCCATCAATTAGGATCCCATGTCACCTCCATGACTCAAATTATTTGAACTTTGATTTTCCAAAATTGAACTTCAATTCAACTCTACTTAACTTTGGATAAACTTTGGAAACCCTAGGCCTATAAATATCATATCAAAATCCAAATTAGAAGGGGGGATTTCTTAAGATCTAGAGCACCTTTTCAAATTTTGAGAGATCTAGAGTATGAGTGCTTGTCTTCTTAGTATCTTTCATGTGCTCCATGGCCACCCCAACTCCTCCCAATAGTTTGTAAGCTTAGTCCAATCCTTAAGTTCTTGGAAACTTACATGGTGGTGTTGATCCAATGTCAATGTTACTTAGAAAATGTTCATGTCACTTGCATCAATATTAGTTTTTTTTATCCCTAGCATTATGTATTGGACAATTCACTATAATGATCCCTCTTTTACTCTAAATCATTTTGAGATGAAAAATAATAGTTCTCCATCCATATATACACCTACCAATGGTCAAATTTCATCATCAAAATCCTTTGCTTATAAACTAAGTCTCTATTATTAGTTTTATCTCCCATACATTTTTTATTACCCCTTGTATTTCTAGCCCTTTATAGGAGGAAAAAATTTATATTTTATTAATAAAGCATATTAATTATTGAGAAGGGAACAACAAAATGATTTTCTCCATACCAATCCTCTTGTTTTTTATTTACATCTTTTTCTAAATCATTCTATGTATAATTCCCATAGTTTTTTTATTTTCATCAATTAGTCATTATCAATTCTATTACTTAGAATTATTGTTTTCATCATTTCTCTTACCATTTCTAGTTCATGGATGGTCTACTAAGTCCATATTTAATTAGATGTTTGTGCAACTTTGTGTCATAATTATTGAGTTATCAAAAATTATATCAATTTCAACTTATGACCATGAGTTAGATAGTTAACATTTAACTTATGAAATTGCTCTTACAAATTTGTAAAAGAATAATTTTATAGGAACATTCTTGGTACTAGAAGAAAGGCCAATAGGTTTTCTAGTATCTTAAACTTTTCTATGTAAAAGCACATAGTTCTCTTCTAGCATTTTTATTTTGGCATATTTTAATCACTCTTACTTAATCATTTTATGTTTTTCATTTACACTTGATTGGTATTTCAATTATGTACTGAAGATGCTCTTTGACACCATGTTTGATCATGGGTTTAATCCATATTACAACTCCTAGGTCTGTAAACTGATGAAGATGCAGAAATCCTAGGCATTCATGACACCTATGAGAAAACATGACTACAATATTATGTGTTCAAAACATGAGCTTAACATTTCATTATTAGAAAGTTAACTATAGAGGATGACTACATGTAAAGATAAAAATGGTTTGGAACCTTTCTTTCCTTACTCCAACCATCCTATTAAGCTAGATCAATTTGAAAAAATAATGTTAGCAAAATATCTTACTTTCAAGCATGAGATTTAGGCATTGACTAGCACTCAAATCCAACAAAGATAGAACAAGATCGATTTCTTAGTGAGACATCTCAACATCAATTTCAATAGAAATTATCAATTCAAAGATTAGCACAATGAGGCTGGTAGTATTAGCAATCATGATGATGATGAGGATAAGAACTCTCATACATTGTTACCTACAAAAAATTTTCCTCAACATACCACACACAATTACAAAGCCCAATCTTGCAATGTGTTAATCTCATCTATACCACTAATTCATTCTATATGCATATTTCCTAGACTACTAGCAATATAGCTTATATTTTCACTACTCTAGATATTATTACCTCACTTAGAATTACCATCATATGTTCTAATTTCTAATGAAATCATGTTCTCGAATAAATGTTATATTAGCATGTAATTAAAAAGACATGTTATCCATGGCTAAAGTTAGTCCTCTAGTAAGGACAATGCAATTACTAATTAATTAATTCATAAAAGAAAATGATTTCATCCATGCCTGAAGGTAAGATACTTTTAATAAACCCAAAGGGCTATTAGACTAGTCTCATTATGTGACTGGAAAGACATGTTACCTATATCTGAAGGTAAGATACTTTCAATAAACCTAAAGGACTATTAGACTAGTCTCATTATGGAGCTAGAAAGACATCTTACTCATGCCTAAATATACTCCAATAATGAGATTAACATTAGCTATCATGTTGCAAAGACATGTTACCTATGCTTGATGATATCCCTTTAACTACTGGATAAGTTTTCTCAAACTTAATGTTTAAGTAATTAATTAATCAAAAGTACTTTCTTATTTTCTTTTGTTGAGTACTGGTATTTTTATATGATGGTAATTGGTCTTATGGGGGTAAGTTGAGAATGATGCACTATGATATCATTAGGAAATATATGGACTTGGTCTGAATCCTAAACAAATATGTAAGATTGTCATCTTAATTACAAGTGAAACAAGAACTTATTCTAGACATGGTAAGGTACATATCCTTAATACTCTAACTATAGGAATTGACTTCTAGTCATAACCTCGATGACCCAACACCATATCATATAGTTATAACATCCTCGAATAAGGATGACTTGTCACAGCTCCACATGATGAGAAAAATATGTAAATGAATAAATAAATTAATTAATAAATGCATATGATAAGCATGAGTTTTAAAATATATTTTTAACACAATGTATAATCATTAGTTTTGTAACTATCCAAGATTTTCCATAATTACTTAAAAATGAGCCATAATAAAAAGATGTGACTTATTTTGGAAACCATTACGACCCCATCCATTGACATAAACAAACCTTAATCAGTTATGAAGAAGTGACATGAAGAACAAGAGATGTAATGAAAAATAATTTAAAAGTAAGAAGGTATTCTATGAAAGTAATGATGAATCATATAAAAGATACTAGACATAGTGTTGATAGAAGACCATCAAAACTAGAACCACAAGAAATCAAACATACATGTCCAAAGTAAGCAAGTTGTTAATACTAAGAAATGTAATCAAATAGAGTCATTATGATCTATACATTTATAATAAAAATTTAAGAAAACAAAAGGTTATCAAGTTGTTCACAAGACAAAGAATGAATTCAATTTCCTAAATAGGACAAGAAGATCCAACATGAGCCATTTGTAATTTCGTCTAACTTTCTAAAGAGGAAGAGAAGCCATTTGGAAGGTTATGATGGAATGAAGAAGATGATGATGAAAAGGAACATGCTACGATTGACATAGTAGTATGTAACAAGACAAGTTGTGGCTCATTGTAGGAGAGTAAGAAGGCCCATTTCATTTTAGACTAACTAACCAAGAAAATTTCCATAAGACCTATCATGAGTAACATGTAAAGGGAATCATCATAAGGATGTAGCCAATGAATGAATAAGAAGAAGAAGAATTAATTATGAAGTAGATATTTATAACAAGATTAAAAGATACCAAAAATCACTACAAAATGTGGATAATATGATTATGAAAGATGTATAATGATAAGTTGTTTAACTAATAAGTTATGTGTTAAGTTTTTTTATAACCTAAATGATCCTTATATAATTAGAGTTATCCAAGAGCCATAAAACCAAAATATAATATGGTTATAAGGATAAGTAATTATGGAGAAAACAAAACTAGAATTACAAAAATCAAAGTGAAGTGATGTGTTAGGAGATTACAAAGATTCATAAATTATAGTTGTACGAGACACTTATACAAAATAATTAATTAATTAGACATTATACATGAAGGTAAAAGAGTAGAAAACAATAACATGTGTTGATGAATTGCTAAGTCTAAGAAAGCTAGAAGATCAAAATACAGTAACATAATAGAATAAAATCATGGATTAAGTTCATAGGCAGATGAAGCTTTTGAAGATAGCCTTATAAAGAATGCTAGAATCTCCTATGATATCAACAAGTTAAAAGGATAGAAATCAACATTATCAACTCCTTGAACATTGTATGGAGTATATTATATACATACTCCTATGAATGGAAGTTAGGTTAGAAGAGTTACTATGATATTTAAAGACAATGGAAGATCCTAGAAGAGAATGCATGGACAAATAAAAAGAAGGATATGACAAAAAAGAGAAAGCAAGAAGATCTTATGATTAGAATAAATGATCCAAAAATAAGCCCTAATATCCTAATCCTAAAAGGACCAATTACTCTAAACTCTACTACCCAAGATTTCATGATGCCAAAACCATACTTTGTAATATATGAAAGAAAGAAATAAACAAAGAAGAAATTTTTGTAACAACTTTTCTATGCTATGAAAAATCACCAACATAAGCATTAAATATACTATTAGCAACATGAGTTATCATAAATGACTAAAACAAAGATAAAAAATCCTAAAATTCATAATTAAGTAGCAAGAGTTGAGTATAGTTTCATAGCAAAGGTTTGATCATGCTCGGTACAAGGCTTTTCTAAGCATTCCATTTAAGATTCCCACTCATAAGTTCTGAAAAAATCATTCTTAATAGTTTTTTGAGTACTAGTATTGAGAATAAAATGAATCTAAAGAAGAGAATCAACTATGATGTCACTCTAGCTAGCAAGGAAGTCTTTGTCATGGCCCATATAAGTCTTGTTAGAGGAAATCTTGAGCTAAAGCATGTAATCACTTACAAATCAAATTTCCTACAACACAGAATAGAATCAAAAGTATTTAACAAATTGAAAATACTTGGCATGGACAACTACACACAATTTAAGCTTTATACTTCAAAGTTGATGACCAATGATGAAATGAACTAGTCACTGCATACATATTCTAAAAGAGTCATGAAAATATTCTATCAAGGTAAATCTACTCATATGCCAAAATTTGAAGAATTTATTAAAAATATTTATTTTCCATTCATGGATACTTGATCCATTAATTGTGAATTCCTAGTGTCTGAATTTCTTTCCAAGAAAGCCCTGAAAGAACGTAGGTCATAACCCTAGGTAAATATAGACCTACTAGCAATACTTTTTTGTTCTATGTGTAAAATTTATAATGCATGGATCGATTATACTAATCATCAGACTATAATTTAGTGAGGTATAATTAAGCCCCTATATTATATTCAAGCATGGCAATTGAAGTCCACATGGATGAGAATTGTAATGCATAATTTTATTGTGTACTTATGAAGGTGAAAGAGGCCACAAGTATCAAATTTGATTTCAGAGGACTTCTCACACTACTAGCATAAAGATTCTGTAAGAAAGCTTCTACTAGAGAAGGTGAGGTTACGGACTTGACCAATAGGAATCAAATAATGTATAAACACAAGATAATTGTAACCATAAAGGAACAAATTGGTCAAGAATTAGGCAACATCAAGGTGTCAACTCATAGATCAAATAAGCATACCTTGACACTTACTTCTAGAGATGAGGGTGCTATGAAGAAGTTAAGGAACTTGTCAATTATATAAAAGTCTACATTAGGCAAGGAGAAGATCACAAGTGATGAGTTCCTTTTTATTGATCTTATGAACTACTTTGCTACTATAGACATTAATTCATATATAGGCCATGAGTGGCGAGGTACCCCTACACTCAACCATACGAAA
>MNCI01013648.1:0-20534 GCA_015680685.1 Gnetum montanum
CTGTGTTATGATATTTTTGAATTCATATCCATTCCATCATCACTCTAATTATCATCATTCCATCAATTTTCAATTATCACCATCACATCCATCACATTTATTCATCATCTAATAATCAATAGCTACCAATTTTATCATTAACAATTTCTTAATTTATTTTATCTCTAATTCATCATCATCATCAATTCTATTAAAGTATTTTTATAAAATTATAGTTTCATCCACCTATTTGAAAATTTGAAATTCAATAAACTCGAATCAATCATTTTATTCATGAAAATCAATTCTATTAATCCAAATTTTCATCTTAGATTATTTAGTAGCTTGAGACAATTATATTGAATCAATTCTTGCTCAAATCCAATTTTAGAATTAAAAGATATTCACGTTATCTATAGTGCCATGACCTAACCATGACTTGTGGTAATGCATCACAACTTGTATTTTCAAAATAAAACCACAAGATCACCACAACTTGCAACCATAGCACTAATTAAAAAAGGTTAATCATGACTCCACCATAACTCATGATTGTCAACCATGACTCATGGTGTTATTCCAAAACTCATGATAAAACATTTTAACAAGAAGTTGAGTTATCATGGATGCTTTGTTAAAATGGTTTGTCAACCATGGTTAAATAAACTTTAATTGAGTTGAAATTTTGCAAACTAATAAATCTTTTCAATGCATCCAAGATTACCTTAAACTCCAAATAATTAGGAAGATGCGGCCTTTTAAATTTTATTAAAAAAATATGATTTCTTTACCACAACCCATAGCCAACTCATTATGTACATACCATGACTTGTAGTCAACTTGTGTTGAAGCACCATGACTTATGGTTAGCTCATGGTGAAAAACATAACCCATGGTTGACTCTTAATATTAGAAAATATAAAATTCTTAACTATTATATAATAACCATGACTCATGGTACCCTTATGGTCTACTCATGGTATTCTCACTGTTCAAATTTCTTTGATTTTTCATAGACCATGACTCTTGGTCAACTTATGGTGGAGTGGTATATTTAATTTGAACTATTTAAAATAGATTTCATCCAAATTTCAAAATAGACTCTTATAGTTTGTGCATTAATGATGCTTCTGAAACCTATGAAGAAGCTTGTAATTCATAAGTTAGAAAACCTTGTAAAAAAGATGTGGATGAGAAAATGAAATTAGTAATAATAAAAACAAAGATGTGGAATCTTGTTAACTTCTCCTAAAATAAATCCAATTAGTTGTAAATGGCTCTTTAAGATAAAATAAGAAGTGTATGAGGCAAGAGTAGTGGCTAAAGGATACTTATAAAATGAGAGTAATGATTATGAAAAGGTTTATGTACTAGTGGTAAAGATAACCTCTATAATAATTTTGCTGTTTTTGTAATTAATTTAAATCTTGAGCCTAGTTAGGTGGATTTCAAGACTACTTTTATTCATGGGTATCTTGATGAAAAAATCTACATGCAACAACCTATAGGTTATATGGTAAAGGCAAGGAAAACATAGGATGTCACTTGAAACAAGCCTTGTCTAACTAGAGATAATCTCATAGGATGTGGTATAATAAATTTGATTCTTTTGTGTTAAGTTTTGGTTTTATAGTGGTTGATAGTAATCCTTGCATGTATTTAAAGACGGAATCACAAACTTGTTTGATATTGCTATTCTATATTGATGATATGTTAATGGTAGAAAACAACATTAAAGCTAAAATATTAGTTGTTATCTAAGTTTGAGATAGGCCTTGGTGCCCTAAAGAAAATCTTGGGCATAAAAATTAAAAGAGATTAAAGACTTAAAAATTTATAGCTTTGTTAATCTGCATGTGTTAATAAAATTTTGAAAAAAATTCAATATGCAAGATCGTAAGTTAGCAAACACCCCATTGTTTTTGGGCATGATGAAATTGAGGTAATGAACAAAATCCGCTATGCTAATATTGTTGGTAGTCTCATGTATATAATGGTTTATACATGACTTGATATTGCATATGCAATAGAAGTTATAAGTAGGTATATGTCTAACTTTAAAAGGAAATATTGGATATCTGTTAAAATAATTTTGAGATATATTTGAGGTGACACTAATTTTTCCATTTGTTTCTCCTTAATGTCCTCTTTTTGGTTGTGAAGTCTCTTTTTGTCATTTTTTTGAGTGTTTTGTTATACATCATGCTTGGAAATGGACATCTAGAATTTTTAACAACTTTTAACCAATCAACAATAAAATCATTATTGGTGATCAACCTCCTTTGTCTACTTTCTTCCTTTGCATTTGGAAGTATCTTTGATTGCTTGTCTCTACTTTATTTGGAAGCTTTAATGTGTAGATATTTTTCAATAGCAAGAGCATAACTATGACCTCTCCTTATAAGTTAAATATCATATTTCCAAACATGTTGCTTTTCTACTATAACTTCAAGAAGAAAATCCTAGTAAAAGCTCAATAATTAATTTGTTTTCTATAGTATTAATTTCTTTTTGTTTTGGAGACCCAAGGATGAGATTCTATTTTTTTGGAGGCCCAAGGATGAACTTCTATTTTTATTTGTCCATTATTTCTAATTGATGTTTTCTTTTTTCTTGAGAGATAGTTTTCTCTTATCTTTACAAGAAACTCTTTAGTAAGCAATGATAACCTATGATGATGCTTTTAAACAAGGGTAAGGACTAATCCTTTTCCTATTTGAGGGGGGAGGTTTTTAATGATTGGTTATAATAATGAAAAATTGCAAAGCCATTCTCAAAACCATCGAGCATTTTCTTTAGGCTCTTTCTTCATTGATTTAATGTACTTAGAATTTTTTAAATAGTATTATTCATTTTTTTAGGGTCCAATGCCTCCCCTCTCTTAGTAGCACATCATTGTAAGACACTTTTATAAAAAGGCTATTATAACAAATATTTAGTTTTAATTAGAAATAAACCTAGAGTTCCATTTTGATGATGATAAGGTATAAGCAATATGACTTGGGTATAGATAGAGTCTCGATGAGTGACGAGTACCCCCTACACTCAACCACATTGATGAATCGTGGTTTGCCAAGACTCGATATCGGGTACGCAATATCGCAGCCTAGGTACGATATTGTATACACGATATCGTGATTCCTATGTTAGCCTATAAATATAGCACTTGGGCACACAAGAAGGATTCATTGGTAAGTCACTAGTTAGGCATTAAGAGTTGAAAGCCTTTTTGTTGCTTTTTAGTTCTTTTCCCAAGTGCATGCCCACAATGTGATGTTTGTAATTGTACAGAACCTTTGTTTGAGTGTGACGTACTTGGACACACACACACAATTAGCAATAAAGATCAAGATTACTCCATCATTGTAGCATTAACTTAGCTTTTAATTATTTAATTATTAATTATTTATTGTTGTTTTCTTAGTTAATATTTCTGTTATCTTCATTTCCTATTCTTGTTGTTAATGCGGAATGAGTATGTCTTAATCACAAAAATTTAAGTGTAACTACATGGTAACCTAGTAGTGTATCAAGTAGTGCTTCAAGTGATGTGTGCTTGGTAATTCTAGAAGTAGTACACGAAGTCCAAGATGCATACAGATGATTAAGGATGGATGCTCATCGCACTTGGGCTAGCTTAGATCTTATTTCATGTTGCTTATTAGCTTAATCAAGACTATTTCTCATTGTCTTTAGAAGTAGCATAGTGATTAGGAATCACATCAGACACCTCACTCTAGACTAAATCATACATGACAAAGAAAATACTAGTTCAGGTGGGAAGATAGTGAACTATGATCAATGTATAACTGTCTAACTGCCACAACTAGCTCTTTTGCAAAGTTCGATTAGATCATGCGTACACGCTCATATTCATATGGTTGAGCATAGGGGTACCTTGTTGCTCATCATTGGCATCATTGTCAGGGATGATGCTAATTATCTATATTAGTTATATCATATAAGATCATTGTAATAGGGCATTAATGATATATCTTTCAGACAAAGAAATTAAATTTAATTGAGTTACACACAATTTACAACATTGTCTCTATCATAGGATAACGATAACTTAAGATCTAGCAAAGTAATTCATTGCAAAACCAACGTAATTTATGATGAAGAAGAAGTTTGGAGTACTCAATCTTATGCAGGACTTACATATGTTCATAGATACCCCAACGATACTCAAGGACTCTTGTCATCCAACTCAAAAACCTCTAGTAAGGATGGGACATCTCTTAGAATGATGAGGATAGTAAGGCCTAGGCCCTTCTTAATGGTTAGCAAGAGTACATCAAGGGATGATTGCAAGACTTACAAAAGAGATGATGAGTCTTTTAGTTCTCTCTCTTCCTCTGCTCTTACAATGTTAGGTCATGACATGGATGACTATTCCTTAAGGGGTTAGTAGAGAAACAAAAATAGAACCCATATGCAAAATCAAGAACACCAACATCAACATAGACAACATCATCCCAACTCACAAATCCATAACTTATTTAGTGAAAATGAACACCTGCTAGTTTCTAAAAGCCTAATGCATATAATAGAGGTTGTTTAAATACCCCATAGGCATTGCAAGGAAAGCCATCTACCCAGGCTTGATTTAAACAACTTTCTCAAATTCTCAGGAGGCTATGATTTAGATCTGCAACATCATTTACAAGCCTTCTACGATGCCTATGCATGGAACAATATTGATAATGGGTGGAAAAAAATTAAGCTCTTTCCTATGACACTCGTTGGCAGAGCAAAAGTATGGTACAAGTCTTTAAAGCCAAACTCAATTCATTGTTGGTCCACAATGGTGGAACTCTTCAATGAAAGATATCAAATCTATACAAGAGTGTTAGCCTTGAGGAGACAAATACAAGAGTGGAAACAAGGGCAACATGAACCCTTGGACATGGCCATAGAAAGATATTATTCATTGTTAAACAACTACCCAGGCCATGGGTTCTCTAAGGAAAGGCTAATGTATCGCATCATGGATGGGCTCCCTAATGAAACAAGGGAGACCCTAGGGATGTATGCCCCAGGTCAACTATATGAACTATGAACCCACCAATTCAAAGAGCTTATTAAGTAAGTAGCAAAAGAAGAAGGAGAGATAGCCAAATGGGAGAATGTTGAAAGATCTCAACAGGACCAAACTCTTAGAGTAACGAAGGTCCATAATCATGAAGAGGAGAAATCAAATCACCACGAGGAGGTGGAACCATCCGCATCTTTGCCAATACTGAAATTGCTAGATGAAATTGAGGTAAAGATTAATAAGATGATAGAGTGGGTACATGAAAAATGTAGAGAATATGCAAAAATTATTAGAGGTAGAACAACACAATATCACTTTGAGAACCAAAACAAATAGAGGATGACAAACTTAGAAACAAGATAGAACACCGTTCGACAATCGAAAAGAAGGGTTGAAGAAAATAAGGATAGGAACCCAACTACAAATCATAAGTATCAATGTGATGTTTGTCTATATGATCATCCCAAAGGCCAATGCCCGATATTGTCACATTTACATGAGCATTGGGAGGAATGCTACATCTAGAATTTGTACAAAAGTACCATGTCCAACTGCTATGGCAAAATCCCCAATCGTGGGAAAGGCCACCATCAAACGGACCATACCCTTCATATCACCTAAAGCCAAGTACCTATTATTTTTAGTACCTTATTTTTCTAACTGGATCTACATCCTCTGCTTCTCCTCATCATTATCATTCTCTTGAGTATCATCAACCCATGTCCTCTCCCACGAGATCACCACCTCATGATCCTTACACTTCTCCTTGCTCTCAATATTCTCATTCGTCACCTCCTTCTACATCACCACCAGTTGTATCAGAAGGTTTTGCACCACAGCACTAACCCACAAACATTACTTTTGCTACTACTATCAATAGTTGTGGGAATCCTCCACAATGTTGGAAGCATCCTTTCTTTAAGCATGGTCGTAGAAAGAGACAACATGGTTCTAAAACCACTGCATCCTCTAACTTAGGATAAGCCCAACACTATGATGCACCTTCCTCTTCAAACTCCATGCCTCCTTTTACCTTATTTAGGCCACCAAAAAACACTCCAACAACCATGCGGTCCAATGAATATGATAATGTGAAGAGGCATATCGATCCTTGCATACCATCTTATGGTCACGGGTGCCATAGTGGGTCAACTCCTTATCACATGACCACATCTTATAATCTACCCCAATATGCCTACTTTAATCAAGTGCGTGAACCTCAATTTGGGTACATTCCTACTACCACACCAAAAGACACCCAGTGGTTTGGAACTGACCATACCCCAATGTTCCCAACATGCATGGATCCAAAATTTCCATTTATTAATTCTCACCATGATCCAAGGTTTAGTCATGGGAGATATCCCCCATTCTAATAAGCAAAATTAGTAATTTTTTTGCTTTTTCTTTGGTTTTACAATTTTTTTGTTTTTTTATTTTTTTTTCTAATCTTTCATCTTTCAATTTGTTGTTTTATCTTTTTGAGGGTGATCTCATCTGTGAATAAAATACTCATGCGACCAGTCAGTTGAGGTGTTGTTCTATGCTATTGAGTCACAAGGGACTAATTATTTGAACTATGAGCCACAACATCCACCCATCTATTCTATTAATAAGAGGTTCTACTCTGGGTATGATGGTATTCTTGTTATCATTAAGACTTAAAGTAACTTTGTACTCATTATTCCTAGAGTGAAAAGTGTCCAACTAAAAGGGAATGGCCAGGGTGTGACATTAAGGGGACTTGTGGATTCTCTTTGGTGACATCTGTATGTGCTATCATGCAACTTTGTTGTACCAAGATCCTTGTAGATCTAACGAAAAATGGGAGTGAGAGTTGTGATAAAGGCACTCAATAAAGGAACTCAATGCTATTTTGGGGGGGTCCCACTGGAAAGACATGCACCCATGCCTGAAGGTTGGTGGCTTCTCCAAATCACTTTTGGAAAAGACAAAGTTCCAAAGTAGCTAGAAGAAGAAAAATAGTAAAGGAAAGATTAAGAAAAACATGTCATAGACAAATTCAAATCACTCCTCCCTTGCACAAAATGTCAAGTGATTGTACGCCTTGCTATCATGATGCTCCTATTGTTGCCTATCATCGAGATGAAATAATGCGATGTCATTGATTAGAGATATGGACTTGGTTTTGATCTTGGACCTAACGGCTAATGATACCTTAATCATGCACAACACTTTGGGTTCATTGTGCCTATGGTAAATTACCTCATGCCCTAATCTTTGCAATCCCTTCTATGATTCCTCTGACCTCACAGTCCAAGTATTTCTAACTTGTATCTTGTATGGAATAAAATTCATAACTCATTGCAATGGTATTTAACGTGTGTGTGTTTTGTTGCACAGGTGCAAATTGCATTTAACCCTTCTAGTGCCTACAAATATTTTAAGGTGTGGTTACGCAAGGCCATGATAGGTTGGAACCTGCTTTGGGGAGGACCCACTTGCATGACTTTTGTAATTTTTAATTATTGCACACCACCACATCATCTTATACCCTCCAAGTACTACATTGCTAAATTTATTCTTTCCTTTATCATCATTTCAACCCAAATGCTCCTTTGCACCACTACATGTCCTTTTTCCTCACCCTATTCAAGAACTTCATTATATAATTCCACTTTATTACACTTTTGGTGCCTTAACGTCCACTTAACATTACCCTAGATCTTTCAAATCTATCTCAAATCCTTCATTTTTGACCGTGAAAACTCGAAAATTCATCAATTTTACTAAGTACCCTATTCTGGATAGGATATGATATCATGTACCTAGTATCAAGTTCGATGCGATATTGGGTCCGCACTATCGCATACATGATATCATGTCAACAAAACCTATATATATGGGTAGTCATTTTTAACTATTCATGCAAGGGGAGTTGTTGCAATTTTCTTCCATGATTTTCATGCTTTGTGCACCTACCATTTAACCATCAATATCTCATTCGTTAATGCTCTAATTTCCCTTCTGATTGAACCTACTTAAACTCGGAGTGTTTAACTTAGTCGTGGGGGAGGGGTACACTCCAATTTGTGCATAACTTTTTCAAAATTTTCTTACGCCCAAAGGATAAGTAATCTTAAAAAATGTTAAGAACTCATGTTAAGAACTCATGCCAAACTAATTTTCTTCCTTCATCCAAATCATGTAAATTATTATTGGAGTTACTTGATCAAATTGGGCCCAACATCAAAACGTTTAGAGAAATTTCCTTGAAAAATTTCTAACTCTGAAATCACACTAAGCAAGAATTCAAAATTTATTAAAGGTAATGAGTAAGGTATAAGATAATTAAAATTTGTTAAATGACCTTACTAACAATTGATCCCAGTGTGATTACAGATGGCCCCTAAACATCGACATTGGTGAAATTTTAGTTGATTTCTCTATGAAGGCCATTGTAGAAGTTTTGAATATTTTGAATACAGGGCCCAAAGTTGCTCATCTATCTACCCACTCCGATGCTGATGCAAGAAAAGTATGGCTAAAGAGGATGTATGTAAAAGAAGAAAAAACATATGGAGAACTGACCCTTGAAGAGAGAATTTATTTCAAAATTAGCACCTATCACATCTTACCAACGAAGGAGCTAAACCAGATCTTCACCTATGCAGCCAGAGGAAGCGCAATATTAATGGGTAAGGTTGATGCCAATTTGCCCCATTTGTATCTACTAGAAATATTGAGGTGGTTCGAAGAATGCAAGACAGGAAATTTTGCATTGCCCTTTCCATGTTTGATTAGGAAGTTGTGTGGGCATGCTGAAATTCTGGGGTACACTAATGATGTTCTCAGAAAAGCTTAAAATACTTAATATGTTGAATTACTAAATCCACCAACACCAAGAAAAGATGTTGGTGAGACATTGGGGCCTGAACAAGAGAAGATGATTGGGCCCACTACACTTCAAATAGCAAGGCCTAGCCAACTTCCAAACACAAGGCTTAGTCAACAACAAGAAGTAGGGCCCAACATGCATCCCACAGGCCATCAAGATCAACTGCCACCACTACCATAAGATTATCAATCATCGATGAGACATCTCAGAGCCATCACAGAAATGGTTAGTTGGGGAAGTTGCAATGAGGCCAATCTCTTCAAGGTGATCAATGATGTCATGCAGCCCATGATCTCAATCGATCATGCAAGGGGTAAGGTCTCGATACAAATAGGAGGAGGGGAGTCACATTGCTCACAACAGATTTCTGGGAATGCTACACCATTTCAAGTACACTTAAAAATTGGTGAAGGTGCCACAATAGTGGTCATGCAACACCATGATGTAGCTGGAGCAGCAAAAGTGATCATGGACCACATCAAAGAGTCATTTAACATCCTTGTTGTGCCACTGATGGATCTCATAGGAGCATGCAATGCTCAAGTTCTACCCAGTCCCTCGATGACTCTTGCAGAACATGAGGATTTTTTGGATTATTTGTTGCAAATAGGACAAGTAATCACATCCTTGTTTGACATCCCCCAAGATGTCACAACAACATAATTAAACCTCATTTCCATGAAGGGAAACTTGTTTATAGCTATGGTTAGGGCCAAATGTAGAAGATGAGTTGAGAAGATTCCAAGAGAAGTTTGTTGCCTTACAAGCCACACAGCAGGATCTGTTCTAAGTTATTCTAGTTGACCAGCTAGAATTATTTAGGATAGAGCAACTGAATAAATTATTAGAGGAGAACAAAAGGGTAGCAATGGAAAAGGAGAAGGCAGATTGGGATGTTTCAAAAGCACAAGCTCAAACATATGCACATGCAAAAGCACTGAAAGCCTTACAGGAAGAAAATAAACTCCTTGCTTGTGAAAATCTTCGGTTGATAACAATTGAAAAACAAAAGAATGTTCTCAAGGAAAATTTTCAACAAATGCGAGAATAACTAATAAGGGTCAACTAAGACATGAGTCTCTTAGCCAAAGAGAACAAGATCCTCTCAATGGAAGAGGTATGTGTCATCCATTAAAAAATGACCATTGAAATAAGCATGTGGCAAAACGAAGTTAAGCGACATGAAAAATTGAAGGAGAATTTTTAGGACCAAGTGGGGATGTAAAAGCAGATCATTGAAAAAGAGATCCATATGACTAAGACCCACATCAACTCTTTCAGTGCTCAAAACACTAACTGGCAGGCCATATTGAAACTTATACCTTTGCCCACCAAGCAGAATTAAAGAGTCGAGACCTACAAATCTAGAATTTCACTAAATACATGGAGTTGGCAAAACTGTTGATGAGTGGCGAGGTACCCCTACACTCAACCATACGAAACAACTGTTATACGCGCGATCCAATCAAACTCCGCAGACTAAGTGCCTACACACCTTATGGAACACTTAAGGTTAATCATTCATTGTCTTCCCAGACTTACTTGTATTTGTCACAATGTATGGTTAAGTAAGTTTGAGGTATGTGATTTTTATAGCTTTTCTGTTTTATCTCTTATGCTAACGAGATGAAGGGTGAAGAGACTAATTAACTAACTTTAACTAACTAACTAAGCCTTAATTAACCTAGCATTAGCATCTATTCCCACTTGCCATCCACACCTTGAACCAATGCAACCTTGGTTATCAAATGCTATTGGTTGTTGAGATCACCAAGCGTAATGCACATGCTCGAAGCGGTCGTACTGAGGCACTTAACTAGGAGAGAAGGGTTGAGAGAGATTTAATGACTAATAAAGAATTTAAATGATAAATAGTAAATAACAATAAATAAAGTCCTATTTAGCCTATTCCATGCACTACAAGGTTTATCCAAGAAGTTCGTCTTTATTGCCGTACACAAACTTGTGTTCAGGTACAATATTTGCTTGAATAAAGATCTGTTCACTTTGGAGCTCCTACTGCGGGCACATGGAAAATATTCTATCTCTGGAGAGGTAAAACTACCATATTTTTGCTAAGGGTCTAGATCTAGATGAGAAACAAGGAAGAGCCGCCTCTTATTTATAGACTTGGCAGCGCACCATGATATCGCGTACGCAATATCTCATGGGATGCGATATCGCGGCGGATCGTCACCCATGCGATATCATGTCCCATCACTTGTGGTATGCTAACTTGGCCATGTTAATAGCAGGATGCCTGAGGATCAAGTTGGAAAAGCAGGTAATTGCCACCTACACCAAATATGAAACAGTGTTTGCTAAATGTAACGATAGAAAATGTCGACAGCTGGAAATACCGACGGATATTCCGGCGTACACAGTTTTAGCCACGGATCTGCGCGAGGGCTATGCTGGAAAAAATGAATCCGCGGCGCCCTGAACAGTCTTGTCGATCAGACAGGGACTTACGGGTCAGTAAAACAATGTAAAGCGCGTAAAAGAAAGCGATCTGATTTCGAGAGGGTGTAAAACAAAGGGAAAACGATGTGATTGGATTGCGACAACGATAATGCTAAATACGATGAGAAGAGGCTGGCAAAAGAGAAACACGTAGCTTCAAGATCTGCGCTTTGACTCGCAAATGTCTATTTCGTATGAGAAATTACACTGGGGAATCCCCGATTACAGCATGTGAAACAAGCACAAAACAACAAGCAAAACGGTCTGAACAGAAGTTCGATCTACCTCGTGAGGCTAAGCTGAGACGCAAGGCAGGCCAAGCTTCGACGTCTACCGATCAACTGTGTCTGATCGATAAAGTCTCTTCAGCAGAAAGATTCTTCCTATCACCGGTGCTCAAATCTGTACTCTGCTTCGGCTGTAAGGTGATGATGTCCACGATTGCTCAAAGTGCTGATCTCTGTATTTCTGCTCCAAAGTGCTAAGTGCTCTGGTGCTCAGAAATATGCTTTTTGCTTCTCTGAGTTTCTTGCTAACCCAAATTTTTTTGCCCACCCCGGTATCTTTGTCAACTGAGGCATTTATAGGCCGCGACGCTTCCTAGAAAAGGCGCAACTCTGATGATGTGGGTCCCGGATATTGCGGGCCCTGCTAGCATGATCTTTTAAGTCAGACTGTGACTATGCACAACACGCTTGTTTGCGTGTTGTGCGTGTAAGAAATAGGCACATGCTGAGCGTGTTTTAATTGTTTTCAGGCTGTATCACTCATTCGCGTTGCGTTGCGTGTATGAGCGTACTGATGTAAAAACAATGAGCTCAAGATCGTTTTACGCTCACCACGCAGCTGTGCGTGGCAAAGCGTAAATGCAACGTACGCTCACTACGCAGCCGTGCGTGGTGAAGCGTAAACAAAGTATAACTTACGTTCATCACACAACTGCGCGTGATAAAGCGTAAATAATGCATAACTTACGCGTACCACGCAGCGGCACGTGATGGAGTGTAACTAGCGTGCAACTTGAATTATGACCCACGCACTGGTACGCACCGCCGCGTAACGAGCGTAAAGGCCATTTATTTATGCGCCGCAAGCAAAAAAAATGCCAATCTGTCATGCCTCTCTGGATTTTGCCTTCAACTGTCTTGGAGCTTATTACGCTCATTACGTTGCCGTGCGTGATAGAGCGTAAACTTGTCCTTGAACAAATTTGAGGCGCGTTCTCGCTTGAACTACGAATCTTCGCCTGAGGCCGACTCGTAATTTTCACGGTGTTTCAATGGCCCCTCTTTGTTGACGGTTAGAGGGCTTACCCAAAGAACGTCGACAAAGAATGCGAAACACCGGATTGGTAGAAGCAAGAACAACATTCATCCATGACTACTCAGGTGTTGCTCCGTCCACATGAAAGAGGAAGACTGGCGGGTATATGAGAGAAAGGGATGTAACTAGGAACAGGTTCGGAGAGGACGCAAACTATGTGTTTATTCATATCAACAGGAATGCTTTCAGACGAGCGTAACGCGTCAATCTGAGATGTCTCTGTTACAAATTGCAGCAGGAATGCGTGCAGAAGGAGCGTTGCGCATCACTGTCTGCGATATCTCTGCTAGCGTGAATGCGGAAAGATGGAGACTTGCGTATGGGAACTGGGTGATGGGGAAGAAGGAAACAAACGTTAAGGGTAAAAGCGTGTCGGGTAGCAGTGTGCAAAGCTGAGTGGTTGGGCAAACCTGAGTAGCCATTTCAGTACGCTGTTGTACTTCGCCGCTCGGATGGATGCACCTTTGAAGGACGGCCTCCAAGGTAAGCAACCTACAACCACAAAAGAAAACAGAGGACGCCAAGGTAAGGTTCCTGGAACCAATGCTATCTGATGTTAACCAGAGCCAATGTACTGCAAAGAAAAGGTTAGAGCACGTGGGCGACGCCGCCAATCCTGATGATTCGGCCCTGCATATCTTCGCCAAAAGGCATCAGACACAGTGCAGCTCACTAGTTGCACTAGGAACCGGCCAGATGAATCTGCGAGGCCGGCGTCCGATAGCGATGATTGGCGGAGACTCGCGGAGCTGTGACCAACAAAGATTTTGTTGCGGCTCTGAATAACGAGGCTAAACTCCCAGAGCTGCTATCACTGCGGCGGGCGCAGTGGCGGCATCTCCGAGGGATCAGTAAGATTCCTCTTTGCTTATCCGAGGAATCAGTAAGGTGCCGGTGGGGTGGTGACGCCGGACCTGTCTCAGCATCCCCCCTGTTGGCTGTGCAGCTGTATCGGAGATGAGTGGGCTCGCTTGATTTGCGTGAGTCCCAGTTTTAAATCCTGGTAGACTGCTGTTACTGGTTTTAAGTCTCAGCAGACCATGGTCCTAGTTTAAAGTCCGGGCAGACCGAGAAGTGCTAGTTTTACGTCGTAGCAGACGGTGGTCAGGCTGGTCTATGGTCTCAGCAGACCGTGCTGTGGATGTCAGTTTCATGTCGTGACCCAAGGACAGTTCTGTGCTAGTTTTACGTCTCAGCAGACGGCTACTTACCTGTGCCAATTTAGCGTCGTGGCGGACGCGTGCAAAAGGTGCCAGTTTTTCGTCTTGGCGGACCTGTACAACATCGTCAGTTTTACGTCGTAGCGGACGGTAACCACTTGCCAGTTTAGCGTCGTGGCGGACGCGTGCAAAGCATGCCTGCTGTCAACACCGTCGTTGCCGCTAGATGAAATACCGCTTTAAGTACACATGATTCACAGGATTTGCTAACTCGTTGTCGTTGACGTCTGCCAATTTGAATGCTCCGTTGCTGTATGCGTCGATTACCAAGAAAGGGCCTTCCCAGTTCGCAGAGAACTTGCCTGCTGGTTCACGCACGGCCTTGAGAACCAGGTCTCCTTTCTTGATCGGACGCTGCTGAAGGTTATGATGATGCTTTTGCTTTTGTTTATCCTGATATTTCTCAATTGCTTCAAGAGCCTGAATCTGCTTCCCTTCCAATGACTCCAAGTCCATTATCCGAGCCTCGGTGTGTTGAGCCTCATTTATAATGGTGGAGAGGACCATTCTCAGAGAAGGAATTTGCAACTCGAGAGGTAGCACCGCCTCAGATCCATAAACCAGGCCATAGGGCGTACTACCTGTAGCTGTTCTACACGTAGTACGATATGCCCATAGTACGTAGAGGATCTGCTCATGCCACCGCCTTTTGTTGCTGTCAAGCATTTTCTTGAGTAAATTGATGATTATCTTGTTTGATGCTTCAGCTTGACCATTTGCCTGCGGGTAATAAGGGGAGGAAAAGGACTGCCTGATGCCTAGGTTGTCACAGAAGGATTTAGTATCCACGCTACTAAACTGTGGCCCATTGTCGGTCACAATAGTCATTGGGAGACCAAATAGGGTTACAATGTTATCCAAGATGAAATGGCAAACCTGTTGGGATGTAATTTTCCGCAGGGGGACAGCTTCTACCCACTTCGTGAAGTACTCGGTGGCGGTAATGATGAAGCTATGTCCTGCGGAAGATTTTGGCGTGATGGGTCCTATAATGTCCAGTCCCCATCGTTGGAATGGCCATGTGATCTGTGTGGTGTGCAATTCTGTGGGTGACACGTGGATGAGGTTTGCGTGACGTTGACACGTGTCACAGGTCTTAACCTTTGTCAAACAATCTCTTTCCATGCGTGGCCAGTAGTACCCTAAGCGACGGATTTTTAGGGCCATAGCCCGTGGTGCTACGTGGCCGCCGCACAGTCCCTCGTGAACCTCGCTGACGATGTGTTGTGCTTGGTCTGCGTTAACGCAGGTGAGCAATACGCCATCAAAGGAGCGTCTGCAGAGAGTGCTGTCTCCGATGATGACGTAGTGCCTAGCGCGTTTACGGGTTGCGTCTTTTTGCGCGCGCGTTAAAGCAGCTGGTAACTCACCCTGTAAAAGATAAGATTTGATATGATCGTACCATTCAGGCGTGCTTTCCTCGGTGAGAGAGGAGATTTGCGCCGTCTGAATGATAGGGTCTGCGCAGTCTGTAATCAATGTAGGACAGGTGTTAAGCAAGTGCGACGGCACGTGTAAAGCCAGAGTGGCCAGTGCGTCGGCCAGCGTGTTGTCAGTCCGTGGGACGTGCTGGGCATCGAAGGTCATAAATCGCCTCAGGAGACTTTTAGCCTGATCACAATAGGGCTGCAAGTGTACCGCCTTGTAGGCATAGACTCCAGTGATTTGATTTATGACAAGCATCGTATCACCCCTAACTGCCAGGTGTTGAACATCGAGGAGCCCCTGAGGAGCCCCTCGTACTCTGCCACATTGTTCGTACAAGGGAAGGTCAATCGATAAGCGTGTAGACGCACATCCTCAGGCGATAGCGTAAGAACAGTGGCCGCGCTGCCGCCTCTGGCGGTTGAAGCTCCATCAAAATACAATGTTGCTTCGAGGCCTGTCGAGACAGGGCTTAAACTATGTACGTGTTCATCGGGAAATTCTGGCTCTACAGTTGCGTGGTTGTCAATTGGTGAAGTTATTAACTGGTCAACTATCACCTGGCCTTTCATGGATGATTGGCCAATGTAGTGGAGATCAAATTCCGCGATGATAGCCTTCCAGCAAGCGATTTTGCTACTCTCGTATAAGCTATGCGTAATGGCCCTAAGGATGTTATTTTTACATATGACGTTAACCTGACTACGAAAAAGGTAATGCCTACCTTTCTTGAGCGTAAAAACTAGTGCTAAGCAATTACGCTCAACATCGTTATATCTCGTCTCGTACGCACATAGAGCGTGACTTAGGTAATAGATGGGCATTTCTGACCCATCCTCCCTTTTTTGACAAAGCAACGCTGCTATTGCTACGTCCGAAGTGGCGAGGTAGATGAAAAAGGGCAGGTCACTTTGTGGCGGGAAAACCGTCGGTAGATGTTGCAATTCCTGTTTTAGACTGTCAAACGCATGCTGGCAATCGTCGGTCCATTCAAAATTAACCCCCTTTTTCAGCAAATGTTGCATGGGTTGTAATTTGTCGGTTAACCTTGAGGTGAACCTGCATATAAACTGTAAGCGGCCCTGTAACCCGCGTAGTTGCTTGAGGTCTGTGGGAGGCTTTAATGCGACAATGGCTTTGACCTTATCAGGGTCAACTCGTATGCCGGTTTCCGATACCACAAACCCCAGCATGCGTCCGGTTTTGACTCCGAATACGTACTTCTTTGGGTTAAGCCGGAGCTCGTGCGTGGAGCATCTCTTAAGGACTAACTCCAGGTCTTCTGAATGATCTTCTGACTTCAAAGACTTCACAGCTATGTCGTCTACATAATCATTCAACCTTTCTAGGAGGTAATCGCTAAAGATGTACGTCATGGCTCGTTGATACGTCGCTCCAGCGTTCTTCAGACCGAAAGGCATCATGGTATAACAAAATGTTCCCCAGGGTGTCATAAACGTTGTGGTCAACTGGTGTTCTGGGTTAATGCGAATCTGGTTATAGCCTGAAAAGTCATCCATGAAAGACAGAAGCGCATGCCCAGCTGTTGTATCCACTAGCTGGTCGATACTCAGCAATGGGAAGTTATCTTTGATTGTGGCCTTGTTCAAGTCTCGGAAGTCTATGCATATGCGTATGCTCCCAGTCTTCTTTGGCACGACCACAATGTTGGATACCCAGTCCGAATAATCGACTGCGCGAATGAAACCAGCCTGATATAGTTTGGTGATTTTGTCACGCACTGCTAGCGCAATCTCTGGTTTGATCTTGCGTGCCTTTTGCCTTACCGGTTTGATCTGCGGGTCGAGGATAATGTTATGCTGGATTAATCTGGGATCTAACCCAGGCATATCCTCATACGACCATGCAAAGATAGTGATGTTGTCTTGCAGGACCTGTTTTATTGCGTTGTGCATTTTTTCGTCTAGCAAAGAACTGACCTTGAGTGTCTTGGTCTCACCCCTATGCGTAACGATAGGGACCTCACTAAGGGGGTCCTTGGTTATATCTCCAGCCTCCAGGTCTAGCGTGCGCATCGACTGTTCTGGCCACTCTGGGGATGTCTCCGATGTAGCTATGGTTATGCCTGCTAAAGGGGGGCTAACGTCTACTAATGTGGAGTCAAATGGTCTAGTTAAGTGCCCGTATGGGCCTGTCAAAGTTAAAGGTGCTGAAACTGTGGCGTCCATCCTCCGTCTGTCCTGCAAAATCGGCAAGTGCGTAAATGGTTAGGAGACAAGTGACGGGATGTCGCCCGACGTGGAATGCTAACTGAAATCTTGAATATCGTGGACAAAGCTTGTAATCAATGTAACCCGATTACGAGGCGATAAGATGTGGTAGTTTAACGTCATTTCGGACAGTGGAGCGTGCGATATCGACCGAATTAATACCGAATTTTCAGATTCCGTTTCAGGAAAGTTCCGCTTTAATCCAATATCAAGTCGGTGATCCTCGCGTATAAATAAGTGGTTCTTTGATGGAAACTGGTTGTTGGCTATCGCAATTTGAATTTACAAGGAAGGGCAGAGAAAAGGCAGAACAGAGAGAAGGGAGAGCAGAAAGCTAGGGCGTGTAACCGTGCGAGGATTTGTAAGCAGGCTGTGAAGAAACCTTACAACTATCGTGATGGCACCGAAGGTGAAGAAGCAGAATGCCAAACTGGTGAAAATCGACGAAGTGCAGGTGAGCCGGAACCGTGTCTCGCAGGCGTTGATCGATGTCTGCGACCCGACGCCCCTTAACCGGTAGGCCATTCTTCTTGTACTTACGCTCGTTCTATATGTCTATTTGTTTTGTTTTTGAATGTCTCTCGCGTGCGTGCGTATGTCAAGTTATGGACCTCGGGTTAGTGCGAGGGTTTTGGTAAGGTTGCGTTTGTTGCCGTTGTAAGGGACCAACCTTGCGTTGTCACAAGGGTTTGGGCAATTTCGGCCTGGTTGCATTTTACAATTTCTGTGTTAGTTCTAGACATGTAGATGTAGGTGCTTTAATGAGTTTTGCTTGTTTCTACAGCATCGCGCTGAAGCCCATCCTGCTTGTGCTGGACATCGTTGGGGTTTTATGCTGGGTTAACCCTATCGTCCCGAATGTCCCTCCTCCGCACATAAGAGTGTAGGGGAAGGCCATCTGGTACCGAAAGGGAGTGCTGGAATTCCTGCAGTTTTTACTATGCAATTTCAGCATTATTATTTGGTCCAATGTGGTCGGGTATGTTGCTGGTGCCATTCTGGAGCACCTATTGCCAGGGTCTTCGCAGGGGATTCTGGCCTACCTGACAGACGGAGCCGTTGAAACGGGCAATCTCGAGGACCAAGCGCTCAGCTCTCGGGGTCTGAGGAGCTTGCACTGGATCTGGGATATGGCCCACTTCAAATTTTACCACGCATACAATACGTTGTTCGTGGCCCGCCATGTGTCAACGTACTTCCAGAACCCTCAAGGCACGGTATACTACGCAGGCGGGTAAGCAGATCTGGATGGCTGTATTGTCTTTATATGTTAGAATGCCTGTTTTCGATGTAAAAAGGAGTAAGAGAGGTCTAACTGTAAAGCATAGATGAAGCTTACGCTGTATTGTACAGGTTTTTCATCCGCGACAACAAGCTAATCGGCGACGGCGATACGCTACCCTATGCCGAAACGGCGATAACGCTGTTTACCGCGACGAATAACGTTCGTGCTGGCGTTATCGGGCAAATCGGCCACGAGATGCGTGAGTACCACTCCCGCTATGCGGAGTCTTTCAAGAAGTGCAAAGACCTCGGGTGGCTGCACGAGGATTGGACGCTGGATCCGCCCCTCAGCGTCGAGGACGTGGAGAGAGAACTCCCACAATTCCCATTGTCGTTTGGCCCCGGTAAGGTTGCCGCGTGTTTTAAGGTTAATTGCGTATTTGTGAGTTATGCATATTGTGATAATGTTTTTTTTTTTGTGTCTTGCATTTTTGGCTATAGTCAGGGAATCTCGGGAGATTACCCTTACGATTTCCAGCCGCGAGGCGAGAGATGTCCTTTTTCGTTATGGGGACATCAAAGAGGCACAGCGTTGGCTCGGCCATTCGGCGGCCCCAGCTGTGGTGGTCACCAATGTCCAGACCGCAGGGCTAATGCACCTGTTCTTAGCCGCCACCCCTGACGTCCCTGCCAGCGAGATGATAGGCCTGGTCAACTCTTTTAATGCAAAGGCGGATTGTTTCAGCACGCGCGTGCATAACGTGCGTGTGAACTTCGACATCAACGCTCAGCTCTTCTCAGACCTGTTTGGCGTCCCCTCCAGCGGCCTTCCCATAAAAGTGAAGACCAAGAGGGGCGCCAAAGTGGAGGCGCTCCTTCAGGAATGGGCAAGAATCCCTAAGGATACCAAGGGATTCCCTTGTGAGCAGTTCGAGCTGGCGACCACCAAAACGCTGTATCCCCTTTTTCGGGCCCGTACCTTCCCCAAAACCCTCTCGCAAGTGCGGTTCTTTTCAGTGGAATAGACGCGTATTATGCGGGAGGTGCTGGAGGAGGGAGCCCGATTTAACTGGGGAAGTCATCTCGCCAAGGGTTTGCGGAGCGAGATGGTCAAGCTTCGCGAGAAGCTTGAGTCTCGCTTCAACGTGCATCATGCCTTTTTCATAGCCGCCCTCCGACGGTTTGCTGAATATCTGGTCGTTTAAAGGAATGGGGTCTGGGCACAGCAAGACCGAGACCAACTGTCCAAACCCTGGATCGCCCACATTCTCAGCACTACCCGGGGGCAGGACCCGCCGGAAGGGATCGGAGAGTCAATGTCCGTGACAACCAAAGGCATGATGGCACCCCGAGTGCGAGGTCTCGATAGTGTAGGCGGGATAATGCCTACCTACACTGGCGATGCCTCGCGAGGGAAACGCTTGGCAGAGGAAATCGTGGAGCCTGCAACTCGGTGGAAGAGGCTCCGTGTGGCTGAGGCCCCTAGAGGCGAGGCAGGCCACACCGTTGGGCTCACGGTGCAGCGGACTAAGCCTCCGCCTGGTAAGGGTAAATAGCCTGTATACGCAATGTTTGATTTAGACTAATGGAATTATGCTCTAACGCATGGGAATGTAAACAGCCAAAACGACAGGTCGATTAACCCCCGAGACAAGGGCGATGGTGCTAAAGCGTGGGGAGGGGGCCTCAATTTTGGAAGCAGAGGCCCCGACTGTTAGCACGCGTCGTGCGCAGCCTTCAGCGCGTAGGGCGGCCCCAGCTGCTAGTGGGAG
>MNCI01013652.1:0-17701 GCA_015680685.1 Gnetum montanum
CTACGTGAAACCAGTCATCACATACGTATTTGAATGGCTCCATACTGATAGCACCAGCCCGAGGCGGACCGAGCGGGGGCTTTAACATTGTGGAAGGTGATTACCGGTAGGATTCTCTTGACCTGGTTGACTCAGTTGATCCACCTGAAGTAGTTGAAGCACTTGATTCAGAGCCAGTTCGAAAACCAGTTCTAGATTATTCTCTAGTCGCCTCTATGTCTCCACGACGATGGAATACATTACGTTGAAGTTTGACGATGTGAACGTATGGGTACTATATGAAGGTCTATGGCACTAGCAATCACTTACGCTATGCTGCCAGATGCCCTATTTAAACGACCATTACATGCACTCCTAGCCCAAGTGAAAATGGGAAGCTCAAAAGGCCTTTTCAATAAGGCTCACGTGGGGGTGCTCACCTTTTTTGGCTTCCCTAAAATCGAATATTTTGAAGTTCGTAAAGACCCGCCCCTTTTTTCAGTCAGAATGAGTCCCCGGGACCCCGGGACATTGGCTTCCACCAACAATGAACTATTAAGGATCGCATCCCGCGCATATTCTACATTATAGCCTGCAACTGATTCAGCTTCCGCTTCTGGGAGATCAAAGGGAGCTCAATTAGTTTCTGCTAGATGAGAAATAAAGAACATAACCAATACAGGGAACAAGGGAATACTAGACCATATCTGCTTTTGCGCCATGACAATCTCACTCGAATTACGGGGACCTACACATATTAGTACAGTATACCGGGGTCCCCGACCAGAACCACACGTGCAAGTTTCCCTGCATGTGGCTCATCCATACTTTCTTGAAGAGGCTGGGCTGCTTCCTTTTTGGTGCCTTCCCTTTATTTTGATTTATTTATTTAGATGTTGAGGCAAGGCAAGCCCCAGGAAAGTATAGGTTTGCTCCTAGCTCCATCTCGGCCGGCATCCTGCTCTCGAGGGGGCGGGATCCTGGAGCGAACTACTCATTGCTGTGTTGTCCCAACCCAAGGAGGGGATTTGGTGAGGAGCATTGTTTTGAGGGAGGGAAAGCGTGGTTGACAAACCAATCATCGGAGGCGACTGGGCTGGAGTGCTTTCATCAAATGATGCATGTGGGCTGAGCCATTCCCATCCCAAGCGGTGGCTTCGGCCTGGCCCGGTCGGGAAGAGATTCACATAGAGACTACTGCTATCTGGGAATATCTTTCTATGTTAGCTAGCGGGGGCGGGCTTTCCTATGGTAGTCCCGCTGCGGCCTCTGACCGTCCGTCCCGTCTCATCTTGATTTGGCTATACTTGTATGTAGACAGCCATGTTAGCTCCACATGAGAGCCTTTAGAAAAAGGCTAAAAAGGCGCTCATCAGTTAACTCGGCCCCCTTCCTATTTCGCTTTGCCGCCTATTAAAAAACAGAATAGGTCCCGAAAAAGCGGCCCGCCTTTCTCTATACCAGCTGTCGCGCACGAACCAATAGAAAGGATTTCAGCGCCCCTCTCTAGATAAGAAGCAGAACGCGCTATCACCTACAGCCCTTTCCTCTGCCGGGGACTTCCACGAAATGAAAACGGGCGGCATCGTCGTATGCTCCACTTTTTTTGCCCTGGTTTATATCCCGGAGTACTCCTATGGCCGATCTGTCACCCAACCTACTTAAACAACCTAAAGGCTTTTCCCCGTCCCGTTTGGAGAATGACCCCTTATGGCACGGCTTAGTCAGTTATTCTCGCAGTTCAGATAAGATTCGGACCGCCACTTCTCTGAAAGCATGGTTCTTGCCCCCCTCCCCCTTTGAGCTCGTCCATTCGTTGGGTGATCCCTTGCTCTCACGTTCGAGTGTTTGCTCGTCGTTTAGGCCCGTGAGTGAGATTTCTGCTCATTGCAGTCACCTCCGGGGTTATTCGCACCTGGATAGTACCAGGACCCTTGTGCTCCGGCCCTTGATCAGATAAAGCTGCCCGCCCTATGACCCACAACTCAAAATGAGCCTTGCGACGAGACGCGGACATTCCCCATGCTGCGGTTCCCTCCGGTCCGTTCCCGGGTTGGGTTAGGGGAACATCCGAGCGATTGCCTTCGCGGATCCAAACTTCACAAGGCGCACAATAAGAATAAGACCAATAGAAACTATCTTCATAAGAGACCATTTGAGCTGCAGATCGTAATGCTCCTAGAAAGGCATATTTCGAATATAGAGGAGTGAAAGTTCCCAACAATCAAGAGTTGATCATATCCTTCTATGAACCGTACGAGCACGTCCTCTGTCACCCCCCACCGCGCTTACGGCTCTATACCCCAACCCAACTTGCTCTGGCCCCGGGCCCTTCCTTTCTATTCCTCGGTAAGCGGACCGTGGGAGCATGGGGGGGGCGGTATCTGCTTTTGACTGATAGAAAGCATCTCTGTCCCTCCTGACCGAACTCGCCAAAAAAATAAGAATAGCCAAATTCTTGCCAGGAGAGTAGCGTCGGAGACATCTTTATCTGAGGAGGAGGCTTCGTCGCCCGGCTCCTCATAAATGATGTTAGGATCGGCCGGCTCATCCTCGGAATCTGAAAATAAAACAGAGACAGAACGGAATCACTTTGTTTCAGTGACATATCACAATGTTCAGACTGAATAGGATTTGAAGAGCTGTCACGATCATTCACATAAATTGAAGCAGGCAGCAAGGGCGCGGAAGCTACCGTTTCTAGAATGCAAGCAAGCTAGCTTGCTTACTCTCCTAGTAGCGTACGTTGGCGGCAAGGAAGGAAGCAAAAACAAACTAGACTATACTAGTAAAGAGGCATTCGGGAAGCGACTAGTCGCTTCTGGCGAAGCTTAACGAAGGCCGACCACTACATAGAGAGATCCATATACCAGTCATGAGCGATAGCGAAGCCTAGAAAGGCGGAAGCAGTAGCTTCTAGGATGAAGCAAAGCCGATACGATAGGCGGGCGAAGGGCTAAGCCACTAATGTCGTGGCGAAGAAGGCCTACTATACGTATACTGTGGATTAGTCACCGGTGAAATACTAAAGAAAACAAATTTCAGTGAACTATTGAAGCTATCAGTGTGATTGATCAGACAAGTATCAAGGGCTTTCGGTAGACTTCTTTCATTTCCGAATTAGCTTGCGACAAGTCCTAGCATTAGTATGAGTTTGTTGACCGCGTACAGGTGATCCGTCTTGATGATGAATTCCACGATAACAAGAAATAGAAATTAATCGTTCGATGTGTGCTCGTTCTCCCCTCTTCAATTCCCAATGAACAACATGATCTTGACTTATCATTTCTTCAATTTGGTCGATCTGATACTTAGTTAATTCTTTTATCTTTATGTTCCCACTGATACCTAATCGATAACGAACCTAAATGGCTTTTTTGGGTCCAATTCCATCAATTTTGGTTGAGGGAGAAGCGGGGAACGAGCGAAGTGAGTTACCCTGCGAAGCGGTTTTGTTCTCCTTAGGGAGAGGAACCACGACTACTGAGGTTACAAAAAGCGTTTCCGTGAAACGCGCACTTAGGGAATGAGCGCATTTTTTGTCGACCCCGCGTGAGCGGGGAACAAGTCCCCAAGTTACCCCCTTTAGACTCTTCCAAGGGAAGATCGTTTACATAAGCCTTAGAAAGTCCCGTATGCTAACATGACACACTTAGGGGAAAATGTTGCACGCAACCTTAGAATACGCGTTCACCAGCAGCGCAACCTAGTAACCGGGGAAGGACACGACACTGTGGGATGTTTCTTTGAAACTCTGCTAATTCCAATAGTCTCTGCTAATTCCAGTAGTACTAGAGCCAGGAGGGAGGGACTACGGAAAAGGATAGCAACTTAGTTAATAACGGCCTAGTCTTAAGGGTCCTAAGGTGGACGAAGGCCATTGACGTTAGCTACCTAACGCACTATAGAAGGATATTTGATACAGCTCATCCTAAAGGAGCGCTTAGCGTTTCTTGAAATGCTACCAACGTTTAGATAAGCATCATAAGAAACGCTCCCTTGGGAGAAGGACGAACACTGGGAATAAGCGTTTCCTTGAAACGCACACTTGTCGAGGCGTGTGAGCGGGGAACGAGTCCCCGAGTTCCCCCGTTTCCGTGAAACGCTACCTTTGGATAAGCGTCGTAAGAAATGCTACCTTAGGATACATGTCACCTTAGGATAAGCGTAGAAACCTGCCATGGGCTTGGTATCATTTACTTACGTAGACCACCCGCAAGGACACACCAAGGGGAAGAGCCTTACTTAGGGGTATAACGACCTCGTTATATGCTACGGGGACGCCGGTAGAACGTTAGCCACCAATTTAGGTGTTCGTATACATTATCACTCAGGGCTTAGAAAGCAGATTACATTACATTAGTTTGTTATTGCCGTTGCGCTAAGCCACTTAAGATACTCACTTGCATGATCCATTTACTCACTTGCATGCAGCTATTTGGGGGAAGGGAAAGCCGAGACCTTATATACGTAATATTACAATGTCCCAACTCGGGGGCTAATCTAAGAGATTCTCTAGAGGTATTAAGTTGACAGCGTTGACTTACAACGAGAATGCAATTAAGGCATTGCCCAAAAACGCAACGCGAAGAATGCACCACCTAGGGGGCATTCGGGTAGATAGCGTTTCCAATAAACGCCACTGATGGACGGCGTAGAAAGCAAAGCTTACTTTTGGAAGCTTGTACTTGCAAGGCTTACTTGGCTGGTAGCCTTTAAGTAAGCACAGCAGTGCTCTCACGGCCGACCCGGACACCTAATAAGGTTAGGCCGTATCCTTGAAATGCACCCTACTGGGAGCATTTACGTTACCTAAGAACAACGGGGCCTTAAACACGCTACCTTGCACCACCACTTAAGCGTTTACACGCGCTATGGGTTAGATCACGGACGTAGCTCACAGGGGGGACGAGCCATACCTTGAGGAATTTGAGCCTAGTTGTAACCTTTAAGGGTCCGCCGTTGACACATGCCAACGACGTTAGCCACCAATTGATAGAACTATTTAGATGGGATTTCCATTTGGATGTACTTAATGGGATTTCCATTTAGATGTACTTAAGGGAGATACAACGTAATATCATCTACTTGGGGAAAGAGAGAACCGAAACCTTATATACGACATAATATCCATTTAGATGTTGAACTTGGGAACTATTAAAAGACAATTGGGAGGATGGTATTAATTGAAAGCATTGCCCTAAAACAAGTTCATGGCATTACCCAAGCACGATCATTGGAGGCATAGCCCACACACGAAAATTGACGGCCATAAAGTGAAGCAATTATACTAGAAAACTTACCTATTCAGGTTGCAACTCATATAACTAGATAGTAGTAGACCAAGAGCTCTTGTTGGGAAATTCGGTTCTTGTTAATGAACTAACCTCTTTCTTTTATTACTAACCATAGCATAACTAAGCGGCTCTCCCTGGAGGGGGATCCGTTGGCGTAGTCTATCCCTCCTTCTAATTGGCGTAGTCTGTCCCTCCTTCTAATCCTCCTTCTAATAATTAATGAATCTCAATATTACGTAAGAATGCTTCTATATAATCTGTCGGGGGAACTCGGGGACTCGTTCCCGCTCCTGTTAGTCGTCCTCCTTCTAAAAGATTTTCAAATAAAGTGTTAATATATTACGTTACGTTTACGTTAATATGATATGTCCCTTCTCCGAATATTACGTTACGTTTACGTTAATATGATATGTCCCTTCTCCTAAAAGTCCAAAATATTGAATAGAAATATTACATATATAAGATTACATATATCGGCTAAAAAAAGCATAATCTAATTGGCTTTCCGCTCCCCTGTAAGATACACCGTTGGTAGAGTTATTCTCTAAAGTAAAAGCCTAAGAACTATATGGCTCTCTCCGAAAAGGAGCCTAGAGTACAAACGTAAACGAAGAACCTAATCTGTGGCTAACGTCGGTGGCCTTCCCACCTTAGGACCCGTAACAAAGCATATAACGAGGGCTTTAGCGGGGAACGAGTCCCCAAGTTCCCCCTCAAATCAACCAAAGTCTGGCTCTTCCCCTTGTTGTGCCCTTTCGGGTGGTCTACGTAAGTAAATGATATCGAACCCATAGCGCGCTTCAACGCTTATCCTAAGGTGTCGTTTAAGGTAGCGTTTCAAGGAAACGCTTATCGAAAGGTAGCGTTTCAAAGAAACGCGTCTAAAAAGGATGCGTTTCAAGGAAACGCTTACCCTAAGGGGGCATTTATCCCAAGGTAGCGTGTCAACGCTTATCCAAAGGTAGCGTTTCACGGAAACGGGGGAACTCGGGGACTCGTTCCCCGCGTTAGCGCCTCGCCAAAGGTTGCGTTTCAAGGAAACGCCTATCCCAAGGTTGCGTCAAACGTGCTCCTAAGGGCTCGTTGGAAACGTTCATCTATAGGTAGCGTTTCAAGGAAATGCTTTCGAGGGAACTCAGGGACTCGTTCCCCACGCCAAGCCCTAAGTTTGCTTTTCTTAGAAAAGCATCCCCCTAGTTTGCGTTTTAAGAAAACGGTTTTCCTAAGGTAGCTTTTATGGTAAAAGCTACCCCCAAGTTAATAAAAGCACTTTCAATCTGGGTTAATTAAAAGCATTTTCTAAGGTTGCGTTTCCTTGAAGCTCCCCCAAGAAAGCTGTAAAAGCCTATCCCAAGGTAACGCTTGTCCCAAGGATACTCTAGATTATCCTAAGGGTACGCGTGTAACATCTACGCTTATGGCAACCTCGTATCACTACTTCTGTAGCACAGGCTAAATGCCGGTAACCCATCCCTAGAAAGGTCCAACTTAAGGCGATGCGTTATAATAACTTACAAAACCATGTGCCAAAGGTGGAAGACTAGAGAAGACCCCCGGGGGAACTCGGGGACTCGTTCCCCATGTTAGCGGGGAATCTCCCGTTGGAGAACGACGCCCGTGTAACGGGGGAACTCGGGGACTCGTTCCCCGCATTCGCGGGGTAACTCACTTCGTGAGTTCCCTAAGTGCGCGTTTCGCAGAAACGCTTATTGTAACCACTATAGCGCCACGCAGGGTAACTCACTTCGTTCGTTCCCGCTCCTTAGTAGTCGCCCTCAGCTTCGTGCTCAAATAATTAGTAATCCTAAACTCCGGTTGCATATATTCCCCCGGTTTGGGTACCGTTATCTAAGACTATATAGACTTAGGAAGACCTATTCAATAAAGAAGATGAGTGTAGATTACCAAAAATTCCACGCCTTTCCAATCGGTTAAGGCCATTGGTATTGCTTCAACCCACTTGGTGAAGTAGTCTGTAGCGGCGATAACAAAATGGTGACCATGACTAGAAGAAGAATTGGACGGTCAAAAGAGGGTGTGAAAGAAATATGTTGAAGGGGCATGGATGAAATCCCCATGAGTCTGACACTCCTTACGCCTACGCACAAACTCTATATGATGTCCTTCTCCCCTTCCCCACATACAAGCTAGTGATCAAACTTCTACTAAGTCAACTAGAATCAGTACTCCGAGGTCTACTTCCTGCTCTAACTCTCCCCCGTGATATCTATAGAACTCCCAACATTTCTTCCTTTAATAGAGCTGCTTAACTTCTAGCCAGCCTTAACGTCCTCTCCCCTCGAAAAAGGTAGATTGTGATCCCCAACGACAAAGAAACCTACGTTCCGGGCATGTTCGGGGACTAGCCCACTTCCACTCTTTGCTTTCTAAAAGACAAAGAGGATTAAGAAGACCATCATTAAGGCAAACAATGCAATCGCTTCGGTTAAAGCTAATCCCAAAATAGCATAGCCGAACAATTGTTTTGCCAATGAAGGATTTCTCGCAACAGAAAGTTCAGTTAATGAACTGAAAAGTTCCACGTTTTCGCTCTCTCAAAACACCTGCATGCCTTCAAGTGTTCTCCCCGGTCCTACAAATTGAGCTTCCGAAAGGGGTGCTTGCTGGAGCAGCTCAACGAGATGTGCATTCAATTCCCACTATGCCTCATCCTAGTAGGTGTATGTGCCATTGGGCTAGCTAAACTTGCTCTGATCTAGTGTGCGTCTGCTCCTCTTCGGGCTCACTTAGCAGAAAGCTTCTCCTACTTTACATGGAACTTGCTTAAATCATTGAAACATTAATGGGGTAACTCGGGGAAAAGTGCCCCGCGCCAAGCGGGGAATCTCCCTAAGGAGAACGACGCCCGTGTAACGGGGTAACTCGGGGACTCGAGAACCGCGTTAGCCATCGAAATAACCGCATCGAAATAACCACATCCCCATTTATCCNTTTTTCGTAGTCTGGTAAGAGAGTGCATTACGACTATATCTATATAAGATATATTACATATTTGTCACTAAGACACTTACGAGAAAGGACACACTATATTTACAGGTTACGCTGCGGAAGCACACACACCACTATACTTATATACATAATCAAACTACACTTTCCATGCTTAGAGGGATTAACAACGGAACTTCGATACATCTTGGAGGAAGCGTTTCAACGCTTCCACTTAGACGTTACTTAGGAAGCCATAGTACAACCTTGATTCTTTGACCTGGGAATAGCAGCCCTAGAGAGCGAAATAGGACCGTTACATGAGGGACGGGATCCGTCCCGACCAATTGATCAGGGGCGGGACCTTGACAGTAACAGGTTATTGCGGGCGGTACCGGTAACGAACAGGAGGCCAACTACACACAGGACACAGCTATTACACAGGCGTAGGCTACACGAAGCACACGCATAGTCTTGTAAGTAGCAGGGGAACAGGGTAGCTACACGAGCTGGCTAGAGCCATAACAGAGAGCCAGTACAAGCAGAACCCACATTAGATACATAAGAAAACTACAATCACCTACGGGGAACACTCGTACATTATGCACAGGCTTCAAACCGAAGGTACACGCATTCAAACGATGGGGACCTATCTCCGCTAGGGAGGCTCGTAGGTTACGAGCCAAGGAACAAGGATCAGAATTGATCCATAACTACATGATAGAGACCTGTCTCCGCTAGGGCGGCTCATAGGTTACGAGCCAAGGAACACGGATCAGAATTGATCCAGAACTAATAGAAGGGTAGACACTGAGGGCCTCAGGGAGCCGAATCACGCACCTGACAAGGATAATACCAGCGCTTCAACCTATACCAACGGAAACCATATAACCAGAATGCTAGACGATACATGATAACAGTGGGCACACTTACAACAGATACTTGTACTTCACATATTAGGAACAAGGACAACACTTTTACAATACACGTGCACTAGGGATGCGCGTTGGATAACGCGCACCATGGTAAGCGTTTCACAGAAACGCGCACTACGGGAAACGCGCACGACAACTAGATTACACATTACAATACTTACCACTTACAAATACAAGATTCACACTGCCATTTACATATAGGACAGTTGCTTCACACGTTAGGGGATGCTGAACACTACCATATTGAAATGCGTCTCCGAGACACGCAAACTTAGAGCACTTCAGGAAATTCCACATTCGGGGTAACTCGGGGACTCGTTCCCCGCTAAAGCCCACGCACATTAGGAATTAATACTTAGGGGTAGACGTTCACGAGACAATAGGTCTAGGGATGCGCGGTGCCTTGGGATTACGCGCGATATGGTTAGACCACAGGAGTTAGACCAACAAGGGGCAGAGACAGATTGTAGCTTAAACCTCGTTTTATGCTTTATCTAGGTTTTAGCGGGTCCGACGGTGGACAAGTCCAACGAAGCCACCTATTGGGTTCGTATTCTTGAAGGGTAATCACACTTCGGGGAATAATTTAGGGTTCTTGGGTTCTGCTGTTCATTTTCGAGATAGGTAGGTTCAACACACATACGGAAAGCCGAGACCAGAGACATCGACGCCCGCGGGAGATCGACGCATTGTCAGTTACATGTCGTGTTGACCCGCTCGAATGGTCATGTAGGATCGGACCTTGATCTTCGTGAGGGCGACTAACAGGCCGAAGGAGAAGCAGGCTTTTGTAAGCTTGGCTTTAAAAACTGCGCACGGTACTGGTGGGTAAGCAGGCAACCAGGTAAGCTTGGCTTACTTGAAAAAAGTACTGCGCACGGCGGGAACGACAAAACAGGGCGCTCGCACCAGGGTCGTTCACTCATCTCCCGTTGGATTGTGGTCGGCCCGCCCCATGGCCCGCACGGGGCCGGGAAACCAACCACAAATCAATCCGCGGAACGAGACTCTGGGACGGTTCTATCATCGTTCCCCGCCCCGGCCCTTTACTACCTTTCATACTTTCTTGGTGTGCTATTGACTTACACTACCACTTAATAGTGATAAACTCTAGAAATGATCCGGAGATAAAGGCTAGATAGGGTGATAACGGTTGGTCGTCGGTAGTTACCCTCCTCCCTCGTCGTTTACGTTACCCACCTCCTCCTTCACTGTTACAGAAACAAACTGATTTTCAAATAAGCTGTTTTGATAAGCCTTGTACCGAAGGTCAAAGCTGTTAAGGTTTAGGTTTTAGTGCTGGCTGCTGTTCCGAGCACCGAACCGTGTGCACCTTCCGGGGGGAGCTACCCTTAGGAATTCGGGAGCTATTACAGGATTTCTTGGTTATGTCGGTGCACCTCTGATTTCCGACGGGCAGCTATTCCGTACGCTGCTTTCGCAGAACCCTTCTCACCTTATTTTTTCGGGTGGTACTAGGGTCGCAAGTACAAGCAGGACAGGTGCTTACTGCCGAACGTTTCACGGAGGCGTTCGGAAACGCCTGGGGCGCAGGGATTTATACAGTAACTTGGGCCCAGGGGGAGGGCTTGCTGTTTACTGGTTACCCTGGGCTCCTGGATTCTTAGTCCCACTCACATTGCGTGGAGTGGGCTTTTTCACCTAGTTTGCCAAACCTTTTTAGGGTCTTCGATTACCTCTACTGGTTCTTTAGACTAGCTGAGGAAGGGAGCTTTTGCTAACCGATGACGAACCGTTCTCACACGACGGAGTGTTTAACGTGCGCACTCCGTCACGAGTGCTTTTCGCGCTTCTCTACGCCTGCATGGATTTTCCGTTTCATTATCCGACCTTGGTCGACAGGGGTCGTTGACGCAAGCCCGGCAGGACGGGGCTGGTGCCTTTCCTATTAGGATTTATAGCCTCACTTAGGGAAGTGGGCCCAGGCCGGGGGGCTACGCCCATCGGCCACTAGGTTACCTCCATAGTCTAGTTTGGTAAACCCTCGGGGAGGGCGCAGTAGGTTGTCTCCCATGGTACCATACACCAAGTTATTACGAAATACATTAGGCAATCCCTACTGGCTAGAGTTACTACCACATCTATCTATCACGACATGATGGACTCATACAAATACATTTGGCAATCACTACTGGCCAGAGTTACTAACAAATCTATCACGACTTGATGAACTCATTTGGTTACCCTGGTATCAGGGCTACTGAATAGAAGCATCGGCAGCAGCAGCCGCTGTGGCAGCTGCCATGACCGTTCTTTTCTATAAAGCATGACGGCAGTACTTCAGATACAAGGCCAACACCGTCTCTTGACTAAAAGTCAATAGGCCGAGAAGTTTATTCTTCCCTTCTTTCTTCGCTTCCTTCATAAAGCCGAATAGCTCAGGCATTCGAATCTTGCGCAAATTCTTGCTTAGCTGAATGCTTACGCAGAGGGCTTTAGCGGGGAACGAGTCCCCGAGTTACCCCCAGTCCACTTTGGACCGGAGCTAGCTCTTGATACGTAGGGAGTCGAAGAGTATTGCGGAAGTATAATTTTGTGTTAGCTGTTATCTCCTTTGATGAGTAGCGCTTAAGCAAGTGATACCAGGCGAGACGTGTGTGAAAGTCGCGAATAAATTGAAGGGTTGATCGACGATTCTCGCTTAGGCTACCTACGTATTGGGCTACGCCCACCATCAGTGAGCTTATGTACTTCAAGAGTTCCTTGTCGTCCATGGCACACATGCGGTCGTAGCGAGTCTCGTATCGAGCCGTCCATTTGTTTATTAGCTTCTTGTAATTCACTTTCGTGTATATTTTACCCTGGTGGGTACAGGTCACTACAGCGCCGAGGTGTTCTCCACCTTCGTCGGGGCCTTTCTCGTCGGCTACTACTTTGATCTCAAGCTCCGCTTTCTCCTTTGATAAGTCGACGAATTTGTCGTCGGGGCCACGAGCCATGATGATATCATCAGCATATCGGAGGTAACGGACGTCTTTGCATGCTTCGTCGAGCGGAGTAAAATATCAATTCATGAGCATGGGCGATATAGCACCCCCTTGGGGAATGCCAATTCCACCGCGGTTAGTATAGTCATTACCTTCTCGGTCGATTATTTTGCTACCCATGTAGTTAGATATTAATTTGATAATCCCCACTGGGGCGCCAGCGGCAGCTAATTGCTCCCTTACTTTGGCATGACTCATCGAATCAAAGCATTTGGTGACGTCTGGGTAACGTAGGGGTCGTTCCCCGGCTAAAGCCCATCAATTTCATTTTATTGATTCCTTGGAGGTTACATAGGTCAGAGTAGAGCGTAAGACAACCCCGGTTAGGCAGAAACCCATGACTTTTAGGTGACATCAAGGGGCTCAATGCCTCTGTCAGTGTCAGGTGAAGTGCACGGAGTAACGCACGATCGTGACGGTGCGGAATCGTTATCGGGCGAAGACCTACTTTACCGGGTGCCTTTGGGATAAAGAGTCGATACATTCGGCCAAATTGGTATTCCCCGGATTTGAGTCGGCGATGCAGGGACACGATCTCCGCATGAGACAAATGACAATGCTTCTTATAGGATACGTTATCAACGTATACTTCAAATTGAATCCTAATTTCATCCAGCTAATTCCATTACTTACCACTAACTCGTTCCCAATTACCGTAGCCATAGTTTCTTTATTTGTTATTACTATCCATGCGTTTGTTATCAGCTTGTCACCTTAAACTAATACCTCTACTTCCTACTAGAGCTAAGCGACCTTACCGTACGCTGCTACGATACCTTTCTACCTTTCGCCGACGGATATTAGGAGGTTATGTACGCAGGGCCAGATTCCTCTTGTCGCTGCTGGGCATCCTATTCCCTCATTTAAGGGCTCGGGGAGCGGTGTAGGCTTTCGTGACGTTACGCCCCGCAGGGAAACCTTTACTTCACACCCTACGCTCTGCAGGGACATGCGTCACATCTTGCCTTACCTTTACCCCTCTCAGCTTCCCGCAGATACTCTTAAAGCTTACATGTAACATGTAATCTTCTTCCCTATATACTGGCTTCTCCTCTAAGCTAGTCCTCCTTCCTACCTATCGCCACATTTTAAGTTACCAGGGTACGGAGCTAGGGTTTCTCCTAAAGAGAGTGGTTGGGGCCGAGGGCTTTAGCGGGGAACGAGTCCCCGAGTTCCCCCGAGTTCTTTCAGGGAATATGTTACCCCGTTCTCCTGGGTTTCCTGTACTCGTTCTCCCGGGGGGGAGAGGATTTTGCCCCGTAGCCGGACATTTCTTTTACATGGTCCCCTTCTCCTGTAAGCGCTCGCTCAGTACTTTTCGTTCCACGATCCACCACTACTCTTATAGCCTTTACGTCTTTTCTTACCATATTGGATGTGAGGTCAAGGTAGTGGCGGTATCCAGTTACAGGAGTGCCAGACAACACAATGTACTTACTGACGGGGTTCAGTCCCCTCTACCTCGTCCCTTTGGGCGGCCGCGGGGTTGCTCTCTGCTACCTTTTCGGTAGCCGCATCTTTCCACCGCTGCGGGGTTACTACGGAACCAATTAAAAGGGATCCATCTTCATTACTTACGTTAAAACACTTAGTCCTTGAGGGATATATATTTATAAGAGCGAGCCTTCACGACTTTGAGTTGGTTAATCAGCGTCACTGGATAACGAGTCTACTCGTACCGGGAACGGGCTCCATTCTTACGATTTTGGTTGGATAACGAGTACCGGGAACGGGCTCGATTTGCCCTATCGTCGTGAGTTTTCACCCGTCGGGGAACCTTTATAGTTAGACGGCGACGGCGGGAGCACACGAAGTGAGTGAACCCGCGACGCCGGGGCAGTCTTCTCTTGGTGGTCTCTCCTTAAGTGTTGCCCCGCGACTTCAAGAGCGGGAACGAACGATGTGAGCCCGCGCTAGCAGGAGCAGGGGACGAAATGAGTGACCCCGCGTGAGTGGGAACCGGGAACTGGACATAGGTAAGTGACCCGGCTTCCGCGGGAAATGCATATTCACACCGCTTGAGCGGGAACCGCCAATAACACTGTTGACCTGTACCCCGCGTTAGCGGGATTCTCCTCCGCGATAGTCCCCACAGATGGTCTACCTAGATTGGTTCCATGGAACAGATAATAATTCTTATCTAGTTCTCTGGACTTCCTAAGGACAAGGGGATATGGCTGGTAAAAGCTTTCAGTCGTAGGGATAATTATCCCGCGTGGCCGGGAAACGAGTAGGACGTTTCCCAGAACGGGCGTTAATTGCTTTAGTTCGCGGGAAGGAGTATCTTAGTGGTCTCACCTTATGTTACCTCGCGACAGCGGGGACAGGACAGAAGATATACTTTCAGGTCACCTCGCTACTGCGGGAACAGGGACGGATTAGATACATGAATACGCGCCATCGGGAGGGAGCCAGATCGGGAACGAAGCTAAGTGACCGGGAATGCCATATTAGTTACCCAGCTTCAGCGGGAACAGTGTCTTACTTACTATAATAGTTACCCTGCTTCAGCGGGAACAGATACTTATATTCACCCCGCGTAAGCGGGCGCTTACACTTTCTTTTCCCGTACATCAGTTCCCTGATCAGAACCCATTTTGGGTTACCCTTCACGAGGTATGTTTGGTAAAGCATGGGTTTTAGGTGTTTCAGGTAGGGAGAATGACCGAGTACATAGATAGCAGAGTACATCGTTTAGGGTAGGGGACTTAAGGCCTAGTAGGGTACCTTTGTTTTTGGCAGGTTACCACTTCTTGTTGCCACAATTTACAGGACAGTTATACGGTAGCTATCGAATGCAGGTCTAATGGTTACTTTGGTGGAAGAATTGCTTTGAGGTAATCGGGGTAACTCGGGGACTCGTTCCCCGCGCCGAGCCCTTGCAGCGTGTCTTCAATCCACGAATACATTCTATACGTACTAATCAATACTCTCCATATTTCTTTTTGGGGTTAGTTATTTATATAGGTAGGTACTTGGCTCGCTATAATCCATGCCGATAGGCATCGGCTGACACATTGGCACAACTATCTACAATAAAAACTACCTAGCAACACCGTTATCCTTTAACGCTACTAGAGTTGGGTAAGAGTTACCATTACACGCCACTTACATAGGCATACCAACTCAGCTAGCACTGCGTTCAGACAGCGAACGTCGGGTCGGGGGCTAGTTCAACGCGCGGGGCAGGAACACGAACTTAGTTACCGCAGTGCCCGGTACCGTTACACGGATTTTCTCATAAGAGAATTGGCCGTTGGACCATTCCAGTTTCACGGAACTAGGGGGGGGAAACTCGGGATACTCGGGCACCGCTCATCCCGCAGGGAACGCGGGAACTCATCGGGGGAACTCGGGGACTCGTTCCCCGCTAAAGCCCTCGATTCGCTACAAGTTCAATAGTAATAACCAACCCAACCCAACGTTGATCATACTGATTTCGTCGATCATTACACTGTCATTGATGCACCGTTGACCGGAGCTTCTACGTAGAGCGTTCACCGTCCCGACAACCAATTTACCCTACGTACAGGAGGTATTCATAAGCCAGTACGGAGTACTTACACTTCTTACACAAATTACTTCGTTATACAACGGTAGTTACAAAACATACTTCGTCATCCAAAAAGGGTTACGTTAGAATAGGTAATTACATTCATTAGGTAATTACATTTACCATTTACTATTTCATATTGGAATGGCTTTCAACATTTCAGCGGCTTTAGGCTTAGTCCGACGGGTCCGAAGGTGGAGGTTTTATCTCCACTCTCGTTAGCCACCTTAGTCGCATGTTTCATTCCTTCATTCTGAAGGTACTCATTCAATTTACTAGTAACAGGGCTTTAGCGGGGAACGAGTCCCCGAGTTCCCCCGTATACCTCAATTTTCCACACGCAAGGTGGCAGTTACCTTCCCTAAGGGGCACGCCCCTTAAGGAAAGGGATTGGGCGAAGGGCTTTAGCGGGGAACGAGTCCCCGAGTTACCCCGAGTACGGCCGCTTGCGCAGGAATACGGTTAACGAGTAGCCTTGAATGATTGGGCGAACTTCGGGTTACGTTGTTACCGCTCCCATAGTCTTACTTAGTTACCCAGGGCGGGCCCCGCTATTGCAAGTATTCCCACGTTACACAGCCGAACCTTCCTTTTCCAAGTTACCCTGCCTACCCGACCACGATCACCACAATACGATACCCTCGACTATTGAAGTTACAGCGGGGAAACACACCTTAGGAGGAGATGGGGAGTGAACGGGGCAAGTCCCCTCTAAAGGGCCTTTTACGGTTGCTGCTGACGCAGGTGCTATCTCTTTGTTTAGGTCGGTAGCCGCATCGGGACCATTCTTATTTAGGGTTTAATCCAATTAGGCGTAGCTACTCCAGGGGTAGTAAGTTACGGGCAAACCAAGTATATACGTATGTGAAAACACTGTTTCGTTATATACACGTCGTGAAAACCACGTTTCTTTATATACAATTCTCGTAAACACTAAGTTATATACAATCTTTACGTCATAGATGACCACTAGACGTTACCAATGTCAAGTTAGTTACGTGTTTTTTTGTAAGGTAAGTAGATTGTTTACACCATAGCGGTGAGGGGGACGTCAGGACCGGGAACGACCCCGGAGTTACCCAGTCTCACTCCACAGGTTACAAAAGGTTATCCTGGTTGACTGACTATGAACAAGGAGAGAGCGGCTCGCACGTGGTAACATACGAGATTTACTGCCCAGTAGATTCTATGGATTGGATTGGATTACCCATAGTATATTCTATTGATTGGATTGGATTACCCATACATCTACACAACTGAAGAAAACCTGGCGTTCAGCAAGAGCTGGGGTTTGATTCAGGATGGCTTAGGGTAGGAGAGATAGCAGAGGAGAGGAAGACCATAAGGATCAGGGCGTGCCGGGAAACCCAAGTCTTCCAGCAAACATTTACTATACGGGGACGCGAGGATCACCTAGCAGGAGGATGCTTTACGATAAACACTAGCAGAGCTAGGGCGGGAACGAGTCTCCGAGTTCCCCATTACAGTATATTTGGTTGGTTGGCCAAGTTCCCCGTTACAGTATCTTTATTGCTGATTTCCTAGTTATAGTATGGGAGTTCTCATTTTGATGCTAGGTCAGCATTAACTGACCACGTAGACACAGAACTCAATATGGTCACTATTAACCGGACAGCCCAGCTATATGAAGTATGGAAGTCATTAAGTAATATGGATGGAAGCACTTTTGAAGGTAGTAGTATTGAATGGAAGTACATGAATAGAAGTAAAGGATGAGGTAGTAGAGTATGAAGTATGGGAGTACAATTTGAAGTATGGCAAGTATGGAGGTTGCAACTGGTTGCTAACCAACTAGGATGATGGTAGGTTTTAGGATACAGGTAGGGTCTAGGATTTTCAACAAGCATAAAGTACTTGCAGAAATCGGAGACTTACACTTAACAATTACCCAGATTTTGCACCAAGTTTAGGTTTCAAGGAGGAAGCAACACCATCAGTTGGCTTCTTACCTCAAGAGGGACT
>MNCI01013653.1:3762-28635 GCA_015680685.1 Gnetum montanum
GCAACAACACACACACATACTCACATTAACTACTGAGTTTATTTGGAGGTATCTAGGCCTTGGTGTTCCCAGAGACCAGCAGGCACCTAAATCCTATTCGAGGACACTCATTGATGGTCGCGTCCCAAACAGTCGCCAACAGATAGGAATTCCATTCTAGGACTGTAGTGTCCCTACCCCACCCAAAACATGAGAACAATAGAGGGGGATACAAGGGGAGGAAGTTGGAATAATTTTTGCTAACTTGCTTATAGAACTATGTGTGGTGGATGGTGAACCTAGTTTAAGGTCTTGGTAGACCATGTGCTTTACTAGTCTAAGGTCCTAGTAGACCATGAGCCTAGGTTAAGGTCCTGGCAGGCTATGATGTGCTAGTTTATAGTCCTAGTAGATTATAGTGTGCCAGTTTAACATTGTAGTAGACATGTTGTTGTGTCAATTTAATGTCATGACCCAAGGACATTCTATGCAAATTTAGCATTATAGAAAATTATTTGTGCTAGTTTATAGTCATAGTGGGCTTCTGTGGCAATTTATAGTTAGAGCAGACTATTGTGCCAATTTATAGTCATAGCGGACTTATGCTTACCTTGCTTTATTGAGATGTAGTGTTGCGTACTAGGCATACTAAGGCTTTAGGTATGAATGGTTTACTGGATTGGAAAATTCATTTCTATCTTTGTTTGCAAGCTTGAATGCTCTATTGTCATAGGCCCTAGTGACCAAGAAAGGCACTTCCAAATTTGTTGAGAATTTATCCATAGGTTAATGAATGGGCTTGAGGACTATGTCCCTTTTCTTGTTTAGTCACTCGTGCTGATTGTGATGGTGTTTCTACTGTTTCTTTCTTAGTATCATTTGATTATGTGCATGTTCTCCTCCTCTATTTAGTTGAGGTCTACTATCCTCAACTCATCGTTTTAAGCTTCATCAATGAAGTTTAAGAGGATCACTCAAAGTGATGGAACCTATAATTTGAGAGGAAAAATTTCTTTAGACCCATAAACAAGGCTGTACGGCATCTTACCTATTGTTTTTTTGCATGTCATGCCATAAGCCTAGAGTTCATAGACTAATTGCTCATGCCATCATCATTTTCTACTGTTAAGCATCTTCTTTAGAAGGTTGACGATGACTTTGTTTATGGCCTCTGCTTGGCCATTTGATTGTGAGTAGTAGAGGGATGAGAAGAAATATTTATTACTGAAGCATTCACAAAAGGCCTTAGTTTTAGCACTACTAAATTATGGTCTGTTGCCTATTACAATGGTCATGGATAAACCAAAATGGATCACTATATTGTCAAGCATAAATTTGCAAACCTGCTATGATGTTGTCTTCCTAAGGTAATAGCGTCAATCCACTTGGTAAAATACTTAGTTGTAATTATAATGAAGCTATGTCCTATGGAGTACTTAGTTGTTATAAATCCAATGATGTCCAAATCCCAACGTTTGAATGGACACATGATCTATGTTGTGTGTAGTTCAGTTGGTGGCATGTGCATTAAGTTATCATGCCATTGATACATATTGCAAATTTTGACCTTAGAAATGCAATCACACTCCATGTAAAGCCAATAATAGCCTAAGCATCTAATTTTTGCTACCATTTCCTTGGGTGCTATGTGGCCTCCACATAGTCCCTTGTGGACTTATTTAATGATCATTTGTGCTTGGTTGTTGCTTACATAGGTTAATGGTATTCCATCATAGGATTTGCAACATAACATATTATCTCTCACAATGATGTACTATGATGATCATTTATGCAATGCATCCTTTTGAGTGATGGTTAGATGTTGTGGAGGCTCGCCCTATAGAAGGTATGCCTTAATGTCATCATACCATTCTACTATGTGGGTCATGCTAACTGTGGCTATGGATGCAATATCAGCGGTTTTCATGATAGGCACAATGTAATCTGCCACTAAGGTAGGCAATGCATGGAACATGTTAGGTGCAATGCTTAAGGCTAGTGTTGCTAAGGCATCAGCTATGACATTTTCATTTCTAGGAATATATTGAACATTAGCAATTGTAAACTATTAAAGAAAGTGCTTTACCAAATCATAGTAAGGCTATAATTGTTAGGCTTTATAGGTGTAGACCTATGTAACTTGGTTGATTACTAACCATGAGTCTTCTTAGATCACTATGTTTTGGATTCCTAAATCACAAGCTACTAGGATATCCCAGAGGAGACCATCATACTCCATGATGTTGTTAGTACATGGGAATGCAAAATGATATGTGAAGAATAAGATCTCCCTAGAGGGGAATGTGATAATGCCAATGGCACTACCCACTTGAGATGTCAAAGCACTATCAAAGCATAAGAGTGCCTCAAAGTTGTAAGGCACTTGACTGACACTACTAACATGCTCATATGGGAATTTTGGATCAATTGTTGATTGATTATTGATGGCTGAAGCTATGAGTTATGTGGCTATAGCTTGACCTTTCATTAAGGCTTATGCAATGTAGTGTAGGTCAAACTCCACTGTTATTACTTTCCACTATGCAATATGACTACTCTTGTAGGTATTTTTTTGTAATCGCTCAAAGTATGTTACTCTTGTAGATGATGTTCACTTGACAGCAGAAAAGGTAATGCCTTCACTTCTTGAGTGCAAAGACCAAGGCAAGGCAACTATTTTCCACATCATTGTATTTTTCTTCATGGGAAACCAATGTGTGGCTTAAGTAGTATACTATGACCTCTATGTCATCATCTCTCTTTTGGAAAAGAAAAGAAGAGATGGACATGTCAAAAGTAGCAAGGTAGATGTAGAAGCATTTATCTCCTCGCAGAGGGTGAACCATTGGAAGTTGAGCTAGCTCCCATTTAAGGTTGTCAAATGCCTATTGACATTAAGCTATCCACTCAAAGTGGACTCCCCTTTGAGAAAATGTTGCATTGGCTATAACTTATTGGTTGATTTTGTGATAAACTTGTGTATAAATTGTAATCTACCTTACAACCCTCATAGCTCCTTAAGGTTTGCTGGTGGTGCTAAGTTGGTTACCACCTTAACCTTATTGGGGTCTATGTGTATTCTTTCTTTGAATAATATGAAGCCAAGGATCTAGCCTAGCTTAATTCTAAAAACACATTTCTTGCGGTTTAACCTAAGATCGTGTTTCAAGAAACATTTGAGTACTAGGTCCAAATCATCTGGATGGTTGTGAGCTACCTTGGACTTAACCATAATATCATCAATGTAATCATTGAGCAAACCTAACATGTAATCACTAAAGATGTATGTTATTACCCATTGATAGGTTGCTCTTGTGTTCTTAAGTTTGAATGGCATCATGGTGTAATAGAACTTACCCCAAGGGTTCATAAAGGTTATGCTAAGTTGGTGCTTTGGGTTGATCTGAATCTGGTTGTAGCCCGAGAACCCATCCATAAAGGATAACAAGGCATGGCTAGTCATGGTATCAACCAGTTGATCAATACTAGGTAATGGGAAATCTCCTTTAATGATCACCTTGTTTAGATCCTAGAAGTCTATGTAGATGCATATAATTTTTCTTTTCTTGGGCATAGCCATGATGTTGGAGACCAAGTGTACATAGTCAATGGCCCATATGAAACCAGCTTTGTAAAGCTTGGTGATTTTATCATAGATTTTCAATGCCACCTTAGGCCTAACCTTACTTGCTTTCTTCTTGACTCACTTCATGTTGGGATCAAAGATAATGTTATGTTGGACTACAAAAGGATCTAAGCCTAGAATCTCTTTGTAAGACCATGAAAATGTCTTAATGTTATTGTTGAGCACTTTTGCGATGTTCTAGGAATGTTGAGGCTCTAACAAAGAACTAAGTTTTAATGCGCCTACCTTACTGCTAGGTGTTACTACAGGGATTTCAATGAGGGGATCCTCAATGACATCACTTTCCTCTAGATCGAGAGCCTTAAGTAGATGGTGAAGGCAATCTAGTGATGCCTCTATGAATGTTATGTATTCATCATAGGCTATGGGCTCAAGGTCTAGGCATTGTTGATCAATGCATCACTTGAGCTTACCATGGGGCTTGATGAGGGCCAAAGGTGAGAAGTTACTCATGTGTAGTCATGTTATATTCCTACAAAGGTCCTACAAAAATAACCATAAAAACATCAAGCCATAGCTATTTTAATGAAGTCAATATGCACAAATAGAAATAAAGCAATGCAATGCAATTTTTCCTAAGTATGGGCATGGGTTTTTAAAGAAGCTAACCATATTGATGTTAGTTTTAGGCCTTGGTAGGCCATGTGTGTGCCAATTTAAGGTCTTAGTGGATGATGGATGGGGTAGATTTATTATTTGAGGCAAGGGTAGGAATGCTTAAGACATGAAATCAGCCTAGGCATTCATTGGGAAGTGAGAAAAATCAAAACATTTTCTAAGTCAATGAACTACAAGAAAAATTAAAAAGAATCTCCAAGTTTGGGTGACTATGCTCTCATCCAACTATGCTCTCCATTGTGCAAATAGTGTTGAGCATAGTCCCAAGGTTGGTAAGTCATTAAGTGATCTCAAGAGGGTATAAAAGCATGTTTTACTTTGTATAAGTTTGACATTTTCAAACCTAAAAAACACAAAGTTTAGAGTGTAGACTTGTTGTTGGTGTAGCACTCTACCTATGAAGATAGCATAGTTGCTACTAGGATGAGATGACAAAGTGGATGCCTACATCTTAGACTAGTGAATGTGGATGAGGGAGAATAGGAACTAGGCCACTTTCCATGGGAATGCGTGAAAGAGAAGAGGGCGCCATCATCTGCCAGGTACCCCAACTATGCTCTTTCCATTTTTTTTCATTTTTCACTAATTTCATTTGCCATTTTTCACTCTAAGGATTTTGGGCATGGCTTGATGGCAGGGCCCTACCATGGGCCATTTTGACTTCCATGGTTGGAAAAAGAATGTAGGGGTCTACAAGGCATTTGTGCCATGAGGGTTTTTCTTGTGGAGGTAACGAGGGTTTTGTTGTCCTCTCTACAACTAGAATTTTGCATGGGAGGGTTTTGGGTGGGTAGATTTGTGATGAGAATGCATGGGGTGTAAGGGTTTTAGGTGTTATGGCTATACTAGTAGATAGTGCAGCCACATATGGGGATGCCATAGGCTTCCACAAGGGCCAAACATAGGGCTTTATGGCTAGGAGAGGCTTGTTTGTAGTAGGGGTTTTTCTAAAAAAAAAATTTCTTTTTTGTTTTTAGATATCTTCTATTTGGTGTTTGGGCAAGGCAGGGATTGAGATTTGGGTTGTATCTAGGGATGGTCGATCACATGCATGAGGGTTTTACCATGAAAAATATTTTTTTCTTGAATTTTTCTATTTTTGCACCACAGTGGATAAGGGTAGAATAGGAATCAAATCTTTGGCAATGATGGCTAGGGATGGCTAGCCATGCATGTGGGGTTACAACGGGGGTTTGAAAATTTTTTTTATTTCTTGTGAATGGGCTACTGGGAGTCATAGGGTATCCACACCCTCATGACATGATAATGAGGGTTGTAGGGATGTTGTGATTTCTAGCACGATCGCATGGCCATAGGGGCCATAAGGGAACTCAACGTTGAAGTACATTTTCTACCCTCTTTTTCTTTTGTTCAAAATTTCAACAGCAATGACAAGGTAGGGTAGAGGTGTGGTGCAGGGGCCATGATTATGGTTGATGTTTGATGGCATGGCCATAGGGACTACAACCATTTTGAGCACTCAGCATGCACTTCTTCCCAAGGTAGTGGAAGATGCAAGGCACATGGTGTGTAGTGGGGTGAAAATAATGATGGGTGATACACAATACTATGGTAGGGCATGACACATGGAGAGGCTAGTGAGTGGTACATAGTGTCATGGTAGGGTAGGATGCATGGAGAAAGCATTAGGATGGCAGCCGAGACCTCCTTGCAAGCCATAGCTAGGACTATGCTCCTTCTCTTGGAGGCATAGTTAATTGCAAGTGTTTGACAAAATGGTGTCTATCCAATAGTTAGTTTTTCTCAAGACTACACTTTGTGGAGAGTGTAGTCATGGAGTTAGATTATTTTTGCAACTTTGGACTATGCCCTCAAGTCTTCGAGAGTGTAGTTAGGGTAATCTAGAGTTAGAAAAAATTGTCCCATTTATGGATTACAATCTCCACTAAGCTAGTCTAGAGCTAGAAGTTTTTTTGCTACTTTCTAGACTACGCTACTTGGAGTTAGAAAATTTTTAAAAAAATTTGTAAATTTTACTCAAAGCTAAAATTGCAAGATGTGACAAGATTCCAGTAATGCTAAACTTTCAATAATTCTAAACTAATGGACTAAAATGATGCCAAACTACCAAAACATGAAAATTATAATGATGCTAATGATGCTAACCATGTGAACAGTAATGATGCTAAAATTGCAAAGACTACAAATTGTAATGATACTATATATGTGAATAGATGTAGAACAAGATGCTAATCTTATGCAAAACATGCTATATCCTAGTGAGTACCAAGCATGTCAAATGTTTTTGTTAACATCCTATACTTGCGGGCCCTAGGGGGCGATTGCCAAAAGTTAGAATATTTTGCTAGTCTATGTTATATGATATACTTTTATGTCAAAATTGCATCTATGTGTATACTAACACTTTTTTGGTTGCTTTGCAGTTGTAGGATGCTGCTTAAGGCTATGCTAGTTATCATCAAGCTCATGGGCATTTTGTGTTGCATGAGCGAGCCTATTCCCAACACATTTACACAAGATATGTAGGTGGGTTAGTAGGTAGTGTGGTTCTGACCAAGGGCACATGAGTTTCTAGAGTTCCTTCTATAGAGTTTTAGTGTGATGATGTGGTCAAACTTAGTGGCAGAGGCTACTAGAATCATCATAAAGACATTACTACCTAGGGCTAACTAGAGAATTTTTAGGTTCATGTCCAATGAACTTACTACTGATGATGGAGTAGGTGGTTTGGGCAGAGGTCCCAAAGTTTCTTGGCCCTTATCTAGGATTTGGTAGATGACATGGTTTAGTTGCTACAATAAGAGAAACACCCTCTTTATCACTCTATATGTGCACACTTTGTTCCAAAACCTACTTAGAACTATATATTTCACTAGAGGGTAAGTGGTCTTATGGCTTTTGTAGTGTGTTCTTACTATTAGCTCATGTTGAGTTTGCTAACTACTCATACTTGTTGCCAAATTTAGAGTTGATGAAAAGGGCCTACATGATGAAAGAGATCCTCTATCCCTAACCCATAGTGCCCTAGAGGTATTCTCCTCAAGCATGAAGATTTAGGAGGCTATGCTTTAGCAAGTAGGATCTAATTTAAAGGCCTACCCTACCCACTACATGAGGGTGTATGAGTAGTGCAAGGACCATGAATGGCTAGATGAGAAGTGGACTACTAGTGAGCTCAACATTGAGGAGATGCTTGCACCACCACCTCCATCTCGTACACCATTTGTTCCATGTAAGAATCTATTATTTTGACTCTTGTGCATGCTAACCTATGGTTTTTGATTTTCCTATGCATGGTGTTAACATTGTTTTTACCTTTATTGCAATGGCACTTATTTTAGATGAGGTGACAGTGATCACTATAGGCTGCACAAAATCCATCCTCATCATGAAATATGATGATGTAGAGGATTTGTAGCATTGGTTGTGCCAATAGGCCTTAGATGAACTGACCACCAAGCTCACATATGTTGGGTTGATGAAACTATTATTGCACCTTAGCCCAAGAATTTCAATTGTTGAAATGGTCATCATCATTGACTTCTTCAGTAGTGACATTAGACATTTCATCACCCGCGTGCACGGTGTAAGGGTAGTGCTAGACCTCAATGAAGCCTTCTTCATTGACCTCTTTGGACTTCCTACTGATGGTCCATTAATTGTTGGCAAGACCAACAAGGAGGTAGACCACATAGGGGAGCTCAAGAGCTATTTGGGGACCACTCAATCTCACAAGGACATACCCATCAAGAATGTGCTTGTGCCTAAGGTCTGGGAGCTCTAGCCTCTTTTTTGTACCCATGCATTCCCAAAGTTACTCTCCCAAGGAGAAATACTTAGCGTTTAGCAAGCATAGTTGATGAAATAGGTGCTACAAGAGGGTGTTAGATTCAATTGGGCTACATACATCACCACAGGTTTGCAAGCAAAGATCACTAGATTGCAGTTCAACCTCTAGGTGAGGTTCCATGTTCACTTTACGTTCTTTGTAGGGTATCTGCAACAGTTTGTAGAGCTCTTAGTTGTACATGATGATGGGTGATGCATTTTGTAGGACTATGAGTAGCTCTTTAAGCCTTAAATAAATCACATTTTCATGAACACTCAAGTATAGGACACCTTAGAGGAGATCAATGAGTCATTATCAGTAACGACCAAAGGTCTCTTGGGGTGGTCACACTATTTGCATGAAAACATAGGTGAGGGTCCCCTAGTTGGCACTAGGGATGTGAAAAAGATAAAATACTATATTGTGGAGAAAGTGGAACCATCCAAGATGAAGATTAAGAGATCACACCCTATAGAGGTGGCTGTTACTTAGGATGGAAGGGCAAGCATTAAGAAAATCCATCTTAAGCTTCATAGCTTTTGCATAGAGGTTGTAGGTTAGTATGCTTAACTTAGATGCATTGATTCTATGAATGTTTATATTTTATGTTTTTGTGCTATATTATGCTAATGTGATAATGTATACTAATGTGTATGCTAATGTGTGTGGGTTACAGAAATGAGAGAGAAAGCTACTAAAGTAGTGGAAGAAGCTATAGCATAGGAACCATCCCCTTAAGTTGAGAAGGGGGAGGCCCATAGAGATGAGCTACACAATGCTACATACACCTTCCAATAGTTGGAGGAGGGGCTACTCCACCCTGACGGGGGTGATTTTGATTATCTATTTGACAGTGTGTAGCTGGGTGACCCCCTGCTATTACACTTGAGGATCTGCTAGGTGAGTGTCTTGGATTACCATCTATTGTTGTTGTTCTGATCTAGCATATTTGGCTATTTGGTTGTATACTACTTACATTATTGTCTTGTAGTCTTAGATATTTCCACCAACAGCCTCACATCTACCTACCACATGAATCCATGGGTAGACATGCACAACAAGTTTGCCTTCATGGAAGGCACTATGGAGGACATGGTTAATGACCTACAATAGACAGATCCAAAGCTTGATATATTCATGATGCTGCTTTGCTTATGTTGCCTACTGATCGAGTGCTTAGTCTATGGCTAAGATTGATTTACTTGTTCCATGCCAACAAGTTTCAAGCTTCATTGGGATCCAAGCAAGGTTGCCAAAGTGGAAGCCATTCTTGAGCTCCCTCTTGAAGTGGAGTAGGTGCCTCATCATACATACAAGGTAGTTAGCAAATCTGCACTTTTCTACACAAAAGCATTGTAGGTTTGTAGGCACTAGAATGAGCACTTGTGGAAGCACATGCATGAGCTCTAAGAGAGGTTGACTAGCCAGGACACAAAGATCGGGGATCTTTAGTCCCAATATCACTTTTGAGGAACTTAATCATAGGGAAATAATACCTAGTAGACCACCGAGATAGATTATGCCTAGTATTGGTTGGCCATCTAGGGTAAAACTGAGGCCACCTGAGAGATTATTGAGCAATAGTTGCAGATGGTTCTACTCATCCAAAAGAACCAGAATTGGAAAAACTATAGCACTAAGCTATACAGGTAGAGGCAGAACCAAAACAACCACAAGCACTAGTGTAAGTGTGAGTGTGATGCATACCTTCAATGGTACAAAGAGAATTTTATTGAATGCCACCACCTTGAGATGTTTCTTGAGGCAACCAATGGGAGATAGGCCTATGAGTTGTTTGGTCAACATACTGTGGTGAGTGGTTCTCCCAAGAGGTATATTGTCACTCCCTTAGGAGATGTCTCCTCTACTTCCTTTTCCATGAAGCCACCCACATGGACCATTGTGAACAAAGGCAAGACCCTTGTGGGAATTGAATTTGGCCAAGAAGACTAGAAGTAGCTATTCAAGGTTGAAATCCTCTAATGCTTGGAATATGGCATTGATAAGATGCCTCAAGACATGGTTGATGCAGGACCCTCTCAGGTTATTTTTTTATTCATTTTTATGCTTTTTCATGTTAGTTTATATATTGTATATTTGCTTATTGATTGTTCATTTTTTCTATTTTGTGGAAATAGGCACCAAGAAATGCTATGGGCCCCAATAGCATGGAAAAGGAAGAAGGACCTCCACTCCCATCTAGTACCACCAGATGAACATGTTCTAATGTAGCCCTACTGTTGGGCATTTTTTTCATTTTTTTTGTATTTTTATGCTACACGGTGTTGATGCTTATTCTATGTACTATTATTGATGTGAGATGGCATGAAGGCACTTGCTATATGAAGTGTGTAACTTTTGTAATTATTTGCTATACTTTTTACTCTACTGATATTACGATGGATTGATGTATTAAGTTACGACTATGTGATGATATGATTATGTAGTGATAATATAACTAGGCCATCACAATCCCCATTCTAGTTTAAGGCCATAGTGGGAGGGCCGACGCTAGTTTAAGGCCATTTCAAGCTACAAGTTGCTAGTTTAAGGCCATGGTGAGCCACATCGATAGCTAGTTTTAGAAAATTTCAATCCATGCACTAGAAGTGAAAGTGTTGCTAGTTTTAGGTTGTGGCAATCCATGCGATGCTAGTTTAAGGCCATGGCAAACCATGGTGGTAGTTTTATGCCATTTGGAACCCTAGTATGTTGGTATATTTTTTGTAATTTTTGGCCTTTTTGATTTTTATGCTTTTAATGTTTTCCATGCATATGCTAATGACTACTAAAAGGTAAGATGAATAAGCGAGTGCATAATTTATGTAATAAAAATGTATAAATAATGGAAGTAAATGGGTAGATGAAATGAAAAATGTATAATCTAGACAACCAAGCAGAACATAAATGCATAAAAAAATGCAAGCAAGTGGGGTATGCAGAAGTAAGGAATAGGTAGGCACCTAGCACATGTTGAACTAAGGAGATTCCTTAGTCATGTAGTTTCTTCCTAACCTAGTGTGGGTTAGGGGGTATGTAGGGCCTCAAAGATACTATGCAGTACTCACCTTGTCCTTCATCAACTATGTCAAAGGAAATCCTCTAGGAGATCGTTGGTTTCATTTGGCTCCTTAGGTTAGTTTGCCTCACATGTTTTATCCTTGTCCTTTATGGGAGGCATGTGATTAGGAAACTCCATCTCTAATCCTTGTTCTGTGTCTATGTTGTTAATGGCTAGAGGGGATACGTTGTCATCATAAATGATAACCTCACCACATCCATATGAAAGGTGGATTTCCTGATGAATAAGAAAAGAGACAGTCCATAGTTGGGACAACTAAGGCCTACCAAAGATCAGGTTGAATCTAAGCACCTCTTCAATGATGATGAACTCTACTATGATGGGGAATTGAGGCATATTGTCTTCATGGATTTAATATGATCAGCAAAAACTAACTTGTCAATGATAGTGTATCGGATGACATTTGTTTCTATCCCATCATCAACATGCACCTTATGGATCTTTCATTACCTTACATGGATTGTAAGAAACATAGGTGTAGTAATGACCTAATGCTTTTGAGGGTCAACCTTCATTTCCTTGTTGTGAAATGTAAGGGATTTTCAACTCGATTCCTATAGCCTAGGAGGTAACATCACAACATGGATGGCTTGTTCATCTATTGGGATGTCCTCTGTAAGAGGAATGGAGGTCAATACGTGGACCAACACTTCACGATGGGTGGATGAGGTCATAATCAGATCATATAGGCTTACCATGATCTTTTGTTTTAAAGCTTGTTTCACTTGGGCCACAGCATCTAAGAAGTCTTTGCTACTATCTACTATTTTATTGGCCTTTAACTCCTTCATGCAATCCAATAGACAAATCTCTTATGGAGGATATTTAGGTTGGCTTACTTTACTTGCTTAGAAGCCTCAGTGCTTTGTTGTTGGTTGATTGTGGTGGTCTCCTCAGCTAATTTGGCCATGGGGATGGTGGACAAGGGCACTGAATTTGGTGGTCCTAGCTCTCTTTACTCTTGGTGTTGCCTAAGAATTTTGTTGGTGAGGTGATCATTAGGCCTCCTAGGTTTCCTGTTAGTGTTGCTTATAGGATGGAACCTCAAGTGAGTAGGGACTGATACATTGCCCACCACTGGACTCTAGGTAGGTGAGGATTTTGCATGTTGCAACACCCTAATGTTAAGGGTGATTGGGCTATTGTTGTTGCAACATGCTACAAGACTCTAACCACAAATAGTGTTATGGGTGCCTAAGATGATACTCTGACAACAAAAGGGGACCTTAATCCTATGGAAGACGAGGGGTTCCTAATGTTCCTAGAGGGCACATGGACCACGAATGATTGTTACATCAACTCTAGGTTGTTATCAACATTGATAGCATTGATGGCATACCCTACATCACCCATGTTTAGAGGATCCTTGTAGATCCTCATCGATTGATTTTTAGGGTAAAATAGGTTGGGGGCATCAAGGATGAACTTGCCTCTATCAATCATGCATTGGATATCATGCTATAGAGCCATGCAAAATTTTGTGTTGAGGCTAGTTAACTAAGGATAGTAACAAAACTAGTCCAGCCTAAAGCACTTACGGACTAGAGGCTCATTTAGTGCCATAGTCGAGGGATTCCTTAGGATCTTGTAGTATCTATCATGTCTCTTATGAGCATCCTCAAACATTTTCTTGTACTAGATTCTTCTAGCCTTGAGAAACTAGTCCAATAGTTTCAATAGATTGAGTGGAAATGGGGTGTACTTCAAGTAGTCCTTGTGCTAAAATTTGGACCTTAGGGTAGCTTGCCTCGTGGTCATTGATGATGTAAGTTGGTTGCTTGCCACAATGTTGGGGCTATAAGCCTTGTTGTTGGCTGAGGCCTTGGGTGGCTTAGCTATTAGTTTAGAGTTAGTTAGCTTGGCCTCATTGGCCACCGTTTCCATAGTTGTAGTCTGATTGCCCTTGACCTAGTTCTTTTGCATGTGCAAGTTCTTGTAGGCCATGTAGGTGGGATCCTTGTTGTCTTCTGCTGCATCTTGTATACTCCTAGTTTGAGCAAATGCTTGGCTCAAGGATTACAAGGCTAGATAGTATAGCTTTGACTTAATAACGTCATTCACTACATCCTTGAAGATTACTAGTAGGTGAATTTCTGCAATTGGCTCACATATTTCATTGAGTGATGTGTTCCATCGTTATATGAATTTCTACATGGGCTCTAAGTATCCTTGCTTAATCTGCATAAGCTAGTTTAAGGTTGCCTTTGGCTTCAAGTTATACTAAAAGTGTGTGACAAACTGATAAGAAGATCCTCCAAAGAGGAAATTGAAACACCCAAAAATTCAAAGACATTCTCACTTCAACAGGCCTTTGCAATTCACACAGCGTTATGCTAGTTCTTCAAGAGATGGATGCTTTGATTTTCAAATTGTCCATTTTAGCAAGTTTTCTAAGTTAAGGATTCTTGCTACGGTATGCTATGCCATGTAGTGTAGCAAACTTCTGGAGACATTTGCAGGAGCATAGTGCTACACTATGCTATATAGCATAGCATGACGTAGCAAAAGCTGGACGACTAGTCCCCATACCTAACTTCAAGTCCTTTGACAATATCAACTTCCGTCAGAAAGTGGAAAACTTGGCTTAATCAAGTCATATTTGCTGCTATGCTACACTAAGCTACAAGGTGCAGAAATTCTACGGAAGTGAAAAAGGGCAATTCAAAGGGTAGGATCAACAAGTTTGCAAGTTTCGTAGTACAAAAGAAAAAGTTCACAGCTTGGTAGCCTATTTGCAACTAAGGTCAATTGCTACGTTACGTAGCGTAGCATAGTGTGGAAATTCTGCAACAAATAGTTAGCATACTTTGAAGGTCTTCAACACATGTGGCAAAATACAACGTAATTTCTTACTTCATCTAGCAGCTACGCTGCGTAGCATAGCACAGTGTAACAAGATGATACGCCATGTCAAACATGCTATGCTATAAGACATAGCAAAACAAGGTAAGTTGTTGCATGAAATTAATGCTCTTCACCTAATTTCACTATTACTTTAACAACATAATTACGGTGTGGCAGATTCGTAATTACAGCGTGGTAGGCTCGCCCAACTGTCATGAAGGAACGTGTGGCATAGAAAAGTCAGCATAGGTCCAGGGCACGTGGCATTCAAAATGCATCTTTCTTATGCCCTTGGTCCAATAAATACTCCAATGAGTAACGCTTAAGTCTCTCTTATTTTGGCTCTCTAGCTCTCCATTTTTCTCTACTCGCATGATTCTTTCTAGCTCTCTCTAGCATTGTAAGCTTTCTGTTTAACACTGTAAATAGTTAGCATTCTTAGTTGGCATTCTCATTATTTTCTCTTCTACCATGTTAGTAGCACTTTGCATTGTTAACACCTGAGTCTGCATTCAAGCTCATAGCCCTCTGGCTCTACATGTCTCGATTACTCTCAGGATCTCTACACTTCTCAACGTTGTGCAACGGATTGTATCCATCCTGACATAGTGAGGTCATAGCTTCAAAGCGGTGCATATTTCCTAACTGCATTTTACATTATCTTCTATTTAGTTTTGCATTTTACATTGTTTTCTTTCTCTTTTGCATCTAAGCATTACTTCACACAATCAATCTCGTCTTTTTATTAATCACACGTTGCAAAAGGTTATATAGACACTGACTAAGTCCCTGTCTAATCAACCAGACTGTTCAGGGTGCCCCATTTCCATCCCCATCTAGCACAGCCCTCCAGCAGAAATGGGGTCAAGACCATGATCGATTGACAACCCCTCGACGTTTTCCAGTTGCCAACATTTTTGATCACTACAGTCTTTCTAGAGCTAGAAGGAGAGCCCTTTGGTGCCTTTTCTGCGTGTCACGGTAGTCCTGGAAGCCTTCCGCACCCTGACATGCATTAGCGTAAATGTGACACCCTTTCACAATTTTTTACGCTGAAACACCACAAAATTTTGGCCTAGCACTTTTACACAAGAATCAAGCTAAGTCATGCTACTGCCCAACATGATTACAGCATGACCAAACTTGAGAGCCTCTAAAACAGCATGAAATGACATATAATGGAGTGAGCAATGGAGAAATCAAGGTTCCCCTGGGGCCCATAGGTGACTGCACCAACTTTCGGCATCCAGAATCTAAATTTTTGAGCTCAAAATGCTTGGTTTTGGCTAAGTATAAGTTGGCTACAATTTTAGATGCTGCTCAGCGTAAGGCTCAGCGTCATGAACATTTGGAGCCCCGAAACAGAGCCAAAATAGGACTAAATCAAGCACAGGGATGCCCCATGACCTTCATCAAGGTCCCTAACTAGTCCTAGCCTCCATAAAATTAAGATTTGGGCCTCAAATCTGCCACTTTGGCTTGGTGGCACTGGGGTTACTTTTCTTATGCTGCTCTGCGTAAGGCTCATCGTCACCAAATTTTTGGAGCCCCGAAACAAAGCCAAAATGACATCCAAATCAGCCCAAATTTGGCACATAGAACCCTCATGACCCATAGCATGTAGATCCACTCTGAAAGCTTGTCTCAAAGGTTAGAAATGGGCTCCAAATGCACTATTTTTAGGTCATACGTTGTTAGTGATGCTAACGCTAATGTTGATGTTGACGCTGACACTGATGCTGACATTGACGCTGACACTGATGTTGATGCTAACACTAATGTTGACATTGATGCTAGTGCTAGATTCAGATGCTAATGCCAAAACAAGTTACGCACATATTATAGCTAGCCCCATGCACGCTGGAGGCCTTGGCGGCAAAAAAATAGCATAGATCTGCAGATTCGAAGGCCAGACATCCAGATCCACTCTTCTACTTTAACATTCTTTGTACATTTTGCATTTTTTTAGTGTATCAAGATCTTACACTGTGTATTACACATGTTAGTATAAGAGATCTTGGTCATGCTGCATGTTGTACATTGTAACATTTCATGCATCTAGTCAACGCACACACCTATCACCCGATCCGAAGTTTTCTTACCCTGCAGCCATTGATCTTCTCCCATATTCAAATCTCATGCCTAAAATTGTATAAATCTCCTATTTTTCCACTAGATTGGGGCTGGGAAAAATGGGAATCTCACATTTGGTCAAGCTGACACTCCTTTGTACGATGTTCAACATTTTAGCCATATTCTCTCTCTCCAACACTTAGCCATATCTTCTCATTTACACATGCTGACGTTGGTCAAGCTGACGTTTGGTCACACTGATGTTTGGAAACGCTGACATTTGGTCAAGTTGACATTTGATCACGCTAAAATTTGGTCATGCTAACATTTGATCAGGCTGGTGGTGGTCAAGCTGACATTTGGTCACGCTAATGTTTTCTTCTCGGACGTTGTGTCCAACACTTAGTTTTCATACCCAGACGTTGGCCATGCTGATGTTGGTCAAGTTCACGTTTGGTCAAGCTAACATTTGACCAAGCTGACGTTTGGTCACATTCAGGTTTGATCAAGCTGACATTTGGTCAAGCTGACCTTTGGTCACGCTGATGTTTGTTCAAGCTAACATTTGGTCAAGCTGACATTTGGTTAATCTAACGTTTGATCAAGCTGACGTTTGGTTAATCTAACGTTTGGTCAAGCTGACATTTGGTCAAGCTAACATTTGGTCAAGCTAACACTCCTTCGTACACTGTTCAACACTTAACCATATTTTCTCTCTTTGACACTTAGCCATTTATTTTCTTTCACTTACGTTGTTACATCTAGACACTTTAACAATGGACCCTGTGCACACCAACACCACTGCCATGCTCGTTACCAACTTTGGCATCACAATCTCGGGTCCTATCACCACCACTGAGTCCATAGTTGCCCTTGGCATGATGAATCCTCAGGGGCCATCTCACAGGTCACTAAGACTACAAGGTATGGATCCCGCATTTACCATCTTAACGCCTGAACAATATAACTTTATTTGCGTTAAAATCCAAGCTAACCTAGTTGTTGATCAAGCCGAACTAGACGCAAAGAGACACTATGAGATCATCAACAATGGAGGTCACAAATTTGTTCCCACCCCTTACGACATCATCCCACTCTCCAAATACCACCATGAACTCCAATCCCAACTCCTCATGGCCAGGAACCAAACCTCACGTCAACTCGTCATAGAGCCTCAAAACGAAGATGAGGAAGATAATTTCGTAGCTCAATCTGAGCATGCGGATTCGTATCATACTCTCAGTCTACATACTTATGCAAATCCATTATTTCACCCTTTCACAAGGGAGACCATGTCCCTCCATTCATTTAAAACCACTCAAGCACATGTGCCCCAACAGGAAACACCCACTCTTATTTCCACTCTCCCTATGACCGATGCTCAATTCAATGTACCCATCACCACTATTCCTATGGTCATTACATTATCCCCTCTCCTACAAGTACAACCCCAACAACCCTCCTCTCAAACTAATGTAGGAGCTAATTTCCAACCCTAAGTCATTGGGATGCCATCTATGATATCCACTTCCACATCTGCATATTTCATCCAACGAGTGCAAGTTCATACCATACCCTTAGCTCCTCCGGTAGAACACCAGGTACAAAGTTTCCCTTCACAACCCACAATTGTCCAACGGCCTACCCCTATCACTCAAAAATAACAACAACAACAACAAAAACCTACACCTTACAGCATGCCACCCCTAGTAGAACACACTATAAACATTCCACAAGTGCAGCCTCCGACCACTCAACTTTCTTCTTTCCTACCCACTATACAATAATCTAACTTGCATACTACACAACATAACCAACCTCTTGCTTCACCTAGTAACCAAGACTAGGCTGCAGCTAAAAAAATGATGCAAGAACTAGCCGACAAGGTAAAATGCCTCAAAACCACTAACAATGAAGAGCTTAAAGTATTAGACTTATACCAAGATGATCCTATTAGCTCTTCGGTCCCACCACTAACCTCACCCAAAGGAGTTTCTTTGCCTCAACTAACCAAATAAAATGGAGAAGTAGACCCCAACTTCCATCTAGTCCCATTTAGACTAGAATGCCTGTTGCTTCAAGCCTGGCCCCATGCAATCTTGCGTGTGTTCGCCATGTCCCTCACTGGCAGAGCATTAGACTAGTACCGAGCCCTACCTCGTAACTCCATATCCTCTTTGGAGGATCTCTTACACTAGTTCGTTACCAGGTTTAGATACAACCTAAAACCTAAAGCAACTTTGGATAGTCTAATATAGGTAAAACAAGCACCCCTTGAACTTGTAAAAAAATTCATCCAAAGATGGAGTGCCGCACTCAACGAACTTCATGAGCCAATCCCAAAAACATACCTTCTTACGATTCTTAAGGGATCCATGAATGATTTTGTCAAATCAAAACTGTACTATCTAAATGCGTGCACTCTAAGCCAAGCTTTTTTACAGATTAAAAACATAGAAGAAGCAACCCAAAATAGCCATGACCCTACTTACTCAGCCTTCAAAAATCAATACACCAAAAAAGATAAAGAAAAGGCTAAAGAAACAGTAGCAGCAGTAGCAGAGACTCAAACTACCAACATGGGACAACAAGGCAGACCACCTACTACTCCCATCAACTATGAGAGAACCACTCCTGCACACACATCTGAATCATCTACCATGAAAGCTACTAACATGGGTCATGCACGTACATTTGAGAGGAAAGACCCTGCTCAATACACACCGCTCCCCATGAAGCCTTCCTAGATGTTAGATCAACTTTTGAAGGCTGGGGCCATTAAACACAAGCAACTATCTCTAGTGGTGGCCTAGAGACATGACTGATTCTGTGAATTGGTCAGAAACCCAAGCTTGGAAACTCCAAATGAGCCTCTTATTCTAAGAGGCTTTAGACTAGATCGATTTTTTGAGTACCATTAATAGAATGGGCATGGTACTGATTATTGTTTCACCCTCAAACAAGACATACAACGTGAAACACCACACAAAAAAATTTAGACCCAGCAATTTCAGACAAGAATCGAGCTAAGTCATAATGCTTCCCAGCATGACCGAAACTTGCAAACTTCACAAACAACATCAAATAGATTCGAATCAAGCAATTAAAAGTTCCCCAAGATCCATTGGAGACTACGTCAACATCTAGCAACAAGAACTACAAGTTCCAAGCTCAAAACACTTAGTTTTGACTAAGTATACTTCTTGCACACAGGCCTGCATGCCCAGCGTGCAACAACTTTTGGGCCCAAAAAACTCACCAAAACAAGCCATAAATGAAGTGCTGGACTCCCTAAGACCTTACCCAAGGTCCCTAGTAGCTCTCAGGCTCTTGAAAATCAAGTTTTGGGCTCTAAATGATGGGTTTTCATGCCTGCACGCTGGCCTGTACGTCTAGCGTGTACCATCATAGACAGACCAAAACAGGCACTCAGACCATGATTTTCACAGGAAATAAACTCCCAAAGGTAGGGAAAAGTGGTAGTTTCATGCCTGTACAATAGCCTGCATGCCCAACATGCAGCCCTGCACGCACCACTTTGAACAAGGTTGATCGGGCATTTTAGACAAGATTTTGACATGGAGTCCAACCTCAAGGCATGGTCAATGAATCTACAAGTCCACAGGATCTAGAGACATCAATTTTTGGCATCATAAGGGTAATTCATGGTCCTTCAGGCCCAACATGCATGCCCGGCATACAGCATAGCATGCACACTAGAAACATGCCCAAAACTCAGTCAAATCAAGGTCAAATGAGCCCGAAATCGACACGCAACATCCTCAAGACATCAGACATCCAGATCCATACTCAAAACCTAGCTTCATAGTTTAAAATTTGGTCAAAAATTCTTCATGCTTGCCCACACGCTGTCCAACGTGTGGAGCGTATACCCCCAACATGTACACGCTGGCATTGTGCACACTTGTAAAGCTTCATTCTTTTGCACCCGGTCGACACTACACATGTCACTCGATCCAAAATATCAGCATCCCATAGCCAATCATCCCATCTCAGATCCAAATTTAACGCCAAAACTTAGAGCATCTAGGCAAGAATTTGGGCAATCCACACTTAGAGCATCAAAAACACCCACCCTGCATGCTGGACTTCCACCCTGCATGTTGAGCATACATCCTTCACGTTGTGCCTGCAGCACAAACTAGCACACCATCACCTCTTCTCATCCACCAGGGCTCTTCATCCGCCTTGTGTCAGATTCACAACCACGTCTAAACCAGTGCATTGTAATTTTCATTATGCAATAATATTGCTATATTTTTTGGCCAAGATTTGTTACAGCTCTCATTTGTTCTTACATTTTTTGATAAGATTTGTTCCAATTTTCGTTCGTATTTGTTTACCTCTTGTTTACATTCCTGCACGATTGCGTTTTGCTTTATATTTATTGCACCATTTACATATAACCCAGCGTATTGCACATTGGCATACGTTTGGGGAAATCCTTGTCTAATATGCGTGCGGACCATCCAAGGTACTCTACCTTCATCAGTTCCATATTTTCCTCAAGTGAAGGTAGGGTCTTCTGTGCATGTCTATAGATCTCTCAGTGTTTGTTTCATTCCAGCCATGGACCAATGATTTTAGATAGTACAGAAAATGGCGCTAGAAGGAGCACCTGAAGTTGCTTAAATCTGCTCTGATCCATCATTCAAATCTTTCAAATCTATGCCCTGTTTAGTGTGTATACTCTATTTAGCCTATATGCTATTTAGCATGCTATCCACTCTACCTGTACGCTGCCTGTTCACCCTATACGTTGGTTGTTGAAGCCTGTATGCTGGGACTTATGTGTACACTATGTAGATAGGCTGCACCCTGCCAGACTTAGGTGTACGCTGTGTAGACAGGCTACACGCTGCCAGACTTAGGTGTACGTTGTGTAGATAGGCTTCATGTTGCCAGACTTAGGTGTACGCTATGTAGACACGCTACACAGTAGGTGTACACTGTGTAGATAGGCTACACGCTGCCAGACCTAGGTGTACGCTATGTAGATAGGCTGCACGCTGCGGGTGTACACTGACAAGTATACCCATTTCATACTTGGCCAAATTCTCACCTGTACACTGTCTCCCTTCTACCTTGATACACTTATGAACTTTTTATCATGAATATTGCCAACACCAATGTTTCAACCAAGTCCACTCCAGATATCATTGGCCCCACGACAATGCCAATACCCATCGTACAACCCATAGGGGACCACGGTGAGGTCAACCCCTGGGGGAACCTCACCGATTGCTCAGACTATAGGGGAAGAATCCATCATTTAACGTCATAACACAAGAATAGTACAATTTTATATGTGTAAAGATCCAAGCTGGCTTGGCAATAGATCAAACTGAACTAGAGGCTAAGAAACAGTATGAAATGGTCAATAAGGAAGGACATGAGTTCATCCCCTTCCCATATGACATCATCCCTCTCCAAGAGCACTACTCCGAGCTCATCTCACAGCTCCTCCTAGCAAGGAGTCAGACCCTAGACCGGTCCATGCCAAATCCCCAATTAGAAGAGGAGGATGACTTTGCTGCTCAATCCAAACACGAGGAGTCATACCATACTCTCAGTCCACATACTTACGTGAACCCGCTATTCCACCCTTTCACAGGGGAGACTATGTCCCTCCATTCATTTAAAACCACTCAACCACTTGTGCCTCAACAGGAACCATCCACTCTTATTCCCACTCTCTCCATGACTGATACCCAATTCAATATTCCTATGTCCACTATTCCCCTAGTCACTACGTTATCCCCCCTCTTACAAGTACAACCCAAACAACACCCCCCTCAAAATAATATAGGAGTGACCTTCCCACCCCAGGTGATTGGGATGCCATCTGTGATACTCGCTTCTACATCTGCTCACTATATACCACGAATTCAAACCTAAGGGAAATCCTTCACCAATTTAACTCAACAAGTTCAGGGTGTTCCTTCACAAATCATGACTGGATAGTGGGCCATGACTGGCATGCAAGTGCATCAACCCCCTCATTACAACATACCGCCTCCTACAATTCCATCCATGAATATCCCTCAAATACCATAGCAACAACAACAGCAACCCTTTCCTTACAGTATGCCACCCTTAATAGTTCCTACCATGAATATTCCTCAAGCACAACCTCAGACCACTCAACTTTCCTCTTTTCCGCCCACCGTACAATAATCTAACTTTCATACTGCATAACATAACCCACCTACCATGTCACCAGGTGCCCAAGACTAGGTCAAAGCTAAAAAGTTGATGCAAGAACTCACTGATGAGGTAAAACGCCTCAAAATAGTCAACAATGAAGAGCTTAAAGTATTAGACTTTTACCAAGACAATCCTATTAGCTCTTCGGTGCCACCGTTGACCTTGCCAAAAGGATTTTCTTTGCCTCAACTGACCAAGTACAATGGAGAAGGAGACCCCAATGCCCATCTGGTCACGTTTAGACTAGAATGTTTACTTCTTCAGGCATGGCCCCATGCAATCTTACATGTTTTTGCCATGTCCCTCACTGGGAGAGCTTTAGACTGGTACCGAACCTTGCCTCGTAACTCTGTATCCTCTTTGGAGTATCTCCTACACCAGTTCGTTACCAGGTTTAAATACAACCTGAAACCTAAAGCAACCCTAGATAGTCTGATACAGGTAAAACAAGCACCACTCGAACCAGTACAAAAGTTTATTCAGAGATGGAGTGCTACGCTAAACGAACTTCATGAACCAATCCCTAAAACATACTTACTCACCATCCTAAAGGGAGCCGTAAATGATTTCATGAAATCTAAATTGTACTATCTGAATGCGTGCACTCTAAGCCAAGCATTCGTACAAATAAAGAACATAGAGGAGGCGGCCCAAAATACCCATGACCCTACATAGTTAAACTTTAAAAATCAACATACTAAAAAAGACAAAGAAAAGGCTAAGGCAACAGTAACAGCAGTAGTAGAAACTCAACAGACAAGTATGAAACAACAAGGTAAACCTGTTGGCACATTTGGCCATTCCATGGAACAGTAAGACTCCTGATATGAAAACTAAACTCATGGGTTTAATTTTGGTAAGCCTCTTGCTTAATTTTCAATAACTTATAAAAGTCAAGTCATGCTTCTAACCTTATATATTCAAAGGTTGTTGGCATATCAAAGTTCAATTGCCTGGTTGTTAAGACTTTGTGGTGTGGTTTTAAATCAAAGTTTGAATGAGATTGTTATGGGTGTAATTTTGGGGCAAAAACTGGCTTGTGGATATTCCAAATATTAGCAAAAATCCACTACTGGTGGTCAAATAGATTTCAGTGGAAACGTTGGAATACCATTCTGGAAAATATTTCAACGCGATTTTTGCATAGCCGTTGAGAATGGTTACCAAAAATGCCAAAACCCTCACTCACGCAGTTGCTGGCAACACAAGCGGAATCCAGAAAACCTGGATTTGTGCCCTGAAACTCTTGTTGCTACTGGAGAGAACCTACGTTGAAGACCATCCATTTGTCTTGAGCGTCTTTGTTGTTGTCATCAACGCCGCTGCAGTTACCTTCACGAGCGCTATTGTTGGAGATGAACAAGCCATTGCCGTTGGTCTGCACGCCTGTCTAAGTGATGTTCTGTGTGCGAGCTGACGTGCCGAGAGAAGCAGAGTAGATGCCAGCACCTGCAGCAGGGCGGGTGAAGGAACATCGGTAGGAGAGAAATGAGCGGCGGGTGGATGAACAACGACACCAACAAAACATGCAACTGCGACAATCAAAGGACCCTGCTAATGTCTTCCACATGTAAAAAAAATTCTTCTCTGCCTAGTCATGGCTATGATCTGGTACTGCTGAGTCTGGAGTGAGTCCCCCACTGATGCACTGATCTTCAGGGTTTCTGATGCCGAAACCCTCAAATCTAAACCTGTGCGCTTTTGCAGAAATGATCCCACGTAAAGGTCTAGCTGTGAGTACACTGCAAAAATCCATGGGCAGAGAACAAAGGGCAGAAAACAAACGTTGCAAAGAAGTTAAATCCAACGGCAAGCGCATCTTTAGCTCATCCCTGTAACTTCCAAGAATTTGTGTAGGTTACTTCCTTGCCAAACAGGGTTCTTCTTCCAAAGGACTTATTTCAAATTTTTAGGCAGTATGTCGTTCACTCCTCCTGCAACCTACCTTCCAAAATAGTAGCCATGTTCAACGCCAATGCATTTGGCATCGCATACCAGTCTGGTGAATGTGGCAACAAAGACACAAAACCATATCAAGACAGGTGTCTGGAGATATTTTGAGCCGATGCTGGTAAACTGGAGTTGCAGTTTATCAAATAAAATTTTAAATAATCACAATACCATATACACTAAGTGTGAAGCCCATATACACTAAGTGTGAAGCCTCAGTTATAAACTTACCTTTTAATTTAATTATCCCAAGACTTAAAAACGTTCTTGTTTTTAAATATTATTATATAAGTTACTACCTACAAAATATTTGTAATATTAATGTTAAAATGTTTATAAAATTTTAAACATTTGTAGTATGTATTAATGTTAGCATGAAATTCTCCTAATTTTATGCATAACTTCCGAACTCCCTAACTACATAAATTTCTCCTAGCTTGTTGGGCAAGGAATCTTCTAATTGGTTAGTCCAATTACTTGGGAGAAAAGTTAGGTGAGATATTTTTGAGATATTTTTGGGATTTTTTTTGAAATTGTAACTTCCCTACCTACCTTTGAAACCTATAAAAAGGTGGGGGGGATGAACATATGGGGGGGATCATCACTTCTCACATCATCACACTTGGGGTCTCATACATCACA
>MNCI01013653.1:29395-89827 GCA_015680685.1 Gnetum montanum
CACACAATGCAATTATTACATTTTACACAACCACACGCCGCAACAGTACACACACATACTCACATTAACTATTGAGTTTATTTGGAGGTATCTGGGCCTGGGTATTGCCAGAGACCAGCAAGCACCTAAATCCTGTTCGAGGACACTCGTTGACAGTCGCGTCCCAAATGGTCGCTAACAAAACCACTTGCCACCCCTACTAGCTATACTAGACCTGCCCCTACTGCTACACCCAAACCGTCCACATCACAAAATGCTACAAAAATTCATGCAAGAAAATTTGAGAGGAGAAACCCCTCTCAATACACACCATTGCCAATGAAACCATCACAATTATTTGACCAACTCTTGAAAGCTGGGCTAATGAAACATAAACAATTATCCCCTACAGCAGTTTAGAGACATGATCGATTCTGCGAATTGGTCAAGAACCCAAGCTTGGCGACACCGGATGAACCCCCAGTTCCAAGAGGCTTTAGACTAGATCATTTTTGTGAGTACCAGCAGTGTAATGGGCATGGCACCGATTATTGTTTCACCTTGAAACAAGATATTCAATGAATGATTGATGGAGGTGAAATCACTTTTGATGAGCCCAACCCGGTCAAACCACAAAACTAGTCCATGGGCATATATAAATATCCCCTAAACACCAAAGAAGTTCCATACACAATTAACACCATCGACATCGATAATAGCTATGAAACACCAAAGAACCCCTTCGTAGTTCATGTTCCCCCTATGGCACTAATGTCACCTCAACCTTCATATCCCCCACATGACCCTCCTACCCCACAAACACCATGGGCCATCCGAGTTCCTCCCACAGTGGAAACCATGAAGATACCACCTCAAACCAAACCATTTGTTGTTCACATACCACCTACTGATACAACCGCTAATGTGACACCATCAAACCGGCCCACTTCCTTCGTGGTCCGGGTGCCACCGGCGGTTATTACGACAGAGGCACCAACTACAAATCGCCCAATCCTGTTTGTGGTCAATGTGCCTAAATAGCCCGATACTCATCAGACACAAGCTAGTCCTAACCCATTCATCATTCGAGTCCTGAAACAACCCCATGCTCCGATCCCAAATGTTCCCATGCAACCCACACGAGAACGCCTGGTAGATAGGCTCACCAGGGAACGTTTGGAGAAGGAACATTCGGCAAAGGAACATCAACGCCTTGCACTAGGACCCCTAAAACTAGCTCTGTTAAGCACAATACCTATGTCTACTTATAATAATGAGCCAAGAATGGGTTGCAAAGAGGAAAAATCAAGAATGCAACACATATCAAACCCAACGGCCATGAAAAATAATACGAAAGTTACCCCACGCGAGATACAACTATTAGGTCCAATGGATCAAATGGTCATGGACAAGATTATACCAAATGGTAAGGATCTAGTTAACGCTCTAACGTAGGTTACACAAGCCCTTAAACAAAAGAATACATCATTAAGCTTGTACAACCTCATATTGACCTCACCTGTTCATCACGAAGCTTTAGTACAAATGTTGACTTCGATCCTAGTTAGCGAAAGCCTACCCACAAACGAACCCTCTATACACGTGGTAATGTCTACACAATAAGGATCCAAAACTAAATCATTGGGATTTCACTCTAAAAACATTAAGATTGATGAGAAAATCGGAGACGTCGCTCACAAATCCATGTTTATAACCATACAAGTCAATCAGTTCCAAATACATCGAGTACATGTAGATGATAGTTACACAATAAGAATGCAAAACTAAATCATCGGGATTTCACTCTAAAAACATTAAGATCGATGAGGAAACCAGAGACGTTGCTCACAAACCCATGTTTATAACCATACAAGTCAATCAGTTCCAAATACAGTACATGTAGATGACGGAGCGGCCACAAACGTGGTACCTTATCCCATCATTGAATAGTTAGGGCTTACAGAATTAATTAAACTGATGTCTACGACCTACCTAAAGTCATTTTATGGTTCACAAGTAGTGGTCAAAGGTACATTGACCTTGGATTTCATAGTAGGGGATCGGTTCCCAACATCCACAGACTTCGTGGTTATTGATGAGATGCCCGATTTTAACCTAATCTTGGGACAACCCTACTTAGCCCAGCTAAAAGTAATGTCTTCCCTCATTCATCAAGATATTCACTTACCCTACAAGTGGGGTGAAATTATTATCCATGGGGATGCTACTACATCCCCCATCTCATCTCACACGGAGGTAAATCAAGGCTCTGAGGTTAAATTTGAGGAGCCTGAACAAGAGGACATGCCACATGAGCATAATCTCAAGAGAATTTCCAAAAAACCCATACCGAAAGAAAAAACAAAACCCAAAGTGATGACCAACCCATAAAACATGACCCCTCAAAAACCAAGGAAGCACCACCTGACCTAGAAACATCCAAAGATACTAACTCAGAGCTTACTTCACCAAACGTCTCCTGGTCAGAGCTACCATTCAACATAATTAGCGAAGGAGATGCTGAGTATCGGATCATACCCATTCAACCCAATCCTAACATAAAAATGAAAAACATCAAAAAGTTAATAAATAATTAACAAACTACAATAGTCCGCAATGATGTTAAACTACGATCGTCCGAAACGACGATAAACTACACAGATCCTGAATGACATTAAACTATCACATGTCCGGAATTACATAAAACTAGCCATGGTCATAAATGGCTGGTTTACATCAAAACCCATGGTATCAATTGATATCCCTCCTATTTATTGGTGGCCCAAAATGACTTTAAACTAGAACGTTCACGTTTCAGTTTGTCGTGACTTTAAATTGACACACACATGCGTATGGCCCGAAATGACCTTAAACTAGAGCAAGTTTACTTTCGTTTACCTCAAAACTTTAAATTCCCAGTTTACATTCTATGATTATATCTTTGCAGTACATGTTAAGCTTTTCTTTATGTCTTCCTTTGGCATAGTTATCGTTTGGGTTACATTTGCACTTTATTTCATGTTTACACTTAAACAACAAAACAAAACAAAAACTAGAATATGAAAACAAAAAAAATATATGTACATAAATATTTAAATGGACGATTACAAAATTTAGCCAATTTTATACATTTTCTCATATATAACTCAACTCAAAACAACAGAAATAATTTCTATTTACAACCCGTAGAACTAATAACAACATGCCAGATTCAATAACTAAACATCAGGATCAAGAGGGGCTTTCTCCTCATGTTCTCCTACGTCATGAGTTTCCCCTCCACTAGGGCCACCTTCCTAGCCACCGTCATCACCATGACTCTATAAAAATAAAAAGAAAATAATTAACTAATCAACCAATAAATAAAAAGGAAAGGTAACATTTTCTACGAAAAATGAATAAAACGTTACAAGTTTAAACTACTTACCGAAGAGGATCCCCTTAGATCGAACTCTAGCCGATGAAGCAATTCTTTTTCAAGAACACTTGTCCAGTTGTTCCCATCTAGGCCTAGATCAACGTTGGCTAAGGCCTTCCCTTTGTCCACAACAGACCAAGTAGGACTCTTAAGAGGAAACTTGCCTACAAAAATCTCCCTAGAAGCTATGGTGATTACTCTCTTGGGAGATTCTGTCTCTACCACAGTGTGCCTAGCAAAGGCATCAAACAAAAACCGTAGGCCTAAACACTCTACAAACATCTCTAGTTGACGCTTGAACCCATTTCTGCACCTTAGAAGCAAAAGCTTTCCAATCCTGACACTTGAGATTTAGCTCTGCTAGCTCCCGAGTCATAGTCACTTGACGGTTCAATAGATTCCAATATCTAGTATAAGTAACTTCGAAGGTTCGCCAAGAATGATCACCTGTCAACCTAGTAGAGGCAAACTCATAGCGTGACTTAAATTCATCTCGTTCTACTGATATTTTGGCGATCTCTTTCTCCCCTGCCTAAATTCGCAACCATAGCTTTTCGATGGAACAGCTACAGGTCCAAAGCGACTTGGCATTTTACACAACACATTCTACCACATCATCATAGATCTGTCTTGGCACTTGCTCAATTTCTGATGGTAGTACAGGCAGACTATCAATACAAGTGACCTTGTATGGATCCCACTTCAGTTTAGCACCTATCAATATAAGGAGAATTTGCATTAGACATTAGACAGTAGAAATAGATGCGAAAAGAAAAAGACTCAAGGTGTTTAAAATGCAAGTACCTATTTTAGGATGAGCTTGTTGGATGTGATCAACTACCTCATTAACAATACCAAGGAGAAAATCCATTTTTCTTGGCATTTCAATCCAAGTAAATGGTTCATGTATGGGAGACAAGCCAATTTCGGTGGTCGTTTCCATTGGAATCTTCATTGTAGGTATCTCCGAGTGAACGTTAGGAGTCGGCCTAGTTTCAACATCTGTGTCTTGTAGCAACAAAAACATAAAGTCAAAACTCTAAATAACAGAAATGAAATGACTCAAAACTCAAATAAACATAATAGCTAAAACATACCGAAATCACTCTCTTCTCCCAGATTCAGAGGAGTGCCAAAGTTTAACCTTCCTATAAAGAAATCATCAAATATCTTGTCAGCTTCAGCCTATTCACCAGCGTGATCTTTTTTTGTGGTGACTTCTACTCCTCTCATTTCTTCCCTCAGAGGGATAGGAATTTCTATCTCGTCGTTACTAGCCTCTTCCTCCTCATCTTGGTTGGTTGGACCTCTTTGTTTGCAACCGTTTAGGATGCGACCTCCAACGAGTGTCCTTGAACAGGATTTAGGTGCCTGCTGGTCTCTGGCAACACCAAGGCCTAGATACCTTCAAATAAACTCAGTAGCTAATGTGAGTATGTGTGTGTGCTGTTTTAGCGTGCGGTCGTGAGAAATGTAACGATTGCACTATGTGTAAACTGCAAATGACTTACTTTAAAGAGATTCAGCCAACTTTGCCAAGTACTATGAGTTGTTGAAAATTTCCTATTTTGTTCAACTGCCTAGTCTACGCGGTCCTTATAATACCTACTTGTAACAAATAAAATTTTGCAAAAACATTTGAGCACAACTCCATAATCTACTCCTAATTTTCCCTAGAGAAAGAGATAGTTCCACAAGAAAACTAGAAATAGAGCAAGATTCGATGGAAATAAGCAGAAAAGAAAAGAAAGCAAATATGTGTAGACCTCAAATATTTAAACAAGGTAAAATGACACGAGTAAACACTTCGCAATAAAGCTATCCCAAATTCAATATCTACGAATTGTTCAAACTTCCAAGGCTCAAACAAGCAATATCTTCAAGACAATCCTACTATGCTACCAAAAATTGCTGCGTAAACTACCACGTACGAGACTCCATTTTGACTAGATAATAGATGTCAACGATTGCATTCAAACAGAACCTTTAAAAGACTTGACAATTTCTGATTGAAATACCACGGGAATTCACTTTAAAGATAAAAAGAAGCTATTCTGGTCCCATCAAAATACCAAAGATTTTCTGAACCCTCTCGACTACTGAATTGTTCAACGGCGTGACTACAAACAGAGGCTCTCTTACAACAATCCCAATAGCAGTTCCCACACGTTGCACAATAACGAAATTTACTACTAAAATGCTCTTAAGGCTTTTAAACACAAGCGCTTCTATGGCAAAATTTTAATAGAAATTTCTATTGGATAACAAGAACAGTAAGAGCAATCTAAAAATCCCAAAATTACTTGCCAAGGATGATACTATCTAAACCACTAGCTAAACAATTTAAACAAAATAAAAATAAAATGCATAAATCAAAGGACCATGACAAAGAGATTGAAATCTTTTCTTTAGCAAGCCATCTTACAAGCAATCGTCCTTACAAATCTTCTTTGCAAATGCTCTTCTCAAGACCTCAAAGTGTCTTCAAGTGAGAGCCTAAGTGCTAACTAGTAGCCTTCCAAAGTGTGATGTATGAGACCTCCCAAAAGTCTCTTCTCCAAAATTTTTTTCCCCCTTCAAAATCCTTCAAAAAATCCCCCCTTTTCCAAGTCCTTATGAAGCCTTTTTATAAGTTTTACAAGGTAGGTAGGGAAGTTACATATTCAAAAATATCTCACCTAACTTCTCTCCCAAGTAACTTGGCCAACCAATTAGGAGATTACTTGCCCAACAAGTTAGGAGGTTACTTGCCCATTTAATTACAAGGGAGTTATATAGTTAGGAAGTTATTCATAAAGTTAGGAGGAATTAATATGTGTACATATTATAAATATTGCCTTTGTAAGTAATTTATTTTAATAAATCTAAAATCCCTAATCTAGTTTAATTTAATTAAAATTTTAAATGCTAAGTGTCATTAAGCTCAAGATTTTTTCATAAAAAATATAATATAATATCCACCTTATTGGTGGTAGCGGTAGTTAATTTATCCTTTCTACGTCCTCGATAATTGAAATTAAAATTCGGGATGGCCCGAAGGTGAAGGCACCAATCCTGCAATTGCCCACAACTGATTCAAAATATCTTCTTTGGCCAAAAATCGTTACCAGCAACTACCATCACAGGAGAAGACTCAGCTGCCGTGTTAGGAAATGTCGCCATGTGTTCTGTAAGGATCTACAACTGTTGTAACCTCTGCCTCTCGAAAATGCCCTACAGGCTTTGATGATTATATGATTTAATCCTTGCTTCGTAGATTTTCGCTGCCTTCGATCTGTGATAACTGGTAAACTGTCTAGCTTTCAAAGTTTTCTTCCAATATTTGGTGCAAATTCTTCAAGCAATGTCCACCAGGGTTTTAAAGGCATTTGCCGTTGTTGCGGATGAAAACCCAGATTTGTTCATCGCGCAAAATAGGCGTCCATTCTTTTGAAATCCACAAGTGTCTCTACTGAAATCAATGATATGCCCGCTATATTCTGCCCTAAACTAGCCTCATTTCTGTTTGCACAGCCTGCAAGCGATTGCTACCCGAAACCCCCTTTAACTCGGCTCAGTGGTGAAAGAAGGGCCTCCCACGCACTCCACGAACTTAGGTTCGGCATCTGACAAGTTGGCAACGTAAATCCAGCTGATGCATGGGCACAATCTTGAATGGTAAGCCAATGGATTTGCCCAAAAACTACGACATTTAGTTCAATTATTCTGATTTTCAGTTTTTTCTCCAGCAGCGTTAACAATGGGCCTTTGGACTTACGGGAATTTCGGTTCGTATGCAATATAGAAACCTTTACATCCTTTGATAATTTTAAATTTACGGATTTAAAACCTGTTGGTAGTCTATTAGGTCCTTCACTTGCTTCCAACTCTTAGCCGATTTTTGATAATCCATTACCCACCGTGTTGTCTATTTTTCCAATATTAACAGGGAGTATGCTTTCTTGTGGTAAATAATCACCTCTTTTTTTATTCCAATCTTCACTTAAGAAAATAACTTGGCATTTTAATTTTCCTTTCCAAGAAGGCTTCAACATCAAGATTATTTACCATTGGCTTGCTTCTCCAAGAATACCCATCAACTCACAATACTAAACTGCAAATTTACAACCAAGGATTGTGCTAATTTTGAACAAAATATTCCAACTGTTCCATGTAATGGCCAAATGTGCCAACACTCTTCCTCCTCTATGATTGTTGCCAACCCCTACCTTCTTACTTCAGGAGTTGAATCTAATGACATTCATAAGTTCACAAAGAAAAATGGGAAAAAATGAAAATAATAATAATGATAATAAAACAAGGATAAATGAATGAATCAAGCTTACTTACCCTGTGCAGGTATTTTAAATTGTATGTGTTTCACCTTTGGTTCATCTATAGCTAGAGCAACCTCTCTAGAGCGCTTAGGTCTCTGAACTCTAGATTTCACCTTCCTGATTGTCTCTTTGATTACTCGATCAGCTCTCCTGGCAGTATAGGGCACACCATCTAGCTTCGACCCTACGCTGTCACGCATGTGAATTGAATGAACAGAGGATCCCCCCATTGTAACAGAGACCGATTCATCAATTCCTTTGGGAGAATCTTGAGATTTGGTCTCCTCAAACAAGTGGCGAATCCACAGGTGGGATATTTGGCCACAATCCCTTAACACGTACTCGTTACCCACACGAACTACTAAAAATTCGGCTAGTCGGTGTAGGTAACCAGCAAAGAATGCAAAGGTAAAATGGGAATGTGCCTCAATGTTTGAACGCAATCTCACTATCTCTCCATGGAAAGCTGAAAGTAAAAACTGAGCCCAATTATAATGCACCCTAGTCTCCAGAATCATACGCATGATACGCACAGATTCTACCCCAAAAGTCTTCACTTGGGATAGGGATTTAGGAAACATTCGTGCTCTAAACAGTGGATAAAACTCATTTACTTCAGTTACTTTTTATTTTCCCTACATAGGAAAACCCTTAGCACCTTTAAGAATACCTAGCCAGTCCTCCAGTTCACAAACCACATGGGCCTCCTTTTCCACACTATCCAAAGTCACTCCTGCCCCATCCGCCGGCACGTTGAAGAGGTTTGAAAAGAACTTCGTCAATAAATGGAAAGCCACTCTAATTCCCTTGACACGAGTGCTATAGTAAGTAATAGAATCATTGAATGAATCAACAATCACAATCATCTTAGTCACGGAAACGTTAGGGCTTAAAGTAGTAAACAACTCCATGCGGCCAACATCACTCAAGCAACCAATAATATGCGGTGATGCCTCATCATGCAACCACCGTTGTGCATCATCAATATCTCCGAACTTCATGGACAAAGTGCCCTCAATCCACCCAGTCTATATGGTGACTTCACTAGGGGTGATATCCACTACATGCACAAGATAAAACCATAGAATCAATACAACTAATGTGGTAGAAAAACAACAAATGTGAAGAGTCAAAAAACTATTACTCACCGTTAGACAACGGATTAAGACGATTAGAAGTCAAATCAGCATCATATGGGAAAACTGGTCCATTGTGGGACCAATCCCCATGTAGCCACCCTCGAGCCTCACATTGTGCAAAAGCCTTAGAGTATTGTTTGTGAAAATGGACAATTTCGCCCTTGGTTTGCACTAACAAGACACCACAGAGAGTGGGACCTCCCATGAAAGCCTCTAAAGTAGTATGAGCCAATGCAAGTCCATCATCACCTATGCATACTCCTTCTTTATCGAATCGAGGCTTGCAAAGGAACAACTATCAAAACATGAACAACCGCTAGGTATTAACATAGAAATGATGAATTAAACAAACTTACCTTTATACCTTGTACACCGTTCCAGAAGGATTCTGGAACAAGGTATGCACATGAGATGCTAAGAATAAAGTGCTATTGATGTTGTGAGGGCTACATGATAATAAGTCCCATACATGCATCAATGGATAGGTGGATCTGCACCCTTCATAGGGACAATCCCCAACCATGAATAATCCCTTGACATCAACCATGAAGTCCACTATACCATTTGAAGATCCCGGTAACATGGTCTCAAGGACTCTCCATGCTGATTGTTCATTTAGGTGAGACCACACCACCACACTGAATCTTTGTAAGATGAAGGCAAGGAATTCACTGACACCCATTCTGAACCATATCCCATTTCGATCAATAGTCATATCAGGTACTGGTTCATCACAATCAATAGGCCCAAACCATGCCAGAACTCCAACAAGTTCCACCACAAGAAGGAAAGGTTTATGACATCTGCACATGTTCAAGAACCAGAATTGGTAAGCCATGAAAAACAATATAGGTTTTACACTAGGGTCAGCACTTGAAAACATTTTTTTTCAAGGTTCACACATAGCGTGTAGACCCTGCACGCTCAGTGTGTAGACCCTACACGCTGAGCATTTTTCCCCCTCTTGCACACTAACATCTACGCTAAAACAACAGGCCAAATCTCACACAAATTCTATGCGCCAAAAATGAAAAAGGATGAAACTGAACGCAAATGGACAAAAATAGTAAACAAAAAATATAAATTTTGATAGGGAACCAAGGCCTACCGGCGCACTGATCTGGACAATGATGCCATCATAGGCTTGGGCAAGCATCAGAGCATTGCCTCACTCTCCTCGGTGAAGGTCAAGTTTGGCTCCTTCCTCCCTGAGTCCCACACCCACTTCCCCTTGCCCATGCCTTAACGCTAGGGTTTGCAGAGGTTCACACTGGGGTTTGTAGAGCTTCACACTGGGGTTTGCAGAGCGTTCACAATGAGGACTTCTCCAGGTGGCATGTTGATGCTCTCTCTCGATGTGTCCAGATCTTTGCCCTATTCCTACCTCCTGCTAATCGATCTTCGCTTCCTCATCACCCTGAATCTCCACTGAGAGGCTCACGCTAGGAGGTTTACGCTGCACTTAATTTTATGCTGAGCATAGATACACGCCAAGCTCTGGTTCATACTAGGATTTGATCTAGGTTCACGTTGTCTTTGGCTCAACTTTGGGGTTCACGCCTCCTACCGTTTTTTTTAAGTTAATTTCTATTCATCTCCACTTTGTTCACACTGCCTCACCCTCTAGGAAATCAGCATCTTGGCCATTTTACTCGAATTAATGATTTACTAAAACACAAATACATATTAACAAAACTAAAGAGTATATAACTATGTACTAGGCTAAACATCACTCATGTAAGACCTTGCCTAAACTAAGCCCTTTGATACATACACTTCATCTCGTAGTTTCACACTTAACAAGCATTACAAATTGTATAATCAACTAGAAACTATAAACAAACCATGAACAGCCCAGTAAGGCCCTAAACTGCCGCAAATAGCCCAATAATGCCCTAAACTGCCACAATTGGCCAAGTATGGTCTTAAACCGTCGTGCGACCAAGTGAGACATTCNGAATGTCTCACTTGGTCGCACGACGGTTTAAGACCATACTTGGCCAATTGTGGCAGTTTAGGGCATTATTGGGCTATTTGCGGCAGTTTAGGGCCTTACTGGGCTGTTCATGGTTTGTTTATAGTTTCTAGTTGATTATACAATTTGTAATGCTTGTTAAGTGTGAAACTACGAGATGAAGTGTATGTATCAAANTGAAGTCAAGAAGCTAAAACTAAGTACTTTACTAGACCCACAACTCTCCAATGACATAGCAACAGTGCTAAAAGGCAACATCAAGTCTTTCTCTTGGTCTTACACCAACATGCCTGGGCTATACCCTCGAATAGTCCAACACAACATCACACTCAACCCAAAGTTAAGACTAGTGAAACAAAAAGCACGTAAGGTTAAGCCTGAAGTAGCGTTGGCATTTTGCAAAAGATCATCAAACTTTATCAAGCTGGTTTCATTTGGGCTGTTGACTATGCTGATTAGATATCCACATGGTCATTGTCCCGAAGAAAAATGGGAGCATTCGCCTATGCATTGACTTTCGGGACCTCAACTTAGCGACCATAAAAGACAACTTTCCTCTACCTAGTATTGATCAACTAGTTGACTCAGTTGTTGGGCATGCACTGTTATCTTTTATGGATGGCTTCTCTGGATATAATCAGATCCAGATTAACCCTGAACATCAACTCAGGATAACCTTCATGACACCATGGGAAACATTTTGTTACACAATGATGCCCTTCGGCTTAAAGAATGCTGGTGCTACGTATCAATGAGCAATGACCTTCATCTTCAGTGATTACCTCCTTCATTTGCTCAATGATTACCTAGACGATATAGTGGTTAAATCAAAGACACAAGAGCAGCACATAAAAGACCTAGACTTAGTACTTAAGCGATGTTTAAAATATGAGCTCAGACTAAACCCAAAAAAGTGTGTCTTTGGGGTCAAATCAGGAAAAATGTTAGGATTCATAGTTTCAGAAGTAGGGATTCGAGTAGACCCCGACAAGGTAAAGGCTATCAAAAACTTGCAACCACCAAACAACCTTACCGAACTTCGAGGCCTACAAGGTAGATTACAGTTCATTAGGTGCTTTATAGAAAAATTGATTGATAAATTAAAATCCATGAACCATTTGCTATGCAAGAGTGTACACTTTCAAAGAACCCCACAATGCCAGGAAGCTTTTGACAATATCAAAATAGCACTGACTCAATTACTGATAGTTTATCCACCTCAGAGCAATAAATCATTCTACATCTACGTTGCCACAATGGATTCATCAATCGCGTCTATGCTTTGCCAGAAACAAGATGATGGGACTAAGGTTCCTGTTTACTATTTGAGCCATGCATTAGTAACCCATGAACAGCATTACAATGATGTGGAAAGATCATGCCTTACCCTTATCTTTTCTTTAAATAAGTGTCGACATTATCTCTTTCGAAAACAAGTCAACATAATCTGTAAGGACAATGTGCTCAGAGCTATCACAAACAACATGTATGAATCTAATAAGATAGCTTGATGGAAAGAAATGATTGCTGAATTTGACCTGCATTACATAACCCAATCATCCATAAAAGGTCAAGCTATAGTCAACCAGATGACCACATCACCAACACAAGATCAAGCAACGATTAATCTAGAATTCCTAGACAAAAGCGTAAGCACAATTGACATAGTGCCCGATAACTATGATGCGATACTAAACTTCGATGGACCATCCACCTCCTGAGGTGGAAGTTCCGCTTCTGTTATCACATATCCCTCTAGAGAAATCCAACCCTTTGCTTACCGATTTAACTTCCTTGTACCAATAACATAGCAAAATATGAAGGTCTCCTCAGAGGCCTCATGGCAGCACAAGCTTCAAACATCACACGTCTTGTAGTCAAAGGCGACTCACAGTTAATCATAAACCAAGTCAAAGATGTTTACGCATGCAAGGCATCCCATCTACAACCCTACTGTGACCTGACGAAACACTTGCTGAAATAGTTTGTAAATATAGAACTACAACATGTGCCTAGAAATAATAATACCATCACAGACGCATTAGCCACTTTATCTCTAAACATCTCACCGGACATGTTTCATGTGTTTTCCAATTCCATCATGAGCTGCAACAAGCCTATAACTGACACTCCCGATGAACCTTCCATAGCATCCGTTAGCACGACACACGCTGTAAAGTGGTACGATGACATCAAAGAGTACCTTTTGCATGGTGAACCACCTCAACATCTAGCGAATGCACAGAAGGATGCAGTGTGAAAACACTCTCGACAGTATACACTAGTAGGAGATACGTTATGTCGTAGATCCTATGAGGGCATTTTACTGGTATGCATTAATAGCACCAATGGCCAAACTGTCGTGGATCAAGTTCATGAGGGACTCTGCAGAGGGCACATAGCACCCAAAGCAATGGCAACCAAAATAAGATGCTTGGGGTACTATTGGCCACATATGAAATACGACTATTTCTCCAAAGTCAAAACATGTGATATGTATCACAAGCATGGGAATCTTATACATGTTCTACCCAATGAGTTGCATATGGCTCAAATCACATGGCCTTTCCAAAAATGGGGGTTAGACATCATTGGACCAATAACTCCCCCATCTTCAGTGGGGCATAGCTTCATCATAACCGTGACTGAATACTTCACGAAATGGGTAGAAGCTATTCTTCTTAGGAAGACCACATTGAAACAAGTATGCAACTTTATTCTCGAAAACATTTTGACTCATTTTGGCATCTCGATGACTATCATCACTGACAACAGGCCACAATTCAGCAGTATTGAAACAAAAGCGTTTTGTAAAATCTTAGGTATTAAACACTTGTTTTCATCACCTTACTATCCTCAAAGAAACGGACAAGCAGAAGCCACAAATAAAACTATCATGGTGCTCAAGAAAATGCTTCATCAGAGCAAACGAAGATGGCACGAGTAGCTAGTTTATGCGCTATGGGCATACAGAACAACACATAGGACATCCACAGGTAAAACACCATATAGTCTTGTTTATGGTTCAGAAGCTGTTTTACCTCTGGAGTTGCAGGTACCATCCTTAAGGATCACTATCCAGACTCCTCGATGAAGTTCAGAACAATGAGTTGCACATTGTTGACCTTGACTCAGTGGAAGAAGAACACACACGAACACTTGATGAAATTGAGTGGTACCAGAAGCAACAACGACGGTGCCATCAACATGACATCCATAAGTGCCTGATCAAAGAAGGGGACCTTGTACTTAAGGTGGTTTGTGAACATGCAGTAAGTTCTTAGCCAATTGGAAAGGGCCTTACTTGGTCACCAAAGCATACAGTAATGGAGCATTCAAACTAGCAGGCATGGATGGAAAGGAATTGGCCAATCCTAAAAATCACGTGTACCTGAAACCATTCCATGTCTGATGATCTTAAGATACATCTTTGTCCTGGCATCATGACGATAAACTGATACTGCAGATACGTCCTGGCGTCATGATGATAAATCGACATCACAGAGCTCCGTCTGACATGACGTCAAGTTATCACACTCATTTGCCAAAGTCCACTAAGACTATAAACTAGCTTGCCTCTTCATAGTACACCATGACTATAAACTAGCATCACACCATCCGCTAGGATGATAAACTGGCAACGTCCAGCAGGTTATGACGTAAAACTAACCCACGATGGTCCTCTAAGACTATAAACTGGCAAGATCATTTCTAGCACATTCATCTGTTGCTGTAATTCATGAAATTTCTTCATCTATGCCTGCTGCATCATTCATCACACTGGCTCTGATGACAATATTGCTTCTCATTTTGTTTGCCTTAAGTTACACATGGTGCCCCCATTTGCGTCGGTCACATTCATGTTTGAAGTGTTCGCTAACTCATTCACTTGTGGTGTTCTTGTCTTCTTGGAGTTGTGTTTGTAGGATGACACCCAGTGGTGCTCGTACACGGATACACTTCATCATGGTGACAAGGTTCTACATTGTTTCTAACGCACGAAATCAGGTTAATCAATCTGTTCAAAAGTATATTCCCAGCCCCCAATACATTCTCCACCTCCCCAACACTCTCATTCCCTTTCCTACCCGATTACAGTTCCCAGATACACCAATACACCCCAAAACTTTGAGCACACTGTTGCATGCTGCGACACTCTCAAGCAGTTGTAACACACAACACAGCACATGAGCATGAGTGCAAAATTAAAAGAAAGCTCTTTCCAAAAAAAATAAAATAAATAAAAAAGAAAAAAAAAGAGAAAAATAAAAGGAAAAGATCAAAGAGAAAAATGAACCACAAAACCCTTGGCATTTCTCACGCAAGCCCTAGGTAGGAAGGAAATTGTCTTGGAAAGAAATACTCATGTCTCAAACCATCATGTTTCACCTCACTGCGTGGTTTTGGCTGTCGGACAATGGGTTCCCTTAGAAACTCCACAAGGGTCCTGTTTCTCCAAAGAACACATCACCTCATCATGTGGCTTTGGTTGCGACAACAAGTTCTCTCAAACATAATACAAGAGTCTCGTTTCTCCAAAGCATGTATTCCTCATGCCTTGGTCCCAATTCTGCCAAATATTGCCCATCGACAAGGAACAACATGACTTGTTTACACAAGATGAAAAGTCCTCTTCCACGTTAGCACAATTCCTTAATCAATTCCCAATCCCACAGTTGCAAACATCTACCTACCCATTTCAAAACCTTGTTACCTACACCCTTGTACTCTAAATACAATGCGATGACATCTGGCCAAGTGCCAAAGGACAATGTTGGCTACCAGTTTTCTTGTGGTGTTTTGTACTTCTTTTACGGTGCCTCTTGGGTCAATTCCTCCAAACTTCAACAAAGAGGGGCCAATGAAACACCAAAAAAAATGTGGACCCAGTAATTTCAGATAAGAATCAAGCTAAGTCATAATGCTTCCCAGCATGACTGAAACTTGCAAACTTCACAAACAGCATCAAATGGAGTCAAATCAAGTAAGTAAAAGTTCCCTGAGATCCATTCGAGACTACGTCAATATCTGGCAACAAGAACTGCAAGTTCCAAGCTCAAAACACTTAGTTTTCACTAAGTATACTTCTTGCACACAGGCTTGCACGCCCAACGTGCAACTCACCGTGCAGCAACTTTTGGGCCCCAAACACTCACCAAAACAAGCTAGAAATGAAGGTTTGGACTCCCCGAGACCTTCCCCAAGGTCCCGAGCAGCTCTCAGGCTCCTGAAAATCAAGTTTTGGGCTCCAAATGATGGGTTTTCATGCCTGCACGCTGGCCTGCACGCCCAGCATGTACCATCATAAAGAGACCAAAACAAGCAATCAACTCCTAGAGGTAGGGAAACCATCAGGCATCATCCTGGGCTCCCAAAAATCAAGTTTTAACCTTGAAAAGTGGTAGTTTTATGCCTGTATGCTGGCCTGCATGCCCAGCGTGCAGCCCTGCATGCACCACTTTGAACATGGTTGATCAGCCATTTTAGGCAAGATTTTAACATGGAGTCCAACCTCAAGGCATGGTCAATGAATCTACAAGTCCACAAGCTCCGGAGACATCAATGTTTGGCATTAGAAGGTTCATTCTTGGCCCTGCATGCCCAGCATGCATGCTCAACATACAGCACAATGTGCACATTAGAAACATGCCCAAAACTCAGTCAAATCAAGGTCAAATCAGCCCAAAATCGATAGGTAGCATCCTCAAGACATCAAGCATCTAGATCCATGCTCAAAAACTAGCTTCATAGTTCAAAATTTGGTCATAAATTCTTCATGCTTGCCCACATGCTATCCAGTTTGTGGCGCGTATACACCCAGCGTGTACATGCTGGCATGCTACACACTTGTAAAGCTTCGTTCTTTTGCATCCGGTCGATGCTCCACATGTCATCCGATCTAAAATATCAGCATCACATAGCCAATCATCCCATCTCAGATCCAAATTTAAAACCTAAATTTGTACAAAAACCTAGATTTTTTACCAGATCAAGGTTCGAAAATTCAGAAAATCTAGGAAAAAATTTGGGCAACCCACACTTAGAGCATCAAGAACACCCACCCTGCACGCTGGACTTCCACACAACACACTAAGCATACAGCCTTCACACTGTTCCTACAGCCCAAACTAGCATACCATCATCCCTCCACATCCACCGGGGCTCTTCGTCCACCTTGTGTCAGATTCACAACTGCATCTAGACCGGTGCATTGTAATTTTCATTATGCAATAATATTGCTATATTTTTTGGCCAATATTTGTTACAGTTCTCATTCGTTCTTGCATTTTTGGCTAATATTTGTTAAATTTTTCATTCTTATTTGTTTACCTCTTATTTACATTCCTGCACGCTTGCATTCTGGTTTACATTTATCACACCATTTACATATAACCCAGCGTATTGCACATTGTCATACGTTTGGGGAAATCCTTGTCTGATCCACGTGCGAACCACCCAAGGTACTCTACCTTCGTCAGTTTCAGCTTGCCCTCAGGAAAAGGTAGGGTCTTTTGTGCTTGTCTGTAGATCTCATGGTCTCCATTTCATTCCAGCCACGCACCGACGATTTTAGACAGTAAACAACGTATGATTGATAGGGGTGAAATAACATTTGATGATGCCAACCCTATTAAACTGCAGAATCAATCTATGGGTGTGTCCAAATACCCCCTTAATACTAAGGAATATCCTTACATTATTAACATAGTCCATATCAGAAATGAACAAGGAATGCCCAGAAAAGCTTTTGTGATTCACGCTCCTCCTACAGCGCCAACATCATCCCGACAATCTTCGTATCCCACATACAATCTGCCTACACCTACAAAGCCATTTGTCATTCATGTACCCCCTGTCAATGCAACCGTCAATGTACAACCACCTACCTGGCCCACTCCCTTTGTGGTCTAGGTGCTATAACGATGGAAAACATCGATCGTTGGAAATACCAAAAAAAAAGTCTGTGTACACAGTTCTAACCCCAGATCCGTGCGAGGACCGTGCTGGAGAAAAACGAATCTGAGGTGCCCTGAACGGTCTTGTCAATCAGACAGGGACTTACTTGATCAGTAAAAATTTTGTTATATTTGGATGAAAAAATGATGGTTCTTTGTGAGAAGATATAATATTGTTAACTTAGAAGGTAATTGAAAATGATGTAATAAATTTAAAATAATTTGCAAGATTCATATAAATAGGGAACAAGAGATCGGATTTAGAACGTAAGCAATCCCAAGATCTGGGATTCAACTCACGAACAAAATATATTGAACATAATGACTACAGGTAGACTTCGATTTAGGCAGAGCATGTGCCAACAACAAGAAAGTTGTTCAAAGATGAAGCAAGCAAAGGTCGATCTACCTTGTTCTAGTGGATCCGGGTACAAGGAGGTCAGACCCGAAGCAGAATGTCTATCAATCGGCTATTTCTGACTGAAGATTCTTGCCAATTTCCTTTGATATTCTTGCGATTACTGATCCTCTTTGTTCTCTTGTCAATCCTTGCTAAAAGTTGTTAACGATTGCCAACGGAAGGAAAAAATCACTCACAGAGAAAATTTTTCAAATCTTAGGAGAGATTTTTGCCCACCCTTTGATCTTTTTTGACATGAGTATTTATAAGATTAGGGTCAGGAGAAAAATGTAGTTTAGATGACGCATGTCCTGAACCTACAAAATTTCGTTGACTTGATGTGTTTGTTGTTGAAGCTTATGGTGCCATGCTGTATTACGCTCTGAAGTGTAATGCATCATAAACCACTCTTTTTTGGAGTTTTGATGACAAACTATTATTAGATTACACTGCGATACGCTAAAAAGCATATTGTAGCATGTGAACTGCTGATATTTGAATCGTGCTATCTCTGGCATGGCTTGTATTACACTACGTTATGCTAGATTACACTGCATCATTCTAGATTACACTGCATCATGCCAGATTACGCTGCATCCTGCTAGATTACGTTGCATCATACCAGGTTACGCTTCATAGCATAATTCAATGCAAAATAGCGAACCTGCAAAAAATTGAAGTGTTGTCACTACAGTTCCTCTGTTTCAGATCAATCCTTCCGAGGTTTATTACGCCATGCTGCGTAATGCACCGTAATAAGCCCCCCTTAACCAAGAAAGAAAACTTGCTGAAATGCACGACATGCTGCAGATCATTGCCTAAACCTTAATATTTTTGTTGGGTCATCCAAGTCTTGAATATTTTCCATCTTTGATGTTGCGGTGGACTACCTTCTGACATTATGCTGCATCATGTGACTTTACGCCATGTTGCGTAATGTGGCATAATATGCTAAAAGTTAATATTTTCGAAACATAGAAAATTTGCAAAGTTGAAGGCTTTCCGCAATGCACCCATCACCTTGTTATATCTTCTGAAATTTATTTTTGTTGTGCTATGCAATGCAGCATGGCAGGGCAGACCTTTAATCGAAAAGGGAACTTGCTATGCCACGCCTTGTCGCGACTCCTTGCCTGAATTGCTAGGTTTTGCTGAACCGTTGAGGCCTCAAAATTTTCATGGTGTTTCAATAGCCCCTCTTTGTTAACGTTTAGAGGGCTTTCTTCAAAGACGTCGATAAAGAATACGAAACACCAAAGGGGTAAAGGCATCAACAACGTCCGTCGAAGATTGCTCAAATTTCACTCTGTCAAACCTGGAAGTGCAATGGTAGGGGAGGGAAGAAAGCATAGGAGGAATTTTACAGAAGTGAAAGGAGGGAGGTTCAGAGAAGACTCAAGCATGTGAACATGAAACTTTTGTGAACAAGTCATTACATCTTTTTGTGAATGTATTTGGAAGAGGTTACGCCATCATGCTGTATATGAAGGGCTTGCGTGGATGAGTTGTGTTACGCCCGTGTGGCCTAGATGAGTTATTTTACATCCATTTTTTTTTTTTGCAAATTACATTCCATGAGGTGAGTTGCATTATGTCAGTTCATGGACATGATGATGCGAAAGAATTGATTAAATGTTCGCACTCTATACAAGCAAGGAAGAGGGTAAAGGCAATCGTAAGGATAAGGGAAGGAGAAAGCAAAGTAAGGTATCTGGTGAAGGGAGAGGTAGGTTTTGCACTCCCAAGTAGCCAGGCTAATCTGAGCAGCTACTTTAGAACGCTATGATGCTTCGCCTTCTAGTGAATGCATTCTCGATCAACGCTGTCGTAACAAGTAACCTACAAAACATAACAGAGAGCAGAGTGCAAAAGCAATCGTCCTACTCACTAAGGAGGGATGCTGTTGAAAAAAGCGCCATACAAAGTGAAAAGGATAGTGTAGGCGATGAAACAGGGACCATAGCAAGGAGCTAAGATCCCAATGTTGATGTTGTAGTTCATGAAGCTGCCTTCGACAGCTAAATTCATCTTGCTCAAATGACTTGGCAAAGAACCAATCAAATGAATCTGCTAAGCCAGAGTCTGGTCTGGTGACGACGATGGATGGAGGCTGCTGAGACTATGGATGACCACAACTTCTTAGGGGCCCCAAGTAGTGAAGTTGATCCCAGGAGCTGCAACTATAGAGCGGTTGTCGTAGCAACATCTCTCAGGGGTCAGTAGTATGCCTTTTGGCATCTCCGAGGAATCAATAGGATGCTAGTGGGGTAGCGGCATTGCGTCTGTTCCAATACCTTACCCGATCCAGCTAGTAAAGATGCAGTGCAAGAGTGATTATGGTCACTTGCTTTGTGGATTTTCTATTGACAGATTCCAGTTTTGAATCCTAGTTGACTATTGTTGCTGGTTTTAAGCCTCAGTAGGTTGTGGTCCCGGTTAAAAATCTGGGCAGACTGAAACCTGCTAGTTTTACATCGTAGTGGACTGTGGAAGAGCTAGTTTATGGTCCCAGCAGATCGTGTTGTGGGTGTTAGTTTTATTTCGTGACCTAGGGAAAAGTATTTGTTGGTTTAGCATCTCAACAAACATGTGCTTACCTTTCCAGTTTCACATCATGGCAGATGGTCGGAAACTTTGTCAGTTTAGCGTCTTGATGGACGTGTGCGAGAAATGCCAGTTTTACGTCATAGCATACATGTACAAATTTGCTAGTTTTACATCATAGAGGATGTTTGTTACCTTGTGTTTGAGCTGAGTTGATCTTTAGATGTAGTACCGCTTCAAATACAGATGATTCACTAGATTTGGTAGGTCGTTGTCGTCGATATCCGCTAACTTGAATGCTCCATTGTCGTATGCGTCGATGACTAGGAAAGGGCCTTCCCAGTTTGAAGAGAATTTTCCTACTAGTTCATGAATGGCCTTGAAAAATAAGTCTCCTTTCTTGATAGGTTGTTGATGCATATTGTGCCGATGCTTCTATCTCTGTTTGTCCTAATATCTTTTGATGGTCTTGAGCGTCTGGATGCATTTCTCCTCCACTGAGTCTAAATCCATGATTCTAGACTCATTATGTTGAGTCTCATTTATAACCATGGAGAGGACCATCCGCAATCAGGGAACCTGTAATTCCAAAGGTAACACGGCTTTGGATCCATAGACTAGAATGTAGGGCATCCTGTCCATAGTTGTTATGCACGTCATACGATACGCCCATAACATGTAGAGGATTTCTTCAGGCCATCATTTTTTGTTGTTGCTAAGCATCTTATTAAGTAGATTAATAATTACCTTGTTTGTTTCTTCTGCTTGACCATTTTCTTGCAGGTAATAGGGTGAAGAAAAATATTTCTTGATACCAAGATTATCGCAAAAATATTTGGTTTCTGTACTACTAAATTGTCGCCCGTTGTCAGTCACAATAGTCATAGGGAGTCCAAATCTTGTTACTATATTGTCTAAGATGAAATGGAAAACCTATTGAGATGTAATCTTCCATAGGGGAAGAGCCTCAACCCACTTTGTGAAATACTCAGTGGCAGTGATAATGGAACTATGTCCTGCGGAAGATTTAGACGCAATGGGACCTATGATATCTAGTCCCCATCATTGGAATGGCCAAGTAATCTGTGTAGTGTGTAACTTGGTTGGTGACACATGTATTAATTTTGTGTAACATTGGCACATGTCACACGTCTTAACTTTGGTAAGGCAATCTTTTTCCATTTATGGACAATAGTACCCTAGGCGTCTGATCTTAGCGGCCATGGCTCGCGAGGCTACGTGTCCTCCACACAGCCCCTCTTGGACTTCGCTAACTATTCATTGTGCTTGGTAATTATTAACACAAGATAGCAATACCCCATCGAAAGAGCGTCTATAGAGAGTATTGTCTCTGATGATGACATATTGCGTGGCACGCTTGCACACTGCATCTTTTTTTGCATATGTTAGCTCATGTGGTGGTTCGCCATGTAGAAGGTAAGTCTTATTGTTGTTGTACCATTCTGGCATTCCTCCCGCGTTTAATGAAGATATTTGTACTTCTTGAATGATAGGATTTGTACATTCCATCATTAAAGAAGGCCAAGTGATAAACAAGTGTGGTGGCACGTTTAGTGCCAGTGTGGCCAGTGCATCGGCCAGAGAGTTTTCCTTACGCACCACGTGTTGGGCATCGATTGTCACAAATTATTTTAGGAGATATTTAGCCATATTTTAGTAGGGTTGTAGATGCAAAGCTTGTAGGCATATACTCCTGTAATTTGATTGATGATGAGCATCGAATTACCTTGGATTGCCAAGTATTGAACGTTGAGTTCTTTGATTGTCAACAATCCTCTGAGAAGCCCCTCATACTTTGCCACGTTGTTCGTACAAGGGAAGACCAGGCAGTAAGCCAGTGGATGCACATCCTTAGGGGAAAGCGTAATGATAGTAGCAGCATTTCCACCTCTAGTAGTTAAAGCTCCATCAAAGTATAACATCGCTTCAAGGCTTGTTGATATAGGGCTTACACTATGTACATGCTCATCTGAAAATTCTGGCTCTATCGTAGCTTGATAGTTAATAGGCGATGTCGTTAGCTGGTTAGCTATAGCCTGACCTTTGGTGGATGATTGGCCAACATAATGTAAATCGAATTTAACTATGATAGCTTTCCAATAAGCTATTCTACTACTCTCATACAAGTTGTTTGAGATAGTTCGCAGAACATTGTTTTTGCAAATTATGTTGACCTGACTGCAGAAAAAATAATGCCTACATTTTTTGAGTGCGAAAACCAATGCCAAAAAGTTACGCTCCACTTCATTGTCCCTTGTTTCGTATGCAAATAAAGCATGACTAAGATAATAGATAGGGGCTTCTGACCCGTCATTCCTTTCTTGGCAAAGTAACACAGCTATAGACACATCCGAGTTTTCTAGATAAATGTAAAAAGGTTGATCCCTTTATGATGGTAAAACTATTGGTAAGTGTTGCAGCTCCTTTTTCAAGTTGTCAAATGCACGCTGGCAGTCATCGGTCCATTCAAAATTAACACCCTTCTTAAGGAGATGTTGCATGGGATGTAATTTATCTATTAACTTCGAAATGAACCACCTAATAAATTGTAGTCTGCCCTACAACCCACGTAGTTCGTTAAGGTTTTTAGGTGGCATTAAATCAATGATGGCTTTAACCTTGTTGGGGTCGACTCAGATGTCAGTCTCTGATACCACAAACCCTAACATGCATCCATTTTTGACTCCGAATACACATTTCTTTGGGTTGAGCCATAAGTCATGCTTAAGAAATCATTTAAGAACTCACTATAGATCGTTCAATTGATCTTCTGACTTTACAGACTTGACAGCTATGTCATGCACATAGTCGTTCAATCTCCCTAAGAGGTAGTCGCTAAAGATGTATTTCATGGCTCGTTGATACGTTTCTCCAGTTTTTTTTAGCCCGAAGGGTATCATAGTGTAATAGAAAGTCCCCCAGGGAGTCATAAATATTGTGGTCAATTCATGTTCTAGATTAATACGAATTTGATTATAACCTGAGAAACCATCCATAAAGGATAGAAGTACATGACCAGCTGTTGTATCAATTAGTTGGTCGATACTCAGTAATGAAAAATTATCCTTAATCATGGCTTTGTTCAAATCCCAGAAGTCTATGTAGATGCCTGTGCCTCTCGTTTTCTTAGAGACAACCATGATGTTGGAAACCCAATCTGAGTAATCGACTGCGCAAATGAAACCATCCTGATATAGCTTAGTGATTTCATTATGCACTTCTAGCATGATCTCTGACTTAATCTTTCATACCTTATGTCTAATTTCTTTGATGCGTGGGTCTAAAATTATGTTATGTTGTATTAATCTCAGGTCTAATCCCGACATGTCTTCATATGACCATGCAAATACAACAGCGTTGTTTTGGAGCACTTGTGTTATGTCACTCTACGTCTGTTGGTCCAAGAGGGAACTAACCCTAAGATTTTTATTTTCTCCTTTGTGCGTAACCACAGGGACCTCGCTGAGAGGTCCCTTGGTCACATCACTAGCTTCCAGGTCGAGAGTTCGAGCCAGATGTTCTGGCTAGTCTGGGGATATTTTTGATGTTGCTATGGTTGTGTCACAAAGGGAAAGGTTTGTTCCTATTAACGTGTGATTGAGCTATCTAATGATCTCCCCATATGGGCCTGTTAAGGCTAAGGGTGTAGATAAAGCTGCGTCCATTTGCGAATTGCCCTGGAAAATCGCCAAAAATAGAAGTTGTTACATTGTTTTTCTGCCAATCTGTTGAATGCTAAAAGTTTATTTTTCTTTGCGTCAGAGTTGCGTATTAGAGAAGCTTCCAGTGTAAGGTCTTAGTGGACCATTACAAATACTCACAGCTTGTGAAAAGATAATGATCCAGGCTTCCTAGATGCTAGCGTATGAAATAAGATGAAAAATGCAACGTGGTATGTCTAGCGTGTCGAAATAATTGGATTTGAATTTTTTTACAGACTGTAGTTAATGCGACCGGATTACGAGATGATAAACTACACATTAGTTTAGGGTATTTTTAGACCACAATTTACATGATATCTATGAAATTAATGCCTTGATCTTCATGTTTCATGTCATGCTGACACTGGCATTTTGGTAAATTTATGCATCGATCGGGTAGAAAACATTAGTTAGCTTCAAAAATTTCTTTATAAACAACCGGTTCATGCTTAGAATAGGCCATAGATATCGTGAGTTTGAATCTAGCTATAGCAGGAAGGGAGCGGAAGCAAGGCTTAAACAGATGATTTTGTGAAAACTCTTTCAATTGCAACTATGGTACCAAAGGTCAAAGGGAAGAATGCTAAACTAGCAAGGATTGACAAAGTGCAGGAGAGTTTACAATGGGCTTCGTAGGCCAGGGTCGAGGCTCAGGAAGTTACTTCACTCAATAGGTAAGTCGCCTTTCATCCTCCTACACTATTGTTATGCTTGTTGCAGTGTCGTAATTATATATATTTTTTCTGAATGTGCATGTTGCGTTAGGCGTTAATATATTTTTATGTGGACTAAGCTATTTCAGTTTGTGATATTACCTTTGTCTTCGCTGTTGGAGACGAACCTTGTATTGTTACAAGGGTTTAGGTAACATTGAGTAATACTGAGGAAACGTAGTGTATAATCAAAAAATCTAGGTATTGTACCTATGGATAGCATAATTAGGGTTCTATTTTCTTTTTCTTTACTCCCATAATAGTTGCATGTTACACTGGAGTAATACACAATGTTTCTTTCATTACCATTGTCAGAGACAGACCTTGAGCTGTTGCAAGGGTTTGGGCGATTTTGGCCATGCATTTCCAGTGAAATCTGTAATTTTCTGGGAGTCAGGAGAACCCTAATGTCAGGTAATGAATTTTTATGTCTAAATGGTTTGTGTGATAGGAATGCATTTTTTTTGGTACAGAATTATGCTAAAGCCCATCCTAATAATTTTGGACATCATGGGCGTTCTATGCTACATGCATGTTCCCACGGCCAATGCTCCTCCTCCTCATGCTCATATAAAGGAGGAGGCGATGTGGTTCCGAAGGGGAGCGTGGGAGTTCTTGTAGTTTCTGCTTTGTAATTTTAGCGTAATCATCTGGTCACATCTACCAGGCAATATAGTTGCTGCTATTTTAGAGATGCTACTGGTTGGCTCGACGAAGGGCATCTTGACATTTTTGACAGATGGTGCTATTGAAACTATGCGAGTGCAAGACCATGAATAGAGCGCCAAAGGTTTGAGGCATTTGAGCTGGATCTGGGAGATGCCCAAGTTTAACTTTTATCACACCTACAACACTCTATTCGTGGCTCGTCATCTCACAACCTATTTCCAGAATCCACCTAGTACCGTGCATTATGCAGGCAGGTAAGTTTTTTCTTTTTGTGTCTTTTCGATGTGTGGAAATATGCTAACTATTATTTACATTTACGTTGATCGTAAAGAATTCACCCATCTTCTATGATGTAGATTTTTCATCAATGACAGCAGTCTCCTGGGCGATAATGATACATTATCATTGACCGAAAGGGCTATAAGGGAATTCACTTCTATTAGCAATGTATGGGCCACTGTCATGGGACAACTGGCATTCGAATCCTAGAATACCCTACTCCTATGCTGACTTCTTTTCCAGATGCAAAAAACTCAGATGGATGGATAGGAAGTGGACTTTGGATCCTCCCCTCACCATCACAAACATGCAAAGGAAAATCTCTCTATTTCCTTTGCCATTTGGGCCTGGTAAACTTTATTATGATGATGAATTACATCAATGTTATTAGCTGGTGATGATGTATGAAGTTGTCTCATTTTTGTTACCTTGGATTAACTATTGATTTATGTTAGCACTCAGGAAATCATGGGAAATTACGATCATGGCTTCCGATTGCGAGGCAAACAGTCTCTTCTTTCATTATGGTGATATAAATGAGATACAACACTAGCTTGGCCATAGAGCAGCCCCAATTGTGTTAACCAGTAACCTTCGGGAGGGTGGACTGATGGACCTGTTCTTAGCCATAACCCCTAATGTTACTGCGGGCGAAATGTTTACCCTAGTCAACTCCTTCAGTGAAGAAGCTAAGTGTCTCTACATACGCATGCATAATGTGCACGTAAATTTTGACATTGATGCTCAATTGTTCGCCAATCTTTTTGGCATTCCCTCCAATGGATTTCCTATAGGGGAAAAGTGGAAGAGGAGTTCCAAGTACCAGCAAGAGATAGAGGAGTGGCTAGGGATTAAGAAGGAAGGTAAGGGAATCCCCGTTGACAGGATCGAGTTGGAGGTGGCCCATACTATTTATCCCCTTTTTCGGGCCAAAACCTTCCCCAAGACACTCTCACAGGGGAGATTCCTCACCATAGACTAGGCATGAATTATACGAGAGGTCATGGAGGAGGGGACTTGGTTCAATTGGGCGAGCTATTTTGCTGAAGGCTTGCGCGTTGAAATGGTCAAGCTTCGCAAGAAGCTTGAGTCCCGCTTCAATGTGCCTTTTTTCTTTTCCATAACTTGCTTCTGGCATTTTGCTGAATTTCTGGTGACCCAAAGGAATGGGTTCTGGGTGCAACAAGACCGCAGCCAGATTTCCAAACCATGTATTTTCCATGTTTTAGGAACTATCGAGTCGCAATACCCTCCTGAAGGAATCGGGGAGTCGTTGTTAGTAATAACTAGAAATATGGTGGTGCCTCAAACGTGGGGTCAAGAAAGCGTGGGTGGGGTGCTCCCCTCCTACACCAGCGATGCATCGATTGGGAAGCACATGGTGGCTGAAATAGTGGATTCATCAGTGCCACGGAAGAAGCCTCTTCTGACCAAGGAACCTACCGAGTCAGCGAGTGGTCTGGGGAAGAAGATGCAGATCAGATTTCAGAGGAGTAAGCTTCCAGTTGGTAAGTAGTGAAATGTATTAATGGTTATGGTTATGTTGCATACATACGATGTTATGTTGCATAATGTCTATTGAAACAGGGTAAAATACTATGTTAACTGACGATTTTGTGTGACAGCGAAGGAGAAGATTATGGAGTGGTTGAACCCTGAAACAGGGGCTATGGTTTTGCGGTGTGATGAAGGGGCCCCAACCTTGGAAAAAGATGCCCCAGCCAATAAGGGAAGTGGTGCATAGGTTCTTATGCATGAAGAGGAAGTAGTAGCAAAAGAATGCCAAAGTCCTTTTGGCTGGGACTGGAAAAGGTAAGTGGTTTGTCATTCGGTGAAGTTAACTTTGGTCGAACGGTAAACTTTACGCTACTACTTCTACAGGTTTTATTAGTCATCATAACACCTCAGTTATGTCTTCACACGTAATTTATCCTACATAATAGGTGATTAGAGCATAGACTTATCAACAATGGCGACCCGATCCTATGGTGAATTTTTGGATAAATTCGCCTTTATGGAAGACGTCGGTCAATGATATGGAAGCCGGTACGTTACGATCATTACGCAGGGGTTATTGCATCGTGGCATTATGCTACCTAATTACTCTTAACCACCATTTTGTGTTACTAGGAGCTCACCTTAGATGGGATCCATTAGAGCCTATTGACTTAGACACCATCAAACCTCCATCAGAAGCGACCGTCGTGCCATGCAACATTTACGATGAGATTCGTAAATGTGTTGTTCGCTCGACTCGCTCCTTATGGGAATGCCAAAACGTGAATGAAGACCTTTGGAAGAGACTACAAAGATCAGAGAAGAAGAAGGTGGCTCTAAGTGATGAGGTTGGGGATTTGAGGTCTCGAAATGAATTCCTACAGGCTCAGGGGACAAAAAATGAGGACTGGTGGATGGCTATTGTTGACTATGCCCGTTATTGGATGGTCTTCAAGAACAGTGTCCAGACCAGTTGTGAACTGGTCGAACAGCGGATGCAGATGGATTTCCTAACTTAGAAAAACCAGGACTGGAAGGACTTTAGTGCAAGTGTCCAAGAATGGGGGCAGACTCAGAAAGATCATAAACATGTCTATAAATGGGAAATCACTGCGTATCATCAATATTACAGGGATTCTACCTTTGAGGCTCAATCCCTTTAGCTATTCCTCGATGTCATTGGTGCTTTTGAAGCATTTGAAAAGTTTCAAGAGCAAGTGACAGTAAGTGCCTCCCCAGAAAGGGAAATGACTCTTCCTAGGGGAGAAACTACCATCCCTTCCTTCTTTCCTGAACCACCCCGATGGACTCCTATGTAGAAGGGGAAGGTCAAGGTTGGAGCTAATCTAGGGGATGGGGTTTGGTCTAAGCTTACCGAGGACGAAATTATGCAACATCTGTGGGTTGGCCTAGAAAAAGTCCCTTTTGCTACCGATGCAGGACTGTCACAGGTAATTCGTAGTGTTATTGTGTTTTTGTCATACTTAGTTTTAATGGTGATGTTATTACGTGTGTCATGACTGATCGCAGGAACGACCTAAGAAAAATCCTTAGCAAGATGAAGCTAACGAAGGTGGCGGTCCTCATGAAGAGGGTCTACAGGAAGCAGAGCGTAATGAAGATAGTCAATATCATGGCAAGCAACCCCCTACTGAAGAGCCGCACAAGGAGGGCTGCCCTCACGAAGAGATCCTTCATGAAAAGGTTGGCCCCTATGAGGATGATTTCCTTGAAGTAGAGGTTGAGCTGGGAGATATAGGAGATAGTGGTGATAAGGGAGATGCATAGCGTGGCTGTATTAGCCATGGTTTTTATTGTGGTGGAATAGAACGAGAGACAATATTTTTCCTTTAACGTACTAAATGCAAATTTTGTCTTGAGTTTAATGTTCTTTTGTTGTTTCCTTTTTATGTAAAGCGTAAATGGGATCATGGGTTTTGGCATTATGACAAGTCATAGTTAGTTTGAGAGCATAGCGTCAATGAAGTTACTATTTTAAAGCCATTGCAGGCTTCTAAATAATTCAAATGTGAAGCGTAAATGATATTGTTAGTTTACGGCAATTTCGGGCCTTGATTAGTTCAAGCGTAAGCTATGATTGAAATAGGTAGTTTAAGGTCATTACAGGCCATGGGTAGTTTAAGGCCATTTCGGGCCATGGCTAGTTCTAGGCCATTTCAGGCCATGGCTACATGCATGAAAGGGTAAAATAAATAACACCAAATCGCCAGTTTTAAGCCATGGCAGGCTGTGATTAGTTTTAGGCGATTTCGGGCCTTCGCTAGTTTTAGGCCATTTTGAGCCATGGCTACAGTAACAATCGAACAAGAAAGAGCGTGAACTGCATAACAAGAAACACTGTGGACTGATACAACCTATGGCACTAATGTGTTTATTCGCTAACATGTTTATTCGCTAACTCTGTAGTTGTTTCCTGATTACTTTTATTTTTGGTGATGCATAAGGACGAAGAGATTTATGACCTTGCTCCTTCACGTCACAATCTTCCACTTGGAATGGTAATTCAGCCCAAATTAAGCTATCATCAGCCATTTTCTTAGCCTATTCAAATGTTTGGATAGGGGACAGGTCTTCGGTAATTTTGATTTCCGAATCCTATTCCGTTTTCTATGTTATTGACAGCCTGAGGGGTTATTTCATTACCATGGATGATCACTTCTCCTCCTATGTAGGGAAGATGGATCTCATGATGGATAGGTGATGAAACTCCTCTTAGTTGAGCTAATCAAGACCTCCCCAGGATCAAGTTGAAGCCAGGCATCTCTTAGATGATAATAAATGTTGCATCTGTGGGGAATTGATCCCCTGCCACAAAGTTGATGTGCATTATCCCTTTGACTTGCACTCGTGCCCCATTGAATGACTTTAGACATGACATCATGGTAGGATTGATCTAATCAATTAGGCCTAATTTATTCACTATAGGATATGGGATGACGTTAGTGGCCGCCCCATCATCTACATGTACTCTTTGGATTCGATGTTGGCTGACCTGAATGGTGATGAACATGGGCACCATTGTCACATGACCCTTTTCAGGATCGTTCTTAATGGACTCATCGCGAAAGGTCAACAGGGTAGGCCCAGGTTTTTCGTCGGCGAGGGGAAGCATGATGAAATGAATTGCTTCTTCGTCCGCTGGTAGGCTCTCGTCCACGAGTATGGACGTTAGCATACTAACCATAACCTCACGATGTTTCGGAGATGTCATGAGTAAGTCATAAAGACTCAATGTTGTATTTTTTTTGTTTTAGAGCCTATTTGACTTGCATAAAGGAATCAAAGAGATCCCATCCATGATCTGGTTTCTTGTCACCCTTTTCCTCTTCCATTCGCCCTAAGAGATAGATTTCTCAAGGGGGAGTGACATTTTGTCAAGGGCTATGTTTCTTTTGGCTAGGAGGAGATTGTTGCATTTGCGTAACTTCGTCATTTTTAGAGAGTGGGGCCAAGGGCACAGAAGCGAGGGGTTTAGGCTTGGGAAACCCCAGCGTAAGACGATCCTTGGCCGTACCAGTTGTCATACCTCCTTCTCCTTTTCTGTTAAGTTGGGATCGGGAGGTTGACTTGGAGATTTGCCCCTGCATAGGAGGGGCAGTTGATGGTTTTGGAACCATGATGACAAAGGGTGTCTTAGGTGTAGGCGTGGGCTGGGCCATAGCTTTACCAATAGCAGGCTATCAAATAATGGTCTAAGAAGGGGCTCGGAGGATAAAAGGTTGCCTTGGAGCACCACTTGTCGATGCTGATGGATTCGTTGTTTGGGGTGGGCGAGGGTGCATTCACAACACAAAGGGTTACTTTGGCTATGCCTGACTATCGCCCTCTGCACCAACCACATTGGTAGTGTATCCTGCATCATTTGCATTTAATGAATCTCAATACACATCCATGGATTTGTTTTCTGGGCGTGCCAGACTACTAATGTCTAAGATCAGGTCACCTTGATCAATCATACATTGAAGGTCATCTTTCAATGCCTAGCAGTAATCCGTGTCATGACCACACAATTGATGGTAGTCACAAAACCGGTCCAGCCTAAAGTTCTTGGGAACTGGCGATTCATTAGGTTGGGTCAAGGAAGGGTTCTTGAGTAACTTGCAATGGCGCCTGTGACGTTTCAGAGCTTCTTCGGACACCGCCTTGTGTCAGATATGGCCAATTCCCAATAATTACTTCAGAAGTTCTGAAGGCTTCACAGGTAAGGTTGCGTAATTTGAGCAGTCCTTACACTCAAATTTAGGCCTCAGCTATGGAGGTGCTTCAGAGGCAGAAGGAGCTTCTTGATTGGCACCACTTGAGCTAGTTGTTAGTTCGGCAGACTCTGTAGTTATTTTCTTCTTGTTGTTATTTTTCTTCTTGGCCCCCTCTGCAACCGCTGCTACTGTCATTATCGTAGCTTTGCCTTTGTCCTTGCCTTTTCTGTGGGCATTTTTGTAGAACACATACACCAGATCTTTGCTAGCCTCCACCACGTCTTGGATGCTCTTAGTCTAAGCAAAGGCTTAGCTAAGGGAGTAGGGAGCGAGGTAGTATAGCTTAGACTTGATAAAGTCGTTAACTCCCCCCTTGAAGATTGCCAGTAGATTGTCCTTCAAGATGGGTTTGCGGATTTCATTCAAGGTGGTGCTCCACCGCTATATAAACCTTTGGACTAACTTGAGCGGGTCTTGCTTGACTCCCATGAGTTGGTCCAACGTGACTTCTAGCTTCAGGTTGTACTTGAAATGGGTCACAAACTGAGTTAACAGCTCTTCCAAAGTTGAGATGCAAGCACATGGGAGTGTTGGATACCAATCCAAAGCTTTACCTATTAAGGACATAGCAAAGACACGGATGATGGTATGTGGCCATTATTGCAATAGTAATGACTCTGACCTAAAAGTGACTAGGTGGGTGTTGGGATCACCTTCCCCATTGTATTTTGTGAAATGGGGAACGGGCATCCTAGGTGGCAATGACAAGACTGGGACTGTTGGACTAATAGGATCATCATGGTAGAAATCCATGACTTGTACCATGTTAGAACCAGCATCCTTGAGATTTTTGACCTCTTCTGTAAGGATCTGAATAAGCTGGAAGGCTTGGTCCAGACCCGTAGACGGCGAGGTCATTTGAGGAACGGAAGGAGGAGCCACACCGAGTGGTGCAATGGAGGCGGCAGCTTGGCCGATGGTCAATGCTATCGGGATGGTCCCTACAAGCGACGTTGCTTATGGCATCCACCATCTGGTAGTTGGTGCGGATGGGGCAACCACCGTCGGTTGCACTATTGGATATGTTGTTTGTGTAAATGAGGGCACAGACAACGATTCTGCAACTAGGTTTAGCACTCACGGGACCTGGCTTTGATGATGGGGATGATGGGGCATTTGTGCAGGATGCGCAATGAGAGGCATGATTAGAACCCACCATGCTATAGTGGCAAGCCCTATCGTGTGAGTCGGGATGAAGGTGGGTGTTGTAAATGATTGCGACGTAGGTATCACGTGCACATGCAGTGACATAGGCACAGGTGTACGATGAGATGGATTAGGTAATTGCACCTACTGAGGAATGAATTGTGAAGGACTATCGCCCAGGAAGATAGTCAGAGAGAGAAAATGTAGGTGCGGTGAGCGTGGAACTTGATTGGTATTATATAATGTCAAGGGTGTGGTAACCATGAACAACAGATTTACGTGGGACATCATGGAGGGAGGGGCCATGGCGAAATCCTCATGACCACCTCCTTCAAAGTGGGAGTCTAGATCATCTTGCTTGTCATAAAGCATTTCATCGTAGAACAACTCGTTCAGTTATTCTAGTGACTTCTTAGCCATCAGCATTTGATCTAGGATCCACTTTTGTTGATCTATCAGGGGCACAGTGGAGTTAGGTGAAGGAATAAATTTCTTCCCATTGTAGTATATGAACTCATATTCTCGTTTTTCTTCGAATTCTTGCAGATACATGGGCAAGTTTGCTACTAGTTTAGCATAGAGGAAATTGCAGTGTTCTCTATGTTGAGCATGTCCCTCAGGCTCTTTATTTTGAAGCCTGAGGGAGTGGCACGATCGCACCGTACTAGTTGGCAGCTCAACCACAGGAGGCGTAACTTGCAGAGTCTAGGGGTTCTAAAGGTTGGCAGTGTCAACAGTAGTAGATGATGTAGTCATTCTCTATGCAGTTGTTAAATAATGGCGATATAGATAAAGATTGCAAGGGCAAAGGCAAACTAAGATAATAATCGGGGCTTTCTATCTTGTAGGATTCCAAAGGAATCATCGAAGCGACCGATTTGCACCACACAATCCCGTAAACAACCTCGGAGGTATTACGTTTACGTTGATTAACAATGGGTACAGACAGCTTATAGGACTACCTGTAAAATGTGGATCAGATATGAAGGCCCTCCTTCTAGCACTAAAAACTGTAACGACGGAAAACGTCAATCGCTGGAAATACCAAACAAAAGTCCGTGTACACAGTTCTAACCCCAGATCCATGCGAGGACCGTGCTAGAGAAAAATGAATCTAAGGTGCCCTGAACGGTCTTGTCGATCATACAGGGACTTACTTGATGAATAAAAATTTTGTGATATTTGGATGACAAAATGATGGTTCTTTATGAGAAGATATAATATTGTTAACTTAGAAGGTAATTGAAAACGATGTAATCGATTTAAAATGATTTGCAAGATTCGTATAAATAGGGCACAAGAGATCGGATTTAGAATGCAAGAAATCCCAAGATCTGGGATTTAGCTCATGAACAAAATATATTGAACACAATGACTACAGGCAGACTTCGATTTAGGCAAAGCACGGGCCAACAACAAGAAAGCTGTTCAAAGATGAAGCATGCAAAGGTCGATCTACCTTGTTCTAGCGGATCTGGGTACAAGGAGGTTAGACCTGAAGCAGAATGTCCATCAATTGGCTATTTTTGACTGAATATTCTTGTCAATTACCTTCGATATTCTTGCAATTACTAATCCTGTTTGTTCTCTTGTCAATCCTTGCTAAAAGTTGTTGACGATTGCCAACAAAAGGAAAAAATCACTCACAGAGAAAATTTGTCAAATCTTAGGAGAAATTTTTTCCCACCGTTTGATCTTTGTCAACTAGAGTATTTATAAGATTAGGGTTAGGAGAAAAATGCAGTTTAGATAACGCGTGTCCTGAACCTACAAAATGTCGTTGACTTGATGTGTTTGTTGTTGAAGCTTGCGGTGCCATGCTGTATTACACTTTGAAGCGTAATGCATCGTAAACCACTTGTTTAGAGTTTTGGCAACAAACTATTATTAGATTACACTGCAATACACTAAAAAGCGTATTGTAGTGTGTGAGCTGCTGATATTTGAATCTTGCTATCTCTGTCATGGCTTGTATTACACTACGTTATGCTAGATTACACTACATCATTCTAGATTGCGCTACATCATGCCAGATTACACTGCATCCCGCTAGATTACGCTGCATCATACCAGATTACACTTCATATCGTAATTTAATGTAAAATAGTGAACTTGCAAAAAATTTAAGTGTTTTCACCGTGCTTCCTCTATTTCTGATCAATCCTTCCAGGGTTTATTACGCCATGTTGTGTAATGCAGCGTAATACGCCCCCCTTAATCGAGAAAAAAAACTTGCTGAAATGCACGGCATGCTGTAGATCATTGCCTAAACCTTAATATTTTTGCTAGGTTGTCAAATTCTTGAATGTTTGCCATATTTGATGTTGTGGTGGACTGCCTTCTGACATTACACTGCGTCATGTGACTTTATGCCATGTTGCGTAATGCAGCGTAATATGCTAAAAGTTAAGATTTTCAAAACATAGAAAATTTACAAAGTTGAAGGCTTGCCGCCATGCACCCATCACCTTGTTCTGTCTTCTAAAATTTATTTGTGCTATGCTATGCAGTGTAGCATGGTAGGGAAGACCTTTAATTGAGAAGGGAACTTGCTGTGTTGTGCCTTGTCGCAACTCCTTGCATGAATCGCTAGGTTTTGCTGAACCATTGAGGCCTCAAAATTTTCATGGTGTTTCAGGTGCCACCCGAGGTTGCAACCACAGAGGTACAGCCACAAAACCGACCAACTCCCTTCGTAATCAGGGTACCCAAACATCCTGATCTTCAAGCTACTACTCCTCAAATGCAAACCAAATTGATCCTGTTTGTCATTAGGGTGCCTAAACACCCTAACACACAACCATCTCCAATTTTTCAACCACAACTTTGGCTCACTCCATTCGTAATCCGAGTCCCAAAGCAACCCAATGTTCAAGCTCCAACAGTTCCTCCATGACCTTCGTGAGAACGCCTCGTCGATAGACTTACTAGGGAATGGTTGGAAAAAGAACATCGAAGTCTTGAATTGGGGCCACCGAAACCCACTCCCTTAAATGCTACACCTATGGCTCTGACAACTGACGAGCCAAGCACGAGCCATGAAAACAAAAAATTAGGAATTTTATATACATCAAACCCAACCATCATAGACCACATGAAAACCATTCCACAAGAGATATAGTTGTTGGGTCCAATGGACCAAGTCTCAACTAGAAAAAGCAGACCAAACAATAAAGACTTGGCCAGTGTCCTAACTTAGGTCACATAGGTGCTTAAACAAAAAAACACATCTTTAATCTTGTATGACCTCATGTTGACTTCTCAAGTTCATCTTGAAGCCTTTGTACGTATGTTAACATCGATCCTAGTTAGTGAAGAATTGCCCGCAAATGAACCTTCCATTCATGCGGTAATGTTTCCATATCAAGGATCAAGAGCTACATCACTAAGCTTCAACACGAATAATATAAAAATAGATGAAAAAATGGGAGAACTCACCACTGCACCCATGTTCATAACTATACAAGTAAACCAATTCAAAATACATAGGGTGCATGTAGATGACAGAGCAGCCACGAACGTAGTACCATACCACGTCATCGAACAGTTGGGGTTAACATAACAAATCAAACCAAATTCCACAACATTCCTGAAATTGTTCAATGGATCACACGTAGTTGTCAAAGGGATACTAACTTTGGATTTCATAGCAGGGGACCGATTCCCCACATCAGCTGAATTCATGGTCGTAGACGAGATGCCTAGTTTTAACTTGATATTGGGACAACCATGGTTAGCCCAATTAAAATTGGTTTCCTCACCCATCCACCAAGAGATTCACTTACCCTATGAAGGTGGTGAAATCATTATACACGGTGATGCAGCTACACCCAACACCTCTGCACACGTAGGCACAAACCAAGGCTCAAAGGTCAAATTCGATGAGTCTAAACAGGATGACACTACTCTCGACCCTAAACAGGACACAACACCTATTAACAACCAAAATGATAACCAATCTCCAAACTGTGATCCCCCAGAAGATATGGAAACATTACAAAATGTGGAAACATTGAAGCATGCTGACATAGGAGTTATTCCTCTAGATGTCTCATGGTCAGAATTACCATTTAACATAATTAGCAAAGGAAACGCTGAATATATGATTACTCCGGAACAACCAACACAGCATGTAAATATTCAAAAATTAAAGAAGCTACTCAACTGTTAACCCAACTATTGTCCAAAATGACGTTAAAATACAACTGTCCAAATATGTCTGCAATGACATAAAACTAGCCACGATCAGGAATGGCTAGTTCATTTTGAAAGCCACTGAAACAATTCAAATCTCTCGTTTTTTTGTGGCCTGAAATGGCCTTAAACTAGAATGTCGTTGCACGCATGGCCTGAAATGGCCTTAAAATAGAACAAGTTACGTTTCCATTTCTTTAAGATTACATTCTTTGTTTGCATGCATAGTTACATCCCTGCTCTACCAATTATTATTCCCCCTACATTCCCCCTACATTCCTTCTACACTGTTATCATGTCAGTTGCATTCACACTTATATTCACAAATAGTTAAAACAAGAAAATAAAAATATATATAACAATAAAAATAAAAAAATATTTTATGTTTATGCTTGTGTTTATCAAAAGTTTAGACAAAATGTAAAATAAAAAAAAATCAAATAACATAAAAATAGCAAATATATATATATATATATGTATCAATGTATAAATGGATAATTTCAAATGTTTACATTGTATCACACGTTCGCTCTCATACAATCCACAAATTTCAAAAAAAAAAAGCTAAACTAAGTTAACAACAATAACAAGTTAAATTAAACATCAGCGCTAGGAGGGGCTTGATCCCCAAAGTCATCCGCATCATCGAGTCTCGCTCCACTGGGGCCACCATCAGCATCATCATGTCCTTTCGAAAAATAGAAAAAAAAACTAATTAGTAAATAAAAGAAAAAAAATAATATAATATATATAAAATGGAAAAACAATAAAAAGTGTTACAAGACCAAAATACTTACAGACGAAGAAGGTCTGAGCCCAAATTCTAAACGATGAAGAATCTCTTCTTCTAGTACACACGACCAATCTTTTTCTTCGAGGTCTAAATCCACATTGGCTATGGATTTTCCCTTGTCCACAGATGTCCATGTGGGATGTTCCAGAGGAAATTGGCCTACCGAAACATCCCCAGAAGTAGTAGTGATGGATCTCTCAAGAGATCCCTCCACTACAGTGCACTCAACGAACTTATCATAGGAGGATTGTAGACCCAAACCCTCGATGAACATCTTTAACTGACGTTGTTCAATAGAATATTCTTCTAGCCATCTCTTGTATTGGTATTTGTGGTCTTTTTGGTCCTGGCCCCACTTTCGTACCTTGGTAGCAAAAGCTTTCCAATCTTGGCACTTCTTGTTTAACAAATCAATTTGAGCCCTTTGCTTAGCCAACTCCCGAGTCACCTTTACTTTGCTAATAACACATTCCAATATCTAGCGTAGGTGATCTCAGAAGTTTGCCAGGTACTGTCCCCCGCCAACCTAGCAGCCGCAAAATCATAACGTGCTTTGTAATCATTTCTTTCCTATGTTACCTCAGCATTATTCTTTTCAGCCGTTTGAACTTTCTGCCATAGCTATTCAAGGGAACCTCTGCAAGTCCAAAGATATTTAGCATTTTGCACTACAAAACCTACAACTGCATCATAAATCTTCCTTGGAACTTGCTCAATCTCTCTAGGAAGTTCAGGCAAGCCATTGATATGGGTGGCCTCGGATGGATCCCATTCAAGTCTTGCACCTACCGATACAAGAAGCATAACTCAGCCAATTGAACGTTAAGACAAGTTCAAATAGAATAACGCATGTCACTAAAAGCACATACTTAATTCAGGATCGGCCTCTTGAAGGTGATTAACCACTTCACGAACAATGTTGGTAACAAAGTCCACTTTGTTAGGCATTTCAGTCCACGGTTTAAGTTCATTTGTTGAGCCTGAACCGTCATGGGTAGTCATTTCAGCTAGTACCTGTAATCTAGGTACTTTTTGAATATTAGAAGCCTCTGCCTTTTCAACGCCTAAGCCTTGTGATAAATAAAAAATCAAACAAACATCAAAAATTTAAAATAATAATAAACAAAAAATATATATAGGAAACATACCATAATAAATGAAACATACCAGAAACCCCTTGGTCGCTCGACTCTGGTGGATCACCAAGATGTAATGTTACCCCAAAGAAGCCATCAAACACTTCTCTCTCCTCACTAGAGCATCTAAGGACATCTAGGCCTTCAGTAAGATTCACTTCCATTTCCTCTTCTACATGTTCTTCCACATGTTTCTCTAGGAAGATGAGAATCTCCCCGATCTCTTCTACGTTAGCTTCTTCTATTTCCTCGACTTGATCAGTGGGAATCATCTCCGGTTCAACCACTGGAACTTGTTCAGCCCCTTCTCTTTCAGGGGTTTTCTCTGATAACATTCATAGAACTCAAAATTAGCATCATGTAATAAGTGAATAAAATCAGGAAACATAAAACACTAACAATAAATAAAATGTACTAACCATGCTCTGGCAACTTTAATTTAATATGTTTTATCCTTGGTGGGTTCACTTCTAGGGCTACTTCCCTAGGACATTTAAGTCTCTGCACCTTGGATTTAGCTTTCCTGATCATTTCTTTAATCACCCGGTCAGCTCTCCTGGCAGTGTAATGCAAACTAGCTGGTTCCAACCCTACGCTATCATGTGTATGGTAAGAAACACCAGCTTCACCCTCTATTGTGATGGAGACTGATCTCTCAATACCTTCGGGAGCATCTTGAAATCGAGTAACATCAAACAAGTGACGAATCCATGGATGAGACAGTTGCTCACAGTCCCTCAACATATGCTCATTACCCACGCGAACCACTAGGAACTTGGCTAGTCTACGAAAGTAACCTGCAAAGAACACAAACGTGAAATGGGACTGTGCCTCCACATTCAAGCGCAATTTGACAATCTCCCCCTGGAAACCCGAAAGTAAAAATTGTGCCCAGTTATAACACATCCCTGTCTCTAAAATTGAATGCATGATACGCATGGACTCTACTCCAAGAGCTCTCATTTGAGATAGAGATTTGGGAAATGCACGTGCTCTAAATAATGGGTACAATTGATTCACCTCTGTCACCTTAGTGTTCCCCTGCATAGGGAAGCCTTTAGAACCTTGCTTCATGCCCATCCATTCCTCCAGTTCTTTAATCATAGGCCCCTCTCTGCTCTCGTGGTTCAATGTAATCGTGACACCATCTGATGATACACTAAAGAGATCCAAAAAGAACTCGTCGGTTAGACGGAACATGACCTTTACTCCCCTGACTCGCGTGCAAAAATAGGTCACTTCATCATTGAAAGAATCAACAATGGAAACCATTTCGGTCACAAATACGATAGGAGTCAAGGCAGTGAACAAATCTAGTAGACCAACATCAATTAAGCAAGTGATAACATGTTGAGATGCCTCAGTATGTAACCATCGCTGCGAATCTTCTATCTCCCCAAATTTCATGAAAAAGTACCCTCGGTACGTCCAATCACGATGGCAACCCCACCTGGGGTAACATCCGCTGCAATGATATGTTAAGCAAAAGATTAAGATCATGATAAACAAGGGGGTAGCAAGAAAAAAAATAAGGCTCAAAACATAGTCACTTACCATCAACAAATGGGTTAGGCACACTTGGCATAGGATCAGCCGTTGGAGAAAACACAGGACCGTTACAAGACCAATCTTTATGTAACCATCCACGAGCCTCACACCGCTCAAAGGCCCTAGAATACTGTTTGTGATAATGGACGAGCGCATCCTTGGTTTGGGCTAACACGACACCACGAAGAGTGGGGTCCACTAGAAAAGCCTCCAAGGTTGTACGTGTCAAGTCAAGTCCATCATCATTCCTACGCGTTCCATCTTCATCAAACCGGGGCCCGCAAAGAAACGATGATCAAACATCAACAACAGTGTAACATCAAAACAAGTAAAATGAAAGACAATTTGAAAGAGCTTACCTATCTACCTTGTACACTATTCCAGGAGTTTTTTGGAACAATGTATGTACACGGAAAGCTAGGAAGAGGGTGCTACTACTGTTGTAGTGGTTGCAAGATTGTAACTCCCACACACGAGTCAAAGGGCGGCTTGATCGAGGACCTTCTGCAGGACCATCACCAACTTTAAATAGCCCTTCATCCTTAATAGGGAACATGGAAATTCGTTAGATAATGCCCACATCAGAAGGATACGGTTTGCAAAAATCATGATTAATAGTTTATGTTACAACCATTCATAAGTTCGCACTACACTGGAAAAGTGACTCACGCAACTTAGGGGTCATGCAACTTAGGGGAGTAACTCACACTTACGTTTCGCGCCAAAATACACTGCCATAGCATCAAAACATGTGATTTTCGGCATCAATATTTTATCATTGGACTAGATAAAATATATATTTTACACAGATGAATCAGCATAATAAATCACCAATTTAACTAAGCACGGTGTCAATTTCCTTTTATATGAAACTAATATATTAGTTATTTATCCCGATAATATATAGCATCATATAAAAGGGTGTGTTAAATTATTTTAATGGACTGAAATTATTCACCAAATTCACCTCACCTACCATGATAGAAAACCTTTTCAAACGCTAAAAATATCAGCATGACAAGCTTGAGACTGGCCCAAGTAAAGTAAGCCCCGTTTCACGTCTCCCTTAGGGAGATTCCCCGCCTTGTACCAGAAGTTTCGTTCTGGTGTTGTTTTATAATGCGTGAAAAACGAAACTTCTTCTCTGTTACGTGCAAAGTTTACTCAAAGTAACTCAGACATATTTGAAAAACTAAGTTTTGAACAGCAGAGAATGCCCTTTGCGGGGCTAGAATAACTGCTCAGTATTTCAAATACGCAAGGCGGGTGCGTTTTAGTTACTGTACTTTTCGACTGATTTTTCACGATGAGGGGAAAGTAAAAACAGAGAGCGGTACAAATATACCCGTCAGCCCTCATTCCTGCTTACCAACTTTCAGGTCATTCCCAATATCCGAGGGCATCAAGTAGTAAATAAGCGGTGCAGCGCCCAAAAAAAAAAAAAAAGAGAAGACAAATAATATTGTTGATAGCCTGTCCGATGAAAAGAAGACGAGTGTCAAATCGCCCAACTCCTAATTGGCGAACTCCAGTTCGTTGGTTACCCGAGCCTTCCTATAATGTTTGTAATCAGTCTGTGTTTCACCCCAAAGCTTTGATCGACCATGGTTGGAGTAGGGCGGGAACGAACGAAGTGAGGTACCCCGCGACGTTTAGGTTACGAAACGGAAAGACGGGCTGTTTTCTTAATGCAGAGGAGAGAGTATTTTGGCTTCCTCAGAGCGCCATTGGCCATGGGCTGGTGGGGATCGTTGCTTTATAAGCAAACAGATTTTTAAAATAGTTGAACAAGCATCCATCCGTCTATCATGTTCATTAACCTAGAGTGGATGATAATCACTAGGGGTTCTTCGCAGTTGGGCAATGGTCAATGGTATCCGTGCAGGAAAGAAAACCGTTTTACATATTGTGGAAAGTGGAAACAGTTGCACGTGAACAGTAGCCATTCCCATGTGAACATGATTATCACTAGGTGCCAAGCTTAGATATATCACCAGGATCCTGGTGCCAAACACCTAGAGATTTACGCCTGTTACTTAATCCTTTCGTGATCCTATCATATGTGGTATAGGCGCACAGAAAAGGGGGGTACATCCTGTTTTAATTGTGATATGCACTTAATCATCCAACGCATATTCGGTACCACTATTTTAGTTGTGATCTCGTGATCCTGGTGACCTCACTACTGTGCTTTACTGATTTTTTTCCTGTTTTCAGCAGAAACGCAAAAGAGAGCAAAAAAACAGCAATGGACAATAAACACGCGTGAAAGCGTGAGTCATGGTGGAACCTTTGATGCTCCCAAAGGCAAGCCGATCCATGCAAATGCAACGTTTTGCTTGCACGCCCCATCCAAAATTCGATTCCCGTATGACTCATACTTGCCCCTTCGGCCCTCGCTTACCATGGTGTTGGTTTATTTATTCGTACTCCCTGGTTTTCTGTGATCCGGCTCATTTCCGATGCCACGAATCTTGATTGCTTGCTTGCCACTTAACCACGAAATTAAATTTTTGGTATGATTCAGGAGAAGATACGATTAAAACGCCGAAAAATCCAATATGGAAAGTAGTAAATGGAACTATTCCCCTGTCGTGACCCTGGTCGCTCTGGGTAACAATGCGACTCGTTTCCCGCGAAAGCGTCTAACTTTTAAGGTAGCCAAAAGTCCGGGGTCGGAATCAATACAAGTCTAAACACCTAACGCACGGTAGTTGGGCTTGTTTCGCTGCTGGTTTCTCCATATGCCAGGGTATCCGCCGTTGGTTTCTCCATATGCCAGGGTATCCGCCGTCGGCGAAATCCAAAAGTTTTGTATTTTAATGCAAAATGCGAACATGCTAAAAAGGCAAGAACAATACGAGGTAAGATAAGGCGACCATTTCAATGTACAAGTACAGATCCAGACAAAATTTCATTGGAAACTATGAAATACGCACCCATTGCGAATTTACTGCGCTCCTGTACGCACTCCTGAATCCGACGCAAACAGTTCGTGAAAATTTGTTCGGAATCGACCAAACAGCAACTTATGATAAAATGGCGGCTGACTCACACTGCCAAGCCAAATGGCGGCTAACTCACGCTGCCAGGCAAAGGCAGAATAACTCACGCTGCCAGGCAAAGGCAGAATAACTCACGCTGCTAGGAAAAGGCAGGATAACTTACAACCCTGCCAGGCAAAGGTAGGATAACTCACGCTACGAGGCAAAGGCAAAATAACTCATGCTGCCAGGTAAAGACAGGATAACTCACGCTGCCAGGCAAAGGCAAAGGCAGGATAATTAACGCTGACAAGCAAGAGACAGGATATCACGCTGCCAGGTAAAAAAACATTACTCACACTGCAAGAGACAGGATATCACGCTGCCAGGTAAAAAAACATTACTCACACTGCAAGAGACAGGATATCACGCTGCCAGGTAAAAAAACATTACTCACACTGCCGCTGTAAATTACTCAAAAAAGAAATTTCCAAAACAGATCGTTTTGCACACACGCTGTAAACACTTAGGGTACAGGGATGTACACATTGAAACTGCAACAAAAAAAAATATAGCAAGAAAAGGCTAATGAAACATGAAATGGGAGCGTACCGGCCCAAGGATCCTGGGATCTTGGGCTGAGGAAGGCAGTGAAGCACGTCGCCTCTTTCTTTCTTTTACCCTTGTCCTGTTTTCCTTTACCCATTTTGCCCCGTATGCCCCGTACCCTGCAGATCTAGACGCTGTAGCTACAGATCTGGCCCAAGTGTTGTGGATCTAGGGGCAATAGTTACTCACGCTCCCCTCTAGAACACTACCCTGATTTTGGCTCTAAAGCCAGCTGTCCACTACCCGCCTTGCTTACGCTGCCACTGTTGCCTGTTTCCAATACTCACCTTGTAAAACGATTCAAATAACTTTCACTTTTACTGGTCAAACCTTTTTAATTTTACTTTTTTTAATTATTTTATCGTATTTTACGGTTGCTCTTATTTTACCACTTTGTCTTGACAATAACTAAAAACTCTAAAAAATAAAATACCTAATGTTATCCTTTGGTTACGTTGATCCCCTTTTCTTTTATCAATGCTTGAACCTTAAACCTTAAAAAAATATATATATAATAATATATATATATATATTTATATAATATTTTAAATTCTTGTACAGACACGGCCCAGTACAACCTTAAACTAGCACTCATGGCCCGGTACGGCCTTAAACTACCATACGTGGCCCGGTATGGCCTTAAACTACAACTCATGGCCCGGTATGGCCTTAAACTGCCACTCATGGCTTAGTACAGCCTTAAATTACCATACGTAGCTCGGTATGGCCTTAAACTGCCACTCACGGCCCGATACGGCTTTAAACTACCATATATGGCTCGATATGGCTTTAAACTGCCACTCATGGCCCGGTATGGCCTTAAACTACCATTCATGGCCCAGTATGGCCTTAAACTGCCACTCATAGCCCGGTACGGCCATAAACTGCCACACGTCTAGGCATGACGGTAAACTACCCTTGGAGTACAATTAGCTATATTTAAACGTAAAATCACTTTCTTAAGAAAAACAGAAAACTCACCCTGTTGACATAGCTCCCTATTTCATTGGCAGGAGCAAACACATAGACAGCAAGCAACTCTTCATACCATTGTCTATTGATGGACCATATGGAGCGATCAAGGGAGAAATCAATCCAGAGTCCATTGATTTAGGCCCCCCAACATACAACAATTTAGTGGCATCAACCCAAGAAATACTAGATTGCTTTAAAGGAATGACAAAATCTCTGGACCTAGAAGCCGATAATATTACTGAAGATCCCCTAGCCGAAGTCCCCATAACTACGTCAGATGGTGAGGTTAAAATTTTAAAACTAATTACTCTGTTGAATCCACAACTTGCCAGTGACATAACTTGAGTGCTAAGAGAAAATATGAAAGCATACGCTTAGTCTTACACTAACATGTTTGGGCTCAATGCTCAAATAGTCCAGCATAACATCATACTTGATCCAAAACTAAGACCAGTGAAACAAAAGGCATGCAAGGTCAAGCCTGAAGTAGTGTTGGCAGTTCGCAGTGAGATCACGAAGCTTTATTAAGCTGTGGACTACGCTGATTGGGTATCCAACATGGTTATAGTCCCAAAGAAACATGGGAGCAATTTTCTATGTATTGACTTCCGTGATCTCAATGTTGCAACCATAAAGGATGACTTCCTGCTACCTAGCATCGATCAACTTGTTGATTCAACCACTGGGCATGCATTATTATCCTTTATGGATGGCTTTTTAGGATACAACCAGATTAGGATCAATCACGAACATCAACTCAAGACAACCTTTATGACACCATGGGGTACATTTTGTTATACGATGATACCATTCGGTCTCAAGAATGCTGGAGCTACGTATCAACGAGCAATGACATTCATCTTTAGTGATTACATATTCAACTCACTCAATGACTACGTAGATGACATTGTGGTCAAATCAAAAACAACTGATCAACATGTACAAGACCTAGACTTGGTACTGAAATGTTGTCTAAAATACGAGCTTAGACTCAACTCGAAGAAATGTTGTCATCACGTATCCCTCTGGGGAGATCCGACCCTTTGCTTATCATTTAAAGTTTCCTTGTACTAACAACGTGATAGAGTACGAAGGTCTTCTTAGAGGTCTCATGGTAGCACTAACTTCAGAAACCACATGGTTCGTAGTTAGAGGTGACTCACAGTTAGTCATCAATCAGGTCACAGATGTATACGCATGTAAAGCTTTACATTTACAACCATACTGTGACTTGGCAAAACATCTGCTGAAACAATTCACAAACATATATGTGCAACATGTTTTCAGAAACGACAATACCATCGCAGATGCACTTGCAACATAGCCCTAAACATTTCACCTGACATGTTTCATGCGTTGCCCAATTCCATAACGAGTTGTGCCAAGCCCATAATTAACACTCCCGATGAATTACCCATAACATCAGTTAGCACGACACACGCCATGGAATGGTACGATGACATAAAGGAGTGCCTTCTACATGGTGAACCACCTCAACATCTAACGAATGCTCAGAAGGACGTAGTGCGGAAACGCTCTCGGCAGTATGCACTAGTCGCAGACATGTTATGTTGTAGATCCTATGAGGGAATTTTGTTAGTTTGCGTTGGTAGCATCGATGGCCAAACCATCGTGGAGCAGGTTCACAAAGGACTTTGTGGAGGGCACATAGCACCCAAGGCAATGGAAACCAAAATTAGACGTTTAGGCTACTATTGGCCGCACATGAAGTACGACTGTTTCTCCAAAGTCAAAATGTGCAGCATCTGCCAAAAACATGGTAATCTCATACATGTGCCACCTAACGAGTTGCATACAGCTCAAATCACATGGCATTTTTAGAAATGGGGTTTAGACATCATAGGACCAATAACTCCCCCATCTTCTGTAGGACATAACTTCATCATAACCGCAACCGAATATTTCACAAAATGGGTAGAAGCTATTCCTCTTAGGAAGACCACACCATAAAAAGTATGCAACTTCATCCTTGAAAACATTGTAACTCGTTTTGGCAATCGAATGACTATAATCACTGATAACGGGCCATAGCTCAACAGTGTCAAAACCAAAACCTTTTGTGAGAGCCTAGGCATCAAACATTCATTTTTGTCACCATACTATCCCTAGAGTAACGGTCAAGCAGAATCCACAAACAAAATAATCATCATGGTGCTCAGGAAAATGCTTAATCAAAGCAAAAGAAGATGGCATGAGCAGCTAGTTTACGCGCTATGGGCATATCGAACGATGCACAGAATATCCATAGGTAAAATACTGTACAGTTTTATCTATGGTTCAAAAGTTGTCTTACCTTTGGAGTTACAGGTACCTTCATTGAGGATCATAGGATCCAGACTCCTCAATGAAAGTCAAAACAATGACTAGCGCATTGTTGACCTTGCCTTGGTAGAGGAGGAGTGAACACGCACACTAGATCAAATCAAGTGGTACCAGCAGCAACAACGACAGTGACATCAACATGACATTCACAAGCGCCCAATCAAGGAAGGTGACCTTGTCCTTAAGGTAGTCCGTGAACACTCAGACAAATTCTCAGCCAATTGGGAAGGGCCTTACTTGGTCACCAAAGCGTATGAAAATGGAGCATTCAAAATAGCCAATATGTACAGTAACGAGCTTGCTCATCCAACAAATCACATGTACCTCAAGCCATTTTACTTTTGAACAAAGCCTAAGGTATGCATTTGTCCTAGCATCATGAAAGTAAACTAATACCAAAGATTCGTCCTGGCATCACGACGATAAACTAATACCACAAACTCGTCCTGGCATCATGATGTTAAACTGATACCATAGATCGTCTGGAATGACAATAAACTACCATGCTCTCATCTGCCAGAGTCCACTAAGACTATAAACTAGCTTGCCTCTCCATAGTTTTCCACGACTATAAACTAGCATTGCATTGTCCGCTATGACAATCAACTGGTAATGTCCAATGGGTTATGACGTAAAACTAATCAATGATAGTCCGCCAAGACTATAAACTGGCAACTTCTTCACTGGCCTACGAATCCATTTCTGTAATCAAACAACATGTCTTCATCAACCCACTGCATGAATTCATCACATGGACTCTAACAACATTGCTGCTATTCAATTTTGTTTTCCTATTGTTGCATGCAGTGTCTCCATCACATCGGTTGCATCCATGTTTAAAGTGTTAAGCTAACTCATTCAATCATGGTTTTCTTGTCTTCTTAGAGTTTTGTTTGCAGGATGACACCTAGAGGTGTTCGTACATGGATGCATTTCATCACGACAATGAGCTACCACATTATTCCTGATGCATGTAACCAGGTTAATCAAACCGTTCACAAGTACATTCCCAGTTTCCCAAATGTCTCTCATTCCCTAGAATGTTCTCTCTACCCTATTCAGTTACATTTCCCGTCACCCCAAAACTCTGAACACATGGTTGCTGACTGTAACTCTCAAAGCAGTTGCAACACATAGCACAATACATGAAACAAATACAAGCACACGAGCATGAGTATAACATTGAAAGAGAGCTCTGCTCAAACACAAAAAAAAAAGACAAAAAAAAGGAAGATAAAAAAAAAGAAATCAAAGATAAAAATCCATCACAAGACTCTTGGCACTTCCCATACAAGCCCCAAGCAGGAAGGTACTTATCTTGGAAGAAAACATTCATGTCTCAAACAATCATGTTGCATCCCATTGCATGGCTTTGGCTATTGGACAACGGGTTCCCTTTGACACTCAACAAGGGTCCTGTTTCTCCAAATAATTCACCACCTCATCACGTGGCTTTGGTTGTGACAACGAGTCCTCTTAAGTAGGATACAAGAATCTCGTTCCTCTAAAGGACGCACATCCCATGCCTTGGTCCCAAGTCTGCTAGATACTAGCTATTGACAAGGACCAACATGATCTGTTCACACAAGAGCATTCCTCTTCTCACAGTTAAATAAAACCATCCATTCATCAATCCCTGATCTCATAGTTACAAACCTTCTCCCTATACACCTCAAAACCTCATTTCCCGATCCCATGTACTTCTGAACACGGTGTGATGACATCTGGCCAAATGCCAAAGAACAATGCTTGATACCCAATTGCTCGTGGTGTTTTGTACTTCTTTATCGATGCCTCTCGGGTAGATTCCTCCATGCATCAGCAAAGAGGGGCCAATGAAACACCACAAAATTTTGGCCTAGCACTTTTAGACAAGAATCAAGCTAAGTCATGTTGCTGCCCAACATGATTACAGCATGACCAAACTTGAGAGCCTCTAAAATGGCATGAAATGACATACAATGGAGTGAGCAATAGAGCAAGCAAGGTTTCCTTGGGGCCCAAAAGTGACTGCACCAACTTTCAGCATTCATAATCAAAATTTTTCGGCACAAAATGCTTGGTTTTGGCTAAGTATAAGTTGGCTACATTTTCAGACGCTGCTCATGTTGCTGGTCACCTCGATGATTCCTTAGGAGCCTAGAAAGACATAAATCCTTCGTTTTGGTTGCTTGTCAACTCCTTTTCTCATTTTGTTTACAAAACTGTTTCGCTTTCAAATTTCCTTGCTTTTTCTGTTTACAAAACTACCTAGATTTTTTTTGTTTACAAAATTATCTAGCTTAGTAGCAATGGCTTCCGCAACTACTGCTACTAACACCTTCAATGTGGAGATTCCCATCATGGTTGAAGGCACCACTGGTGTTGAAAAACCATTGAACCTAATGTTGGAAACACATCGATCCCTCAGGATCCAAAACCAGGGACCTGAGGGCTTGGCCTAGCAACACGAGCGTTACAAATTCCTTTGTGCAAAGGTTTAGGAAAACTTGCCTTTGGATGTACATGAATTCAAGAGCAAACATAGCTTCAAGTTCGCTTACTGTGATGAAAAAGAATTTGTTCCCACTCCTGGCATTTCCAAACCTTTGACACAGGAAAAAAAAGGCTTCTAGACCAGCTAATCCAGCTGGCTAGGCTTAGGGAGCAATAGGATACAACGTTCAACCAAGATGACACCTTTCAAGATGGACAGGAGTAAATCAATTCCCAATTTGATGAGGAAGGTCAAGCCAACCCCATTCCCATCCCTCCTACCCAGTCCTTCTAGGCCAACCTGTTTTCTACCACTGTTCCCTTTGCCATCACGCCTATGCTTCCGCAGCCTACAACTACAACCGCAATGGGTAGCCATGCCACATTCCTAGCGTATCATCACCCTTATTTCCTTGTTTCATTTGCAGCAACCATGCCTCCGCAAACTATTCATCAGCATATTCTTGTAGCGCATAACACACCAATCATGGCTACCCTTCTGCACATTCACACTGTACCTACTTCGCAACTGTACGCAACTTCCATGTCAATTCCTACGTTCATGTCTATTCCACCCATTGTGGTGGGCCTAGGTCCATCCACATGGTGGACCCCATTCGCATCTTTGCCTATTCTACAATCATCGTAGATGTCTCACTATGTTCGCCCTCAAACCTACCAAACCCTGAAAACAGCACAACCTAACACGGGGCTATGGTCTATTCCTTCGGTGACACAAGCGGTCTATCTAGTGACTCAAACCACAGTTTCTGCTCCAATAGCACCACCTACATGGTGGTGGACAATGCAAGCAGCACCGTTCGTAGGGGCTATCCCAACAGTACCGCTGATGGGTCAAACTGCTATCCCTACCACGCCACAGGTGGGGGTTTATGCCCAAGGGAGACTTTCTAAACTAAGAGCTCATTAGATCCAAAGGATGATAGAGTAAGTAGCAAAATAATAAGATGAGTTGCAAAAAAGGGAAACTATAGAAGAATATAATAGGGACCCTTCCATTAGAAAAAGGGAGGTTCGATTTTGTGATGAGGAGTCACCAATTAATGAGGTGGTAAATAGGAAAATCTTACCCATCCAAAAATATATTTTTGATATCTTAGCAAAGGATGATAAACTATGGGACTCTTTAGATGAAAAATTTTAAACCACTATGAAGATGAATCCAAATCATAGAATAGTGATCATGACTATAGGAGGTAAAAATAAACTAAACATGCCTATAAGAGAGGTAAGGGCAAACCTACTGTAGTAGAAAAAGTTGTGGTGATAGACTTTAATGATGATGTTGGGTGTGACACTTGTCAGTATAAACATCCTAACGGATGTTTCCATGTGGTGTTACATTTACAAGAGTCTAAGCTATATGCGCCAAATTCTCAACTAGCAAGGAGGCAAGCACCTAGACTATTGCCTTTTCCTCAAGCCAATTTGAGGTAGTTCCACCAGCAACAACAAGATTTGTATCCAAGTGGAGCTCCACCACAATCATATGAGTAATACCAATAGTGGCACCAACCACAGTCATAGGGAATGCCATCACAAAGATAGTAGTACCCTTACAAGCAACCAGATCTATATGGGTACTATGTTTAGCATTCCATTTATCCATGAAGCTCTGAAAGCTATGCCTCATTCCAACATTACTATTATCCTCTAGAGTACCATCAAACTCATTCACCATCTACTCAAGGAAATTTTTCATATCCATACCACCCTTTGGATCTATCTGCATACATCCCTCCACCCTCAACCCAATTACCTCCTACTTCATCCATGCAAGGTAAAATTCCTCCAGAGTTTTAGCAATGAAATGCTATGAAGGTTGTACATTTACAATTGACTTTTGAGCTAAGTGGTTTAGAAAATTAATCTACGAAACAACCATTTTTCCAACCCAACATTCCTTCCAAACCCTCACAAACTAATGCAGCTAGTCAACCCATATCTCTAACACCCTCATCCTCTACATCAAACACATTCTAGAGCTCTTAAAATAAAATTCCATTTCAAATCTATGATATGATGTTAACTCATGTTGTTTTTGATTAGATCAAGGTTAGCAACCTTTCCATGAAAAAATATAACCTATAAAGTCCCCTTATTTACTTACAAATTACTAGACTTGAGCCATACAAGGCTCTTCTTAATTCTAGTTTTGGTGTAAATCTCATCTTCCATGACATGTACAAAGCCTAGAACCTACCACCTCTCAAGAAGAGAAATATCCATTTGGAATTGGTATATTAGTCAATCACTATCCCTTTTGGATTAGTGGAAGCCATTGTTACTACAGTTTGTGGATGGTCCTATCCTACCAATTTTCTAGTGATCAAGGTAGAAAATTGCAAAGGCAACTTCCCCATCATTATGGAATGTGCATGGTTAAGCATGGTAGATGCACAAATGGGCATCAGGGACCTCTCCTTGTAAATCTCCAAAAAAAGTAAATATGGATGACTAGATAAGAAGTGTGTTCCATGCATTGTTTATAGCGATAATGGGTGTAATTGCATGCAAAAGATCTAGTTCATTAAAAGTACATTCATTAAATTTTGCAATTAGTGTGCACATGAAATAGATATTCAGAGGTACTTATATGTAGTATCCATAAAGCAGGAGGGCACCCAATGGCTAACAGCTAACTTTGACAATAGCACATTATGCATGGAACCCTCTAAGAGCCTAAGATGTGCTTATGTAAAAGGCATGGATGAACTTTAGCAAGTTCATCACCAACTCTCTCATGACAAAGATGATGATACCTGATGGGAAGAGTTGGTAATCCTTGATCATTTTAAACTAAATCCCATAGAGTTAAAAATTCTACTAGCTAACATGGAGTATGCATTCTTAAGAAATGGCAAGTTAGTAATAATTAATGCAAATCTTGCTCCTGATGAAAAAGACAAGTTGTTGATGGTGGTTAACAAATGACCAACAACCTTTGCTTCGTCATATCCTGAACTAATTAGAATTGATCCAAGGATATGCTAGCATCATATCTACACTAACCCAACCATGAAGCTAAGAAGGTAGGGGCAACTAAGCCCCAAGTTGAAGTAAACCATCAAAGAGAAAATTGAACAACTCCTTAAGGTGGGGTTCATCTAGTCCATCGTGGATAGTAAGTGGGTTAATCCACTTGTAATTATGTCAAAGAAAGATGATAAGTGGTGGGTCATTATCGACTTTCGATTGTTGAATATGACAACATTTGAAGATCATTTTCCATTGCCATTGCTATTACATCTTCTTGAATGATTATAGTGGCTATAACCAAATCTAGATTGCATCAAAAGATCAAGACAGAAAAACATTCATGAGTCCTCTAGGAACTTTTTCATATTGCAAGATTCCATTTGGTTTTTCTAATTCCCCTAAAACATTTTAATGCCTAGTCCTTAACATTTTTCAATAGCAAATTGGTATTGGGGTAGAAGTATTTATGAATGAATTCTTTACCTATGGGGCTACATTTGAGCAAGCCCTAGATTGCCTTGAGTAGGTAGTAAAAATATGCCTTGAAACAAATCATAGACCCAATTGGTAGAAAAGCTATTTAATGATCCAAGAGGGCATAATACTAGGGCACTGAATTTCATAAAATGGGTTTAAGGTAGACTTGGAAAAGATAAATATCATCCAAGGAATCACATGGCAAACAAAGATAGTCAAAGACGTTTGATCATTCCTTAGTGAATTTCTCTAAGATCTCAAAGTCATTGGTTAAGCTTACAAAGAAAGATGATCCATTTTTATGGACCAAGGAGTGAAAACATGCATTCCAACAGTTAAAGAAAAAGCTTGTATAAACTCCAATTCTATGGGCACTTTACTGGTTCATGCAAATTCATATAATGAAAGATGCATCTAACTATGCCTTGGAAGTTATGCTTACATAGTTGGATGACAAGAAATATCCATATTACATCCACTGTGCAAGCTAAAGCATTGTGGATGCATAGTTACATTACACCACAACTGAGAAAGAACTAATGATAGTGGTGTATGCTCTTAAAAAGTTCAAGTACTATGCGCTTAGCTATGAAGTGTTTGTGCACATAGATCATAGTACCATCTGCTTCATAATGAATAAGCCAATGATGAGCCCCCATATCATATCGTGGCTTTTCATCTTATAGGAATTTGATCTCACAATAGTAGCCCTATCTTTGAATGAAGTGCACAAGGTGTTCAACAAGCAATGACATAACCTTCGAATATGGAAAGTGAAATTTCAATAGGAGACAAGGTTCTTTTTTAGAATCCCATAGATGTACCTCAAAAAACTAAAATCCATACATTTTGGGAAGGGCCTTATATAATTGATGAAACCTTTCCTTCTAGAGCCATGATCATATACAAGCTTAAGAGCCCAAATAAAAAGTATTTGATCAACATCCAACACGTAAAGCCTTTCTATGGGCCCAAGCAAGCCAGTGCAATAAATATCTCAATGGATGAACAACCACGTTCAATTTTTTAGATCCCCTCGATCCAACTTAGTCATGTGGGAGATGGCCATCTATGCTAATAATTTATATGGCTTCTTAGTTTTTCTATTTTTGTTTTACACATTTTTTATTTTGCAAGTTATTTATTTTACAACTTTTTGATTTTCAAAATTTTTCCTATTTTGCACTATTTTTTTTTGTTTTATACCATTGTTAGTGCATTTACATATTTATTGAATATTTTACACTTTCTTATATATTTTATTTTATTTAAGTGTGATTTTCAAATTTTTGATAATAAATGTGCTTTGTGTCAATAGGACATAGTGATGTTATAGTTGCTACTAATGGTGGTTTGTGTTTAATGTTTTGCTTTCTAATGTCTAGCTTTTATTTTTGAATTTTTGTACCAATGGCTAAGTCACGGTTTCTTTTTCATGGAACAAGTAGTAAGTCCACAACATCCACCCATCTAGAAAATCTATGGTTTTCTTTGTTTTGGATGTTTGATATCTCTTTTTCATTATATCAATGTTTAATAAATTTGTGACCTTGGAAGTTTTTGAAATTAGGAAGGATTCAAAGCTTTATATAGGGTGTAACTTTAGGGGGACTCAATACTTTTTACTCTTCGACTTGCTTGGGTGCTTGAGTTTTTTCATAAATTTCTTACCATTTCATGTCAACCAATAATAGAAAGTCAAATAAGGTCTTTCCATGGTGTGATTCCCATCAAAAAAGAAAAAAACACATGATGGGATTTCAAAGCACATCCCTTAAACAAATAAATGGATTACAAGCACTAGTTATGCTTGAAGGTCCCATCTAAGGCCCTCCCTCACTTCCTACTTTTTGTTTCCTCTATTTATGGAATGGTGATTATTTTGTGGAAGCACTCTTATATCTCGAGGGGGTGTATTAGTCTTGGAGTGATGATGCAAAGTCATTGACAGAGGTTGGTTTTGGTCTAAACTAAGGATGGGTCTTTGTAGGTCATTTTAAATACAAATTTCACAAGGGACTTCTTATGATCTCAATTCAAAATTTCATTCCACCTTATTTTCCATCCATATTTGCTATTTATAACTTGCCTCACTACCAAAGTTCATGTTCTTGATTTGGTATCTTTGTCTAAATTACTTGAATCCTTAGGTAGAATCTTTTGGGGATCCTTAAATCCATCAACTATTAATCACCTATGGGGCCCATAAACACCTTACAATGAGTTTATGCAAGTGCAAACAAGGCATGCACCTACTACGGGGAGGACCCACTTGCATATCTTTTGGTTAGGTTCATTAAGCACCTTATCTTTAGGCATTCTTGCAATCTGAATCTATCGTACACCCATCTTTTGCATTAAACCATCTTCTCCTTTACATATTTTATTGAATAAATTCATTCTCTATCAAAATTTTTAATTTTTGAGCTCTCAAAGATCCTCTTCAGTGATTTCCTCATATTCAAGGATTTTCAAGGACTCCATGGATCCCAAATTCATTGAAAAATTCCTTGTATTTTTTAAGATATTCAAAATTCAAAAGTTTCTCTACAAGCTCCATATACAGTGCCCCATCAATGGAGTAGACCCATATAGGAGGCATCATATATGTGGTCTTGGCAACATAGTGCAATATATATATATATATATATATATATGCATGACCCCAGTTGGAAATTTTCACATTTTCTCACAAACACCAAGGGAGTTTTACAAATTTTCAAAGACAAGAACATTCTAGAGACCATATCTTCCTAATTGTTTATCCAAATCACTTTGTTCTTTCACCTTGTAGCTACTAGAGATAAGCTCTTAGTTGTGGAGGCCACAAATGTGCCATTTTTGACAAAAATTATTTCATCATTTTTCTAACTCCCACAATAGTCTAACTATGAAATCAACTATTAAACATCAAATTACAAGAGTTAAACCTTTCCAACAAGTTTTGATGACATCTATAATAAATAATTAATAAAATAATCAATTTTCCATGGTCCAACCTTAGCCAAAGTATAACTAACTAATGAGAGAAGGTATTCAAAACTTTAAAGTTACACATTATATCTACTAATCCATAGATGTGTTATGCCCAAAAATGGCACCTAAAGAAAAATACATGTAGAATGAAGGATCATCAAAACCAAGGAAGAAATAGCCTAGAATGAAAAGGGGCCAAGAAAAAGCCTAAGAAGAACCACTTGCAACCCATGCCAGAACCAATAGCAGCAACAAAACACTTCTACTAAGATGATGCACTAGATAAATAAGGAAATATTGAGGTGACCTTGACAAAAGCTTTCCTGAATTAGATTAGATCAAGGGAGGTCCAAAAAATAGTACTTCAAGAGTTAAACTTTGATGCTTTCTTGGAGCAAGCACCAAAAGAAGTGCAAGGCCAATTGAAGGTTTCTCCCATGTGGAAAATCATCAGTTCCACTAGGGAGTGGTATATGGGAGAGATATTTTTATTTTGGAACAATAGACAAGCTAGTTCAATTGTCAAAATCAAGGACATCTCAGTGTCCTACTCAGTGCAGGATATTGGCAAAGTGCTTGGGTTGCCAGAAACTAGGGTGAGTCTCACTAATATTTCAATGTAGGTAGACCCCTAGCATTACGAAAGAATGGATGTGATAGTGCTATTGTGTAAACCACAAAGAGTTTGATGCACTCACATTGGCAAAAAGGATTCACTACAAGATTATAGCCTTCCACCTCAATCCCACGATGAGGCTAAGTAAAATCACCACCATTTTTGCTTGTGCATACATCACTCTAAGTGGGAGATTCCCTATCAATCTTCCCCAATTGATCTATCTAGATATGGAGAACTAGTTTAAAAAAAATGAACATGGAAGAAAGGAACTTCTCTTCCTATGCCTCATTAGAAAACATTATTCAAGGGGAGGAATAGTTCATTATACCAATGATGCTATCAAGCATGCTCTAGCCACTAACTAGAGGGAGATGATGAAAGACAAGATGCCTACAAAAAATATTCATGAAGAGAAGTAGCAACCACCATCTCCACCTACCACTCAAACAACTATGCTAGACATCACTGCAATGGCCCAATAGTTGCATGGATACCAAGAATGGATCTTGTGTGAACAAGAGCAATGAGCAGGCATGAGTGGTAGGGACCCATCTATGTACAGACCAGTAATGAGTCACCTGAATAAGGTGGTCTAAACAATTAGCTTGATGGATGGAGGTGGATCTATTTTCTTAGACCAAAGAATGTAGTTTCTTATGACATCAAATACTAGTGCTAGAGAGGTATCTCTTGCAAAATAGTAGTCACTTCTAGAAATCTCTAGGAAGCCCACAACCTTCTTAGTATTCTTGAAGGAAGGTGAGGGGGAAACAGTGTTGGTGATGCAACACCAAGGGTAGGAGATAGTAGTAAAGGTGATTGCTAACCAAGTTGTTGAAATGCTCAACAAACTTGAAGCATTTTTACTAGAGGTCACTGTACTCAAGGATGTGCAAATGTTAGTAGGAATGACAAGTGGTAGAATAAATGTAGTAGAACATGAAGAACTACTAGACTGACTGGTGAAAATCAAGCAACTACTTCTAGATGTCTTTGATCTTCTATACAATATTACTACAATCCAATCAAACCTGCTAGAGGCAAGGGGAAAGAACATCATCTTGGAGGGGAAACTTGAAGCAACCAAGAAGCTAAACAAACACTTGGCTACTGAAGTTGCTAAATTAAGAGCCCAAATTGTTGACCTTGCATTCCTCAACCTAACATTAATAAGAGATAAAGCTATTGAACAACTTCAGACTAGACTGAAAGGGGTTGAGGGTAGTATGGAGATAATGGTGTTCTATTGATCCTTAGAAGAGGCCACACAACATAAATTTCAAAAGGCCTTGGACCAAATCCACTAGGAAAATGTGCAATTAACTACAGAGAACCATTGCCTGTAGAATGTTGATGAGAAAAAATAACAATTAACCAACTTCATCCATTAACAATAGTAACAACTAGCCAAAGCAAACATAGAACTAAGGATATTTGTAGTAAAAAATAAAAACCTCTCCATGGAGGAGGTTCGTGCCCTTCACCAAAACATTGCAACGAAGGTAGTTTCCTAGAAATCAAAGGCTCTAAAATTTGAGAGAGTCAAAGATCATTATAGAGATCAAGTTAGTCTATAAAAAGAAGTGAATGAAAACCATATTCAATTAATGAAGGTAAAATTGAATGAAATCCTATAGGAATTCCAATAAGAAAGAGAATTATGGTAGCCTATCGTTGATGGTATAGATGCCTACAATAAAGTGGAAATACACATGAAGCAACTGCAAATTGAGGAGATGATGGAATACATGGAGCTTGCCAATCTCTAATATACAAATTTGGCCATGTTAACTATCAAATGGCTATGGTCAAAACAAGAGAAGTAGGTGGCTAGCTTGTACTTGTTGTACAAGGATGAGTTTAACCATCACAAAGACACTAAGCAAAAGCTTGCAATGGAAAATGTTGAACTCAAGGTTAGTAAGGAAAATACACTAATTAAACATCTTCCACTAAGAACCTGGTCAAAAGGATGAACAACTACCAAGATCTCTAAAACATAGTTATGGTATTTGTTATCGAATGCAAATAGTTTACTACTTGGTTTGTTAACATAAAGGATCTATTCTTGGTAATGCCCTATCTATGGGATATACTCATTTTGACCCACATTGGTGATGCCACATGGACTATGAATGATTCCTAGAGTAAGGAGAAGAAAATGATGGCATTACTAGATGCCTTTTGCCTTCCAGTAGAGGTTGTAGCCATAGTAGGATGGCCACAACTACCTCAACTACCACATGTGCCCGAAGTTGATGAAGGTTCAAAATCTTGGGAGCCTCTACTACCTAGGACTATCTAATCTTCTCAACTATCTTCATGCCATCAGAGGATGTGTTATCTAGTTTTGAGTTTCCATGTCATGATGTTCAATTTTTTTTCATGAACACCATAATTTTTGTAATGTGTTGATTGATACACACATGCACTCAGTTTTGTCAAGTTAGTTTATTTTGGTAAGATTTAATCAATAATCCCATATCTTCCCAATTTTGTAAAGGAACTTCAGCATAATTTTTTATTTAGTCATGGTGGTATGATGAGCATTAAAGTATCATGTCGACATAGTGTTTGTTATGTCTATGGGGCCCCATCGACGTATCCCTATAATAAAAACTATAAATATGAGCTCACAGCTATGTTTATAGGGATATCTTATCATAGTAGTAGTAGTAGAGATTTTGTAGTTTCTTTATTTGAAAGTTAGAGTATTTCTCTGAGTGTCTGTAGTAGAAGTTAGAAAGTGTATGGATATTTATTCAAGCATTGTTGTACCTGAACCACACTAGTGTGTATGATAATAAAGATAAGGCTTTTGATCAAACCTTGTAGTACTTAGAATAGATTAATGATTTATTTATGCATCTATTATTTTCATTAATTATGCCATTAATTAAGATAAATTAAGCTAAATTATACTTCAAGAAATTAGTTAATTAATTTAGTTAAATAGATTAAACATGTAAGTATGATTAGTTCAAGTGTAAACATGTATTTTCTTGGTAATCTAAATAGCATTATTACTTGGTGCACCAGTAGCATAGTGATGAGTCGCGAGGTACCCCTACACTCAACCATATGAAACGAGCGTAGCACGTGCGATCCAGTCAAACTCCGTAGAATAAATGCCTAAATTCCCCATGGAACACTTGGGGTTAATTGTTCGTTGTCTTCCTAGACTTGTTGTTGTCATGGTGTATGGTTAAGTAAGTCCAAGGTATATGATTTTCTTGGTCTTTTCAGGTTTATCTCCTATGCTAAAGGGTGAAG
>MNCI01013653.1:91352-160373 GCA_015680685.1 Gnetum montanum
TAATGTGACTTGGCAAGTCTCATTCCAACTCCGGCCTCAAACCAACCACCTCTAGTGACTTCTCATCAATGCATTCGGTTAAACCATCCACATGGATAACAAGGATGCATCTTCAAAGAGCCACCACCATTCTGACAAAACAAAGGAGTGAATGGGAAGCGAGAAGGGCCTTAGTTAGAGGGAACACTTGTGGTTCCATAACCAGTGCTTGCAGCCCAAATTTTATTTCATCTAAGGAGTGTGCTTTGAATTCTCACTTTTACTTCTGTTTTATTTTTATTTTTTTTGTGTTTTTTGTTTTTATGCGTGAGAACCACACCATGCAAAGACTTCTTATTTTTATTGTCTCAGCTTCCGATAATTGGGTAACATCGAAACGGTAAGAAAACTCAAGAAGGGAACATCCAAGCATCCAAGAGAATGACCAACACAAAAACATCAAGTTCCCTTGAAGTCACACCCTTTGCAATCCTTGAGTCCTTTCTTACTATGAGAAATACCCAGTCACCGATTCGTTAAAGTTCTTATTAGAAGGGGACTGTACATTTCCAAGCCACGAGAGACCATAGAAATTGGTGGATGGAGGGATGAAGTGATCTCATTGCCTGCCATATCAAAAGAAACATACCTTAGTATCAACATTGTAACTTAAAGGTAAAAACCAAATATTAGCAATCAATATGAAAACAGTTCATACCATCAGTCTGAACACTTATTATGGGACAAACTTACATGGTGGATGTCACACACACACTCACACAAAAAATGGAAAAGTATAACGATGTTGTAAAATAAAAATTAGAAAAGTTAAAGAAAGTTGTAAAACAAAAATTAGAAAAGTAAAAGAAATTTGTAAAAAAAAAATGTGTAAGACAAAAATGTTGTAAAACAAAAACTTAAAAGAACTGAGGGCCCCATATGATCAGCATAGGTGGCCATCTCCCCCATGACTGAGTTGTAAGGGAGAGATCTAAAATAATGAGTGCCTGTTTGAATTTCTAAGAAGTGTCCAACTTCTACCAATTGATGATCTTAAATTCAAGGGTGGAAGTTGGCGACGCTCATGTTCCAATGTATATATGCTTTCATTGTTAGCATGAGTTGTAGCCTCAATTCGTTCCATGCATATTTGCTTGCTCGTTCGAGTGGTTGTCAACCACGGGGTGTCTACTACTGGTTGCGTGGTTGCTACATATAGGCATCTTTGTTTCTCACTTTCATAGGCACACCTCTCACATGGAGGCATATCCTCCATGTCATCACCCGATGAATCACTGTATGTGATGCATGGAATTTTCTTCTTCTTGATCTTTCTGTAAATATTCATCTTAGAAATTTGCAAGGAAAGATCATGGATTCCTAGGTACTCATCTATGATACTTAGCTATAGCCTTCCCATTATAATGGGGAAGCCCCATTCATTGCTAACCTCAATCACCAAGAAATCGGCTGGGTATGAGCACCCACACATAGTGGTGATAATGTCCTCCACCAATCCTAAGGGAATGGTGATGGACTAGTCAGCCAGCACCAATTGTATGTTACTCTTGTTAAGGTGGGGTAGGTTCTAGGCTTGATATATCTTTTGTGAAATTAGGTTGACTCCGGAACCTGATTCAAGAAGAGCTTGATGTGGTGCATTTCCGACAATTTGTAAATGAATTAAGGGGTTCCTAGGGTCAGATAGTTTCCTGGGAAGGTGGCTCACCTTTATCTAGTCAATTACGATATGTGTCAACGTAACCGTTTGTGTACTTAGTTTTTGGACTGAAGGGTTCTCCGAAGCGTTAGTGGTTAGAGGCCTATACATGTGCCCAACCACTTGTTGTTGCGAGAGTTTGTCTAGGCTTTTGGTTCTGAAGTAAGGTCTTCTCTTTCTATAGTTGTCAGAACTAGCAGCAGGTTGGATATTTACAGCCCTCGCAGCATGACATTTTTGCGGTTGAGGAGGAAGTTCCCCTTTCATTGTTAGAGCAAGAAGTGTTACGGGAACTACTTGAGGTGGAAGAGGTGCGGATGGATTAGGAGGATGGTGTGGGAATGGAGTGTCTCCCGGAGGAGAAGGAGTCCTTCGGAAGTACTCCCGAGCTTGGTAGTGACGGTTGGGGTTTACGTGACCCATAGAGTCACTTGGAGAGATCGGCTGCTGCACATAATATCCATAAGGGTCAGGTTTCTGGTAAGGGTACTGTTGTTTTGGTGATGGCATCCCCCATGACTGTGGGTATTGCCATTGTTGATGCTGTCCGATGGGCTGTGCTGGAGTTCCACTTAGATAATATGTTAAGGGTTGGTGGAACTGCCTTGGGTTACCTTGTGGATAAGGTAACCTTTGGGGTGTTTTCTGTTGATTAAGTCTTGGATTTAGTGCATACACCCTAGACTCCTGTAGATGTGAGATAATAGGACAACATCCCTTAGGATGGTCATAGTAGCAGACCTCATATCCACCATCATCATCTATGTCAGAATCTATAGCCACATCGGAGTTAATGATTTTTCCCTTACCCTTGTTATGTGCAGGGCTTAAATCTCTCCTCTTGTTCTTTCCTTTGTCACTACTTTGCTCTACCTTAGACTCTTCTACGATTTTTAAGACTGTTTCTATTCTTGAGTCTAAGAAATCCCACATTTGATCTACTTTGGCTGATACTTGGTTAATTTTTGGATCAACAAAGTTTTTCGATTCACCAACTCTTCAATTGGTGACTCATCCTCTTCATCACAAAATTTCACTCCCTTCTTTCGAAGGGAGGGATCGCGGTTGTATTCTTCCACACTCTCCCTCTTACATAGTTCACCCTCTTCTTGCGCTACTTGTTCCAACAAACTTTCAACTTCATGGGCTCTAAGTTGAGAAAGTCTCCCTTGGGCGTAAGTCCCAAGAGTTCTTCTCTTTTCATTCCTTAGCCCGTCGACGATGTGGCGAAGTTGATCCCTCTTAGCGTACGCATGGCCCAGGCAACAATGTAGCAATGTATAGTAGCGGGCCATGGCAATATCCAAGCATTCATAAGCACCTTGTTTCCAGCCTTGGATCTGCTTACGCAAATTGGACACTCTAGAGTATGTCTGATATTTGTTGTTGAAGAGTTCAAGCATCGTACTCCACCTCTTGATGGTTTCCGGTTCTAAGGACTGGTACCAACTCTTTGCTTGTTTGGTGAGTGTCCTTGGGAACAACTTAAGCTTCTTCCATTCATTATCTATATTTTACAAGGCACAGGCATCGTGGAATGCCTGTAAATGATGTTGAGGATTAGCGTTGTATCCCCCTTCAAAACGTGGGATATTATTTATGTCCAAATGCTTGATCCTGCTATCTTTTAAGTGCCTTGTGGGGATCCTAATTGCCTCTATGATGTCTAGCATGCTTCGGTTGCGAGTAGGGGTTCGTCATGATCATCTCTATCATGACGTCTATGATGTCTTCTTGGTGGTTCCCTACTCTCCCTACGTCCTTGCCCTTGTCCTACCTCCTCTTGACCTTCCTGTCGAGGTCTTTCATCTCTTTTACTTTTATCCTCACCTTTATGCTCATGATGGCTGCACCCAGATGTGGAAGGAGAGTGTGAATGGTGAGATGAAGGAGATGAGAAAGAAAATCCATCACCATGGCGATGTTTCTTACCTTCTCTTCGGCTGCTTCGGCCCCGATCGTTGTAACGATCTAAGTGTCTATCCTTAGCGTGAGTAGTTGTTCCTTCCATGAATATTTGGTGTTCACGGGGATCAGAGCCCGTAGCATGTATAGTTGATCGAAGGCTCTGATGCCTAACCTCTTCACCATTGTGAGGAGGAGGAACATCATTTTCTAAGAAACACATCATGAGGGGTTCCTCATCTCCTATTTCACTAAGGACATGGGGAACCTTGCCCTTCAACAATGTGTGTTGGCTCTCCTACCTTTCGTCCCTCATACGTTGGGCATCTGTGGGATGATAATCCCTTGTGTCAAAATCATCCACAATGTATTCAGCAAATAGTTCTTGCATGCCAATCTATGCCAAGACACGGAAGATCATGTTAGGGACTGATCGATTTGGGGGTAACACAATGTTACCTTGCAGATCTCTCCACCGCAGTTGTTCATCTTGATGGAGAACAAAAGTAAAATTAGAAATATACTCATCGGGATGAGTATAAACTATCTTATATTTTTTAGGACTTGGCTGGTTTAGGTTATGTTTTTTATCTTGCCGACGGTCTTCCGTGTTATTCCTAGGTGAGTTAACTTTATGAGAAGAAGCCATTTTTTATTGGTGTGCTAATTTCACCATTATAAAATTTTTCTTTTGATTAACCCAAAGGTTCGTTAAGGCTCACAACAATGTGAGTGATATTCCTTATGTTCTAATTGGCGTACAAACACTTAGTCCCCGGCAACAGTGCCTATGATGAGTGGCGAGGTACCCCTATGCTCAACCATATGAAACAAGCGTAGCACGCGCGATCCAGTTGAACTCCACAGACAAAATGCCTAAATGCCCCATGGAACACTTTGGGTTAAACGTTCATTATCTTCCTAGACTTACTTGTTGTTGTCACGGTGTATGGTTAAGTAAGTCCGAGGTATATGATTTTTTTGGTCTTTTCAGGTTTATCTCCTATGCTAAAGGATGAAGGGTTGAAGAAACTAACTAACTCTAACTAAGGACCTAAGTCTAAATTAACTAGCATCAGCATCCATTCCCACTTACCGTACACACCCTGAACTGTGCAACTATGGCTACCAAATGCTAATCATTACTGGGATTACCACACGTAACACACGTGCTCGAAGCAATCGTACTGAGGCATCTAACTAGCCTAAGTGTGACGAGTAGCCAATTCCTTGACTAGCCGTACACATCCGTAGATGCTCGTAATCAAGTTGTCCCCGTCCCACATTCTACGAGATAAGGGTGAGAGAATCTAATCGCGATGAGTAGCTGATTCCTTGGTTATCCGTACACATTCGTCAATGCTCGTAACCAAGTTGTACTCATGCCGCACTACTAGGAAAGCAATAAATAACATTAATTAAACCTATCCATGTACTGCAAGGTTTATCCACAAAGTTTGTCTGTATATAAATTTTATAGGAAGAAGATTGTATTTATTTGGAAAAATTTACGTTTCAACAATAGCCACTTTCATGGAACTGCAATGAATTCAAATTACCAGGCTTGATTCTTTGTGCAATGTTGTAAAAGTCATAAAAAATTTTGATGATCTTACATAATGTGCATGAGCTAAAATTTATCGTACTATGTTTAAAAGTCCATAAGTTGAAGTGAATTTTAGAAGAAGTTTTTATGGAAATATTAACAAGATTAAATTCATTCTGATCAAACCTTCTTCATGAAATGGGATATTTTAAGGCTTATTGAAAATTTAGAAAATCTTGGTTCATTAATTATTTAACTCATGAAGTTTCAACTACTTCAAGGAGCTAGGGTTTCAAGTTCAATTCGACATCACATGAAATATCAAATTTTCTACCAAAGATAGAGATTGAGTAAATTAGGTTTGGTTTAAGTAAATATTTTTTTATTTGATAATTAGGACGATATCATGAAAAAATGGATTTATTCAAATTTAGATCCAATTTTACCTCCAGAAGGAACTAGCATTAAAACAAAAAATTGGGCATAGAAAACCTTTATCATTTCAAAAAACTAGGTTTGACCATAGGTTGACTTAATCCTTCAAAGATATTTTAAATTAGTAGATTAGATAATAGAATCAAAGATTAGCTTTATAAATGGTTTCAAAAACAATTTAAAAGGTAATTGGTTATGAAAAGAGTCAATTTTGTAAGTATTACTACCACATTAGCTCATAAAAGAAGCCCATAGAACGAAAATTGGCTCTACAAAATAGTTCTACTTAAGTTCACTTCATAGGATTAAAGCATGAAGAAGAATTCAAATTGACCTAGTATGGTAATATCATGTGATATGTAAGCTATCTTATGAAGAAGATTACTAAAATTGTAAATCAGTTCTACAATTAGGAGTGAAAGTAGTCCTACATATCACACCATTACTCAAAAGATCTTAAAATTAATAATTTTTTGTAGAACCTAAATATTGTTCTATTAACAAGCATATGAGTGGTTCTACCATGACAACATTATTTAGATGTAAAAATTCATAGAGTGAAAAAATGATTATACTAGAAATATCACTTTTACCTTTACCATGTTAGGTAATTTTGTGGCACAAGTTCTTATAACTTAAAAAGATTTTACAAAAGAGCTAAATAGAAAATCTCCTAAGAAATGAAAGATACTTGCCTACACCTTGCTAGGTTAGATATTTTAGTACAAAATATAAACTAAAATTTGGCTCTACAAAGAAAATTAAAGGTGGTTCTACAAATTATGTTATCATAAAGTGAGTTTGTATGTAGAACTAAAAGAGATTTCTTGGTGCTTTATAATAGAGAAATGAAGTAATTTAATAACTAATTTAATCTAACTAATTAATTAATCTCTAACTAATCCTAACATAAGAATCTAGTTCCACTTTCCATACACACCCTAAACACATAAAACATTGTTGGGCTACCAAGTGTTATGCATTACTAGGATTACCATGTGTTTTATATTATACTTGAAATGGTCATACTTCTGCGTTTAATCTATTCTACTTAATTACTTAATTAATCAATTGAATTCTAGTTTAGTTTAATTAACTACATAATTAATGAAAATAATAAATGCAAGAAATAAATCATTAATCTATTCTAAGTGCTACAAGGTTTGATCAAAAGCCTTATCTTTATTGTCATTCACACTGGTGTGCTTAGGTACATCAGTGCTTGAATAAAGACCTATACACTTTTTGAGCACTCAAAGAAATATTCTAACTCTCAAATGAAAAAACTACAAGAGCTTTACTATAACTATGACTTAACCTCCTATAAACATAGTTGGTGAGTGCATATTTATAAACTTTATTATGGAGCAACATTAATTGGGCCTCATAAATAGAGCAAACACTACATTGATGCAACCCTGCCAATGAGGCAACAACACATAGATGGGGTCACATCAATGGGGACCAGTCGATGAAGCCATAGCAACAAGGGCTCATCAATGTGACACTTTGATGCTTCATCATACATGGGAACTATGTCAATGATGAGTGATGAGTACACCTACGCTCAACTATATGAATCACTAAGCATTCATGCATGATTGAATCGAATTTTGTGGACTCTATGTCTTTCAGTACACTACGCTCTAGGAAGTGAACTTGCCCTAATAGTCATTTATTATCTTCCCAATTATACTTATGATGTACAAAGGTATGGTTTAGTGTAATTGAGCCATACAATTTTTATTATTTTATGTTTTATTTTTTCCTTCTTTTTGTTAGAAAAATATTTAAGAAAAATTTAAATGTATTAACAATGATGTAAAACAAAAAATGGTATAAAATAAGAAAAATTTTTAAAATAAAAAATGAGTAAACCAAAAAATAGAAAAATAGAGGAGCCACATATATGATTATCATGGATGACCATCTCCCCCATGACTGAATTGGAAGGAGGATATTCAAAAAATTGAGCATGGTTGTCCATCTGTTGTGGTATTTGTTGCATTGGCTTGCTTAGGCTTGTGGAAAAGCTTTTTCTTATTAGAGCTTTCAGGTTTGTATATGATCATGGCCCTAGAAGAAAATGTTTCATCAATTATATAAGGATCCTACCATAATTTTTGAAATTTCGTCCATTGAGATACTTGTGTGGAATTCCAATAGAGAACCTTATCTTCTAGTTGAAATTTCTCTTTCCATATCCTAAAGTTATGATTTTGTTTGTTGAATTCTTTGTGCACTTCATTCAATCATAGGACTACTAAAAAAAATTTTCTAGCACATTTAGGTTGATCAGTCTTTCTTTTTATGCCAAACTTAGGTTAAGATCTAGGTCATAGGTCATTGAGAGTGTACCAAGCTTAGATTGAATTAGTAGCATTGGAAGTTTTTTATACACCAACTCATAGGGAGATTATACAATAGGAAGTTTCCATGTTGAGTGGTAGGCCTAAAGGGCATCATTGAGTTTTGCGGTCTAGTCTCTTCTATACTTACTAATAGTTCTTGTTAGAATCTTTGTAATCTCTTTGTTAGTTACCTCTACTTGATTGTTGGCTTGTGGTGATAAGGTGTTGTTAATTTATATTCAACCCCCAAGAATTTCATGAGTTTTTGAAAGGTAGCACCAGTAAAATGGATTTCATTGTTAGAAATCAGTACATATGGCACTCCAAATCTATTCATAAAATTTTGTTGTACAAATCAAGTAGTAGTGGATGATGTACAGTCGATGATAATTACTACATCTGTCCATTTGGTATAGTAGTCAACAAAAATAATTATATATGCCTTCCCATTGGACATGGATGTGATGGGACCTATGAAATCTATGTTCCATATGTTAAAGGACTCTAGTGGTTCAATCCACTATTGAGGATCCTTCATACTTATGGTCATCCCACCATCTCGTTGATAATACTTATAGGATAAGACAAATTGGTGAGCATCTCTGAAGATTATGGGTTAATAGTATCCTACCATTAGGATTTTTATGATTGTGCATCTCACAACATAGTGGCCTTCACAAGGGCTTTCATGAACATCTTGGAGAATGTGCAATTGATCTACATTAGGTACATACCAACAAACTAGGCCATCAGTGCACACCTTTTAAAGGTGTCTATTGATTTCCATGAAGTGCTTAGCCTAGTGAAGAATTTTTTGTTTCTTCTTGTAGTCTAGATCTTGTGGCATCTCCTATGTAAGAAGATAAGTGAGGATGCTATCATACCATTTTGGTTATATGGGCATTTGTTCATTTATTGCACTAGCAAAGAGAAGTTTATCAAAAAATTGGTTAGAGAGTAGGCTCTCCTCCTCTTTACTCTTCCATCATAATGGAGACAAGTAATTAGCGACCACATTCTTAGTCCCTTTTTGATCTACCATTATAAGATCAAATTCCTACAATATCACTAGCCACCATATGACACAAGGACTCACCATTGGCTTGTTCATGAAGAAGTAGATGGTATTATGATCAATGTGTACAAATACTTTATATCTAAAAACATAGTTCCTAAACTTTTCCAAAGCATACACCATCATCATCAATTCTTTCACTGTGGTAGTGTAATTCATTTGTCCATTCACAATGACTCAACTTGCATGGTGGATGTAATATGGATGTTTCTTATCATCCAACTATGTAAGCATATCTCCCAAGGTGTAGTTATATGGATCTATCATGCTATGGAATGGTTTAGACTAGTTAGGTGCTTGTAGAATTATAGTCTCTACAAGCTTCTGCTTGAGTCTTTGGAATGCATTTTTGCATTCCTTGATCTAGATGAAGGAAGCATCTTTCTTTATTAGATTGACCAACTATTTCATGATCTTAGAGAAATTCTCTATAAATTTCTGATAGTAGCCAATGTGTCCAAGGAATGATCAAACATCTTTAATAGTTTCTAGTTGGTGGTGATTCCTTGGATGAACCCTATGTTTTTGAGGTCTACCTTGATCCCTTATTACAAAATTCTATGCCCCAATATAATGCCTTCGTAGACCATGAGATGTCTCTTTTACAAATTGAGCCATAGATTTGTTTCCACACATCTTTTTACTACTTACTTAAGGTGGTGCAAGACTTGATTGAATGTAGTGTCATAAGTGGATAAGTCATTCATAAATACTTCCACTCCATTACTTATTTGCTATTGAAAGATGCTTAAGACTAAACATTCGAAGTGGTAGGAGCATTGCATAGATCAAAAGGCATCTTGTGATATGCAAAGGTTCTCTAGGAACTCATGAATGTTCTTTTGGCTTGGTATTTTGGTGCAATATGAATTTAGTTATAGCCACTATAACCATATAGAAAACTGTAATAGCAATGCCTAGATATGATGTCCAACACCTAATCAACAAATGATAATGGAAAATGATTTTTGAATGTTGTCATGTTTAATAGCCTGAAGTCGATAAAAATCAATCATTTTCCATCTCTCTTTGACACTATCATGAGTGGACTAACCCACTCACTATTCACAATGGGGTAGATGAACCTTGCCTTAAGGAGTTGCATAATCTTCTGTTTAACAATTTGCTTTAATTTTGGGTTCAACTACCATTGTCATTGCATTTTTGGATTTATGGACAAATCCATGTAAATGCAATGCTAGCATATCCATGGATCAATTTTAGTGTGTTTAGGATATGACCAAGTAAAGGCTATTGGCTATTTATTGACCACTTTCAATAGTTTTTCTTTCTTCTTAGAAGAAAGTTTGACATTAATTATGACTAGCTGGCCATTTTTCAAGAATGCATATTCTAGGATAGTAGTTAGAGTTTCCAACTCTATGGGCTCCTATTTGAAATTTTCAAGGATCTCCAACTCTTCCCAATTAATATCATCATTTTCATTATTATAGAGTTCATGATGAACTTGCTCTAGTTCATCCATGCCTATGACATAAGCTCTTATCAGGCTCTCACTAAGTTCCATACACATTGTGCTACTATTAGAATCAATGGTTAGCCACTAGATGTCCTCATGTTTTGTGGCTAATCTATATAAACACCTTTTAATATCTACCTCATATACACGTTGCCTACATGTAGAAATAGATGCTCATTTCATAGACTAGAGCTTCTGTACATAATCACACCCTATATCGTTGTACATGATGCATTGACCTCATCTCTTCTTGATCTTTCCAAATGCATTTTTCTTTGATATCTTTAGGGAAGGATCTTTGATGCTCATTCTTGCATTAATAGTGCTTAGCTATGCCCTTCAAATAATGATTGGGAATTCCCCCTTATACTTCTGAACCTTGATTACTAGGAAATCGGCAAGATAAGACCACCCATAGATAGTGGTCACAATGTCTTCAACCAGTCCGAATGGAGTAGTGATGGACTAATCCATTAATTTTAATATGATATTACTCTTCTTGAGAGGTGGTAGGTTTAAGGCAGTATGCATCTCATGAGAAATAATGTTCACATTGAAACCTAAATCAAGAATATCTTTAAATGGTTCATTTCTAATAATCTTTAAATAGATAATGGGACTCCCATGATTAGCTAATTTCCTAGGAAGGTTACCAACTCAAATCCAATCAGATATATCATGAGTGAGCATAATAGTATGGGGTTTGGGTAGCATTTGGTTTGAAGGGGACTAGATGGAATGGTTTATAGAGGATGAGGTAGGAGTAGGCTAACCAGCCACCTGGGTTTATGAGGGCTTAGTAGGGCTATTGGTTTGGAAGAATGGTCTTTTATGAGCATGAGGTTCCAAAATCCTTGTTTGATGAACTAATTATAGATTTACGACCTTGGTAGTGTTGTGTTGCTATGATTGGGCTAGAAGTTCAACATGAATGGATGAAGTAGGGAGTAGATGTGTTGAGGGTAGAGGGATAGGTGTAGGAATAGGAGGAGGATAAGGATAAAATATGGTATCCATTCTAGAATGTGGAGAATGAGCTCTCTAGTATTCTAGAGGGTAGTAGTAATGTTGGAAAGGAGAAATGTAACTAGAAGAGTCACTTGGAGATAGAGTTTGCTATATGTAATACCCATATGGATTTGGTTGCCTGTAGGGGTACTGCTACCTTGGTGGTGGAATCCCCCACAATTGTAGTTGGTGTCACTATTGATATTTCTCATATGATTGAAGTGGAGTCCACTTGGATAATATTATTGTTGCTAATGGAATTCTCTAGGATCACCTTGAGGATAAGGTAATATTCTGCGTGTTTGTCTTTTTGCTAGTCATGTATTTAGAGCATACATCTTAGACTTCTATAAGTATGACACAATGGGGAAACATCCCTTAGGATGTTCATATTGGTAGATGTCACACCCACCATCATAATGTAATTTAGTTTTTGCAATGTGTTCTACTGTAGCTATCTTGCCCTTACCCCTTTGGTAGGTACATTTAACTTCTTTCCACCTCCTATGGTTATGATTGCTACCCTACTTTCTTAATTCTTTAGTAATTTTTAAAGAAATTTTGAATTTTTCATCAAAAAAATTCCACATTATATCTACCTTGGCTGAAATTTCAAACATAGATTTTTGAATTAGCAAGGTCTCTTTGTTCATCACCTCATCAAGTGGTGAATCTTCCTCACTATCACAAAATTGGATTTCCTTTTTTTTTTTTTTAATGTGAGGACTCCTATTGTATTCTTCAGCACTTTCCCATTTCCTTGATTCTTCTTCTTCTTTTTCTACCAATTGAATTAGACTTTGAATCTAATGGGATCTGAGTTATGATAGTCTTCCTTGGGCATAGACCCTAAGAGTTCTTCTCATTTTTAATCTAAGTCCATCTATGATATGGCAAAGTTGTTCCCACTAAGAATAACCATGGCTAGGGCATTGGTGTATGAGAGAATAGTATCTACCCATGGCAATGTCCAAGGGTTCATGGATTTCTTGCTTCCATCCTTGGATCTACCTTCTCAGATTAGACACTCTAGAGTATGTCTAATACTTGTCATTAAATAACTATAGCATTGTACTCCACCTACAGATGGATTCTAACTCCAAGGATATGTACTAGCTTTCTGCTCCCTTGAAGAGTATCCTAAGAAATATCTTTAATTTCTACTAATCATTTTCAATATTTTTAAGGGATAGTCATTGTGAAAAGCTTGAAGATGTGTCTATGGATTAGAGTTATATTCCCCTTAAATCTTGGAATATTGTTCATATCAAGTCATCTGATCCTACTATCCTTCACATGCTTGGTTGGAATTTTTACAGCCTCTATAATAATTAGCATGCTTCAAGTTGCTACTAAAGGCTCATCATCATCATCATTTTGATGACATAGATGATGTCCTCTACTACCCCTTCATTCATGATGGACTCCATGATCATCATTGTTGTCCTGTTATTTTCCTTCATTACAATTGTCCTTTTTACTATGTTTTTCAAAATGAGAAAAGAAAGAAAAAATATAGATGAAGAGGATGAAGAGGAAGGAGGACTACCACCACCATGATGTTTTCCAACTCCTCTAAAATTTTCATGACAATGTTTGTTAGTTTTCTTATCATCTTGACACTTTTCTGAGCCCCTACCTTAACTTCCATTTTTACTTGAACCTGGATTGTTGATAGTATATTGTAGATTCAGGGTTGCATCACCATCACTAATAATAAGGGGTGGAGGATCTTCATGTTGAGAACCCCCAGAGGGAGGATCCTCATTGTTGTTTTCATTAAGTAGGAACAAGGGACTGGTGAACAGTGTCACCTTCATAATCTCATGATGGTTCTTCTAATGTCAATCTCTCTTGCATTGTGTTTTAGTGAGATGGTAGTCTTGGCAGTCATAATCATGCACAACGTACTCCTCTTAAAGATCCTAGATGCCTAACCTCTGAATAGGTTGAAGCACTATCCCTAGCACAAATTGATTGGGAGGTATTACAATGTTGCCTTCCATATCTCACCATCATAGTTGTTCATCCTAATGCAGGATGAAGATGAAGTCAGGCACATACTCATCTAGATGAGTATACACCACCTTGAATTCTTGAGGCACTAGCAGTTTAGTATCAACGTTCTTGTGAGAAGAAGACATTTTACAATACAAATAAGATATTAGTGTGCTTATGTGATTATATTTATCATGAGAATGATTTTGACCTTAGTGTTTGTCCAATGATGTTAATGATGTCGACTAAACCTAGATAGCACACGTTTCAAATAAAAAGAGTCCCTTGCAATGACACCAATGAGGAGCAACAAGTACCCCTATGCTCAACCATACAAATCATTAAGCATTCATGCACAATTCAATCGAATTCCATGAACTCTATGTCTTCCAATACACTAGCCTTTAGGAAGTCAACTTGCCCTAATACTCATTCATTGTCTTCCCAATTACACTTATGATGTACAAAGGTATGGTTAAATGTAATCAAGGCATATGATTTTTATTATTTTATGTTTTATGTTTCTGGTGTTTAAAATAGAGAAATGAAGTTTAATAGCTAATTTAATCTAACTAAATAATTACTCTCTAACTAATCCAAACACAAGTATCTAGTCCCACTTTCCATACACATCTTGAATGCATACAACACTCTTGGGCTACTAAGCATTAAGTGTTGCTGGGATTACCAAGTGCTATATTTTATGCTCAAAGCAATCATACTTATGTGATTAATTTATTTAGCTTAATTACTTAAGTAATCAATTGAAGTCTAGTTTAGCTTAATTAATTCCATAATTAATGAAAATAGTAAATGTAGAAATAAATCATTAATCTATTTCAAGTGCTGCAAGGTTTGATCAAAAGGTCATCTTTTTGGCCATTCACACTAGTGTGCTCAAGTACATTAGTGCTTGAATAAAGATCCATATACTTTTTGACTCTTGCTATGAGCACTCAAAGAAATATTCTAACTCTCAAATGATAAAACTATAAGAGCTCTACTACAACTATGACTTAACCACCCATAAACACAACTAGTGAGCATGTATTTATAGACTTTATTATGGAGTTACACCGATGGGACCCCATAAATGCAATAAACGCTATGTTGATGGGGCTCTGTTGATGGGGCAACACCATGTAGATGAGGCCCCATTGATGGGGGCTCATTGATAAAGACACGTCAACAAGGACCCATCGACGTGACATTGTGATGCTTCATCAATGGGAATTTAGAAGTTAATGTGAAAAGGGAGGAATTGTAAGTGCTTTATCAATGTAGTGGACCCTTGCTAATAGGGCGAGATAGATACTTCATGCTCATTGTGTTGAGGAAATAGGCTAGATTGTTAAAATAACCAATGAGACTTATAGTAGAAAAGGATTATGGGTTGTTTTATGGAAGCTTCCATGCTAGCTTTTAGGCCAATAGGTAATTTTAACAAATAATATGAATTCAAGAGATTACTAGTAGCCATCACAACGTGTCATTTTTTTTACTCATGAATAGACATTGAACCATCTATTTCGAGAATGTACTTAATCCAACGGTATGGATCTATATGAATTTTTCGCATGGTTACAATCTATATAGACCATAAACATGCATGAAGATGACATCAACCAATGGCTAGAAGACATGTAGCACATAGTCGGAGAGGATAGGTGTTGAACATAATTACCCTCAATATTATTGGGACAAGTCTTTGGATGATGATGATGATTTAACTTTAGTATGTATAGTCAAATTAGAATTTCATAGCTCATCATTGCTCAGCAAAATCAAACGCATAACTTAGAAGCTTCCAAATCAAGTGTCTTACCACTAGGCTAACACATCACTATTTCATATGGCTAGAGAGACGTAGGGAAGATATTAGAATATAAAATATTTTTTAACAATATTTATTCCTAATACATATCATTAAATTAGAACTGTATAATGTAGTATTACCCACTAGAATCAAATTCATAAGAATTTCCAAATCAAGAGTCTTTCCACTATGGTTGAAAAGTAACCATTATATTTTCATTAACAACTATTGGTATCTCTAGTTGCTTGGGATATTAAAACCATCTCACTACTTGATTGTTAGGTAGACTTGCATAACTATGTGATGGCTTTATGGATGAGGGAGTCTATGTAGCTCGATCCATACAACCATGATGACCTATGAGGCTCAGTGGCTTTCCCTTTCTTCTACACCTTGGATGGAACACTTATTGTATGGCACTTGGGGGTTTCATGTTGGCTCTACCTATTAGGGGTACATATAGTCATTTAGTGTTGTTTTAAATAACGAGGTGTTAGCCTAGTGGCAACACTATTGATTTGAAAGCTCCAAGTTATGGGTTTGATTTTGGTAGGTAATTCTTGGTTATAAAGTTCTAATTGGACTATATATTTTGGGGCACACCTCTTTTGAAAAAGTAAAAAATAGTTCACCTTAGACATTATTTTAGGAATTATAGCTAATTGGATCTTATTAGACATGAATATTTAATGAAAAAGTTATCTTTTATTCCCTTCTATTTAGCCCATATATGTTAATTTTTTAAAATTATATAAGTTCTAGATCTTACAACTTTTGTTATAATGACTTTAGTATCTTTCTTTTCTTCTTAGCTCATGCAAAATTTTTTTCCATCGCTCAATATTACCTATTGGAATTTAATATATGACTTGGAGTTCTTATATCAACACTCTACCACCAAACCAACATTTCATTGCTTTGTGTTTACATTTATCTAGTTGTTTGGTTAAAAGGAGTCTCTAACATGATACTCATGAAAATGATAAAACATCTAAGTGTGACTCAAACTAGTAATATCTTGCCTACAAATTCTTATCAACCAATGGGATAACTAGCTAGCTTACCTCTCATTGTTGAAATATTAAATAATGATTTGAATCTTTGTATATTAATTCTTCAACATTATCATCATAACCTTAACAAAATGGGCTCAACTAAATCCTTACCTTAACCTAGAGCATTAAACTAAGTTAAACAAAGGTTTAACCTAAACATAACTGGTTCTTCCGAAATTCTCAACTATCTCTACTTTATCCCTATGGAAGCTTACCACGTGTCCTTCGTGTTGGTGCAAAGTGGTCACGCAATGTTGCAATGCTCTTTGTTAAATTATCAAGTCATACATACGATATGAGATGCCGGAAAACCAGTTGTATTCATGATACTGCGGGCGTTCCCGTTGTGCAAAAATATACATTACCTTTTTGGCAATTTCACTGAAGTTGCACGTTATAGACTGTAATGATTCCGCGTGTTTTATTTTAAAGGTAACTTTTGAACATTTGAATATTCCAAGCTGCGTGTGCAATTCCGTTGGTTGGTGTGAACTCCATAGCTTGGCGTGGAATATATATCTTTGTTAGATCCAAAATCGCTACAAAATCTAACCTGCCTTCTTTTCTAATTTTTGGGATTGTAACTCACACACAGCAAGCAATGGAAAATGTTCAATCCAAAAGTTCACGCCGTTGTGCAGCCTGCAAATTTTTGAGGAGAAGATGTGAGCGCGAGCATTGCTTGTGGGCTCCTTATTTTCCCAGCGATGCTCCTGAAAATTTTGAGGCAATCCACAAGGTTTACGGTGCTGCTAACTTTATCAGACTTATCAAGGTACTAAACTAAAATATCATGAACTATTTCACTCTTTGCTGCATATAGTATAAACTTCTTTTTGAGTTTCTTGTTTGGTCAGGATCTGCCAGAGAATCAGAGAGAAGATGCTGCAAAAAGCTGGATATATGAGGCAAGCATGAGAGTTAAGGATCCTGTCTATGGCTGTGCTGGCATCATTTACAATCTGCAGCAAAAAATCTGTGACTTACAGCACCAGCTGCATCTCTCTAACACAAAGCGTCTTTCACTGCAATCATTGGTGTTAAACACAGAACTATTCCCGCTGGAAGAAACGGTTAATATGTTTTTACTGCAATCATGTGTTTCAAATACAGAACTCTTCCCACCAGAAGATGAATCTGTAATATGGAATTCTCTCTGGGATTAGGCTTCTTTACAGCATCTTCCTTTTGCTCATGTCCACATGTATCTTGTTAACATTGCATGTTCTTCCCCACTAAGAACTTAAAGATGATACGCATGTGCAAATGTGCAGCAGGGAAGAAACTGTTCATCAGTGAAATTCTCTGGAATTACCTTTCTTAGCAAGGTATATGTCTTTTCTTAAAGTCCACATTACCTCCTTACTACCGGGTATTCTCCACTGTTAAGATAATAATAATGCATATGTAACAGACATGCTATGTAATACTTCTTACTTTCTGGTCTCTCCATGGAAGAAAGGATCCGTTAATATGTGAAATTTCTTCCATTACTGATTTATACATTATGTTGTTACTATGGCATATTTATACTATTTAATGCTTTGCAAAAATGAACGTTTATTCCATGGCTATATAAGACCTAATTAGAAATGGACATAGTATGATATTGCAATGTTTCAGGTTATAATGTACTTATGTAATAAGCTTACATGTAGCCTATCCAAAAGAGTGCAAGCTTTCTCTTATATAGGTAGGATAAATATTGGCCTTTAAGGTGATGATCCTTTATGACATTATATTATTTCAATATATTAACAATGATGCATTAGCTAGTGGTAACCTGGTAACCCCACATCACAGGTTTGATTCTACTACCCCACATCACAGGTTTGATTCTACTAGGTAGCACTGAGTTATCAACTCCTATAAATCCTAGGATGTACTTATGTGTTACTTGTATCGTTTCCAACACCCCCCATAATTCACACTTTACATAATTGAACTAAACTAGGGACCCTTCATTTTTTTGGTATTCATATTTGTTTTAGAGCAATTTAGGAGAACATATTCTTCATTTTTAATTTTGTGCCACAAGCAAAAATGACATAAAAATCATGTGATCTTATGCTAGATGGCTTTGAGTATGTAGAGTAAATGGATTATATTTATAATTGGTTTTCGTAGCCAAGCTAGATCTTATATGATTTAAATAATATTCTTTCTTTTTTGTACTTCCCAAAGTTTTTTCACCACTTTATTAAGAATTTTATATTTATATATTTTGATTATTTTATTTTTATAAAAATTTACTTCAATTCAACATTCATGATTTTTCATTGGAAGCCTTCAAGCCTCAACTATAATGACACATATTTGAATGGCTAATAGCCTACCAAAGAGTCTATAATGCATTCTATCCTCACACTATTTGAAGGGTCATGGTAACTAGAATAAAATAAATCCTTCATTTCAACTAATTAATGATTCTTTGGAAGTGTAAAAATACAAGTTAAAAAAAAAAGATATTTTGGAAAAGATCTGCTAAAAATTAAGTTGTTTACTATAAATCTTAAGAGCATTTCTCTATGATTAATTGTGATGGAATGAATTTAAAATAATTTAAGTAATTTAAATACATATTGATATTGATGCTTTATTATGCCTATGCAAACCCAAAGGATATGTGAGTTCACTAATGTCTATTAAAAGGTAGCATTTTATAGAAAATTAAGTATTCTAAGTAATTTGTACTTTGGGGGTGGATGGAGGGATGTTAGAACCCAAATAAGTGTAATGTAACTTAGCACTGCCCACTAGAATTAGTCTTGTGACTTGGAGTTTTCAAATCAAGAGTTTTACCACTAATCTCTAAATATCCATGGCCCTTTTCCATATTTAGAGGTAATTGGATTCATAGTATTTTATTCTAATTTCAAATTCTATGGAACCAAAAGCATATTTTATTAAGCATAATATAATGAGAGGTGGCTCCCTTTAACTCTTTATTAACTAAATATTATGCAAATATATTATTATAAATTCTAATCTTAATTGAAGTCATAATTTCTAGATGCTTTGACATTACTTAAGCATAAGAAGAAGGTATCTTAGCATCATCTCTGAGATTTAAATTTTTATTTATAGATGACTACAAACCACATCCTGAAATAAAAAAGATTACAGATCACTTTAAGCAAATCGTAACTATTACATATATTTTTTGGACATGTTAAAATGTCCATATGAAAAAAGACAAAATTCCTCTTAGTACAGTACCATTGTGAATTTGTACGGATGCAGAGACACGTACACATGGCTGAGAAATCCACCGTATGCTGGTACGGAAACGACATGGCCAAGAAATTTTCTTGTCAGCGTGAATCATAATGTGCACACCGACCACGAGTTGTCATGTACGCGATTATCAGCTGCATGAACTTTCAAATTTTGCTCTGCACGATTCAAAAATTCCTGCCGGCAATACCCTGCCTTTATTTTCTTACATAACTTTCCGTCGGTGTGTCACTGTGACAATGGAGGCGGTTTATTTAGTTTATGTGTCGTAGAAAGTAATACTGTTTACTATGTAGGTAGGACTTGAAACATAAGAAAATAGTCGGAATGAATCCTGAGTCTTTGTTCTGCTCTAATTGTTTAGTTATATTTCACACACGCGTTAATAGTTAATTTTGCAACAGCAATACGTGCCACTGGCAGTTCGGCACCGACTTATTTTGAGAATTTGGCATGTTTGACTACATTATTTTCATGGAATACGAAAGAAACTTATGCTGATGGGTACATTAATTTTCAGAGTTAATCGGATCTTGTATCGTCGTGCCATACACGTTACAGTTAGAATATTCAAGTTCAAAGTCCAGTTATTTCTGACTGGGATCAGCTGTGTGACGAAGCCGAAAAGGGTGAAAAAACAGAGAAATTATTGGGCAGCTCGACGGCGTTTTCCATCGCCACATTCGCGCCGTTCAGACCGCCGATATATTTTCCACAGATGAGGCCTTTTATAGCAACGTAATACAAACTCTGGTTTCAGTTTCAGAATTTATGGCAACTTCTGCTTCTGTGCACCTGTCAAAATATCAGTGTCATTTTTAGCGGTATAAACATACGGTAAAAAAAGTACAAAACTATATCTATAGGAAATGGACAACGGAGAGGAGAACTGTTCTCACATTTGTGCAAAACATGCACAAAACATGTAATTAAGATCACCAGTTCGACATTGTGTTGTTCTAAATAGTTGCATGCAAGATACAACTACAAAAAGGTAAAATTACCAAAACTAAAACAACGTGCAGCTGCTCAAGACGCAAAAACAACCTCCAAAAGCAAATCCAAACTGCTGTGCCAAAATTCGACTAGCCTTCTCATAATTTTTTATTAAAGAAAGAAAATTTGAGAATGAGTTAATCATTTTTCCTTAAATGAAAAAAAGAGTTGAACACGAGTTGGACAATACCCATATATCAAGATGTTCAGAAATTAGATAATTTCTTTCTTAAAAATTATAAAATTTCTATTTCACTTATCTTACTTCCCAGGCTTCCAATGTGTATTTATAGTTTACTCTTTAAGCATTTTTTATTCACATTTTTCTTCCAGAAAAGTTTAAATATTTTCAGAATTTTAAATTACTTGAAGGCTTTTGACATAGTTAAGCATCATTTGTGTTGCCACTAAGATAATAAATATTTCTCTAACAACTAAAAACCATAAATATTAGTAAATTTATATAGGTCAACTTATATACCATATTCTCTAGATACTTAGTTATAGCGTATATTTCATTTTTTATAAAAAAAAGTATTGAACATTGTGAAAGATAGAAAATTTGATTCTCTAAAATATGCAAATAAAAGGTAAAGTTTCAAAGTTGTTGCCAAGAAAAAATTAGGGAAATAACTTATGAATATAGAGCCATAATCAATTTTGGTGGTTAGACCTAACCACCTCTAACTACTTTATAAGTTACAACCAAATCAATTGGTTAGAGAAATTGTAAAATCGATTATAATTCTTGGTGGTTAAACCAAATAACAATAAGAAAATATTAATTAATATCACCTAAAGTCTCCATAAGCTCCATTGACCCACATTGACTTATGTTGACAGACCTATTATACTAGTTCAAAGGAAAATAAATTAGAAAATTATAAAATAAAGTAACATAAAATTTAAAAACCTATTTAGCCTATTTTAGTCCTATCAACTACTAAGTGGTTGTTAGTCAACGATGTTTTTGAGTTAATATTTAAATTTCATCATACAAATATAACGTTTATCTAATAGATTCTTTGGGTTTGCATGTTGTTTCCTTGACAAAGTCCAAAGCACTAGGGAAGGACATGGGATAGGAGGATGGTGGGGGCTGGGGTATTGGGAAGGACTAAAGTAGGGCCTTATAAAAAAAGCTTGCATTAGCCAAGACTATCCTAGAAGAAAATTTAACAAAGCTAAAAATAAACATAATAGACAAAGTTTTTAATGTGGTTCAACTTCTAGAATAACTAGCCTAGTCCACCATGAAACTCTTCCTAGATCACTAAGGATAGACACATTTTATTAATCTTTTAAAAAATTACAAGGCTTTGTTACAAACTTGGATTAAGTACCTCTAATAACTAAGTCCTCAACTTCAATAATATACCTCTACCAAGTATCACAATTAGCTCAAACTCCAAAGCTTCAACATGTAAAGACTATAGGTAAACCATAGTTGTCCTTGTCTCACACTAGAGAAAAAGGAAAATAATAATAATATATTTCAAAGTGCTAAAAAAGAATGCAAATATAGAGAGCTTTTGTGAGATAGAGAGATAGAGAGAGCAAAGGAGAAATCATAAGAGAGGGAGAAGAAATTCTAAAGGGCTAGAATGAAGTCCATTATTCACAATAGAATTTACACATAGTTGATAAATTTTTATTTTTATAGATGAAGCTCTTTTATAACCGTTTACAATCCATTAAAGATCTATAAGAGTGTTACCAAAGAAGAGGTTGTATCTATTGCATATTCACTTCCATTTTAAGTTACAAAGGTGAAGGAATCATTAAATAAAGATAGAAGAAGGAAGCAAGTCATCTTTTCAACTTGGCACTAGTAATGGTCTTGTGATTTCTATAGAAACATAAGCTTAACTTTCTTTAGAGATAGTAACTCTTTTTTTTGGTTGATTTTCTTCTAATACTATAAGATTTTTTCAAACGTATTTATAAGCTCTATTCACTTCTTGCAATATAAGCTTTAGCATTACCTTTTGATGAGTCATCAATTGGCTACATCGACAAGGCCTCGTTGACACATCGTTTCATGTGTTGATGTGGCCTCGTTGACATAGGGTCTCTTCTTGCCTATAAATACATGCCAACCACCATGTTTAGGAATTAATCTATCATAGTGTAGCAAAGCTTTTGCAATTTTTAGATTTGAAAGTTAGAGTATTTTCCTGAGTGCTTGTAGCAGGAAGTCATTGAGTGTATGGATCTTTATTCAAGCATTGTTGTACTTGAGCATGACAGTGTGTGTGGCAATAAATATGAGCTTTCTGATCAAACCTTGTAGCATTTTGGATATTTTAAATGTTTCTTTCATGCATTTAATGTTTTCAGCTAATTATTCCAAGTTTTCTAGTAATTAAGCTAATAAAGTAATTAAGCTAAGTAGCAATTAAGTAAACACATAAGTACGACCACTTCAAGCATGTGTATGATGTTTGGTAATCCTGACACTGGTTAATGCTTGGTAACCCAACAACGTTATATGTGTTCAAGATGTGTATGACAAGTGGGACTAGATACTCATGTTAGGACTAGATGAATAGTAGTTAGTCCATTACATTAAAGTAGGTATTAAATTACTTTAGTCTCTATCTTACCTATTTCAAGCACAAAAACCATAAAATATAAAATGAAAATAATCATGTGCCTTCATTACACTTAAACCATATCCTTGACCATCACAAGTGTAGTTGGGAAAACAACGAATGTCCTCAATGTAAAGTTTACTTCCTAGAGAACTAGTGCACTGAAAACTATAAAGTCCATAGAATTCGATCTAATCTTGCATGAACGCTTTGTGATTCATATGTTTTGGCGTAGAGGTACCTCGCCACTCATCATTGGTGTCATTACTGGGGACTCTTTTTGTTGAAATATGCATTATCTAGGATTAGTGAACATTATTAATATTGTTGTATGCACCCCAAGGTTGACATCATTATCATATTATATAATTACAAAAGCACACTAATAATTTTATTTGCTTTACAAAATGTCTTCTTCTTCTTACAGGCATGATGATGTTAAACCATTAGTCCCACAAGAATGCAAGGTGGTATATACTCATCAAGATGAGTATGTACCTAATTTCACCTTCATCCTACATTAGGACAAACAACTGTGATGGTGTGACATGGAGGGTAATGTTGTAATGCCTCTCAATCAATCTTTATAGGGATGCTACTTCAAACTCTTGAGAAGTTAGGCATCCAAAATCTTTAAGAAGAATATGTTATGCATGACTACAACTACTGCAACTACCATACACTAAAACACAATGTACGTGAGATCGACACCAAGAGAAGCATCATGAGGTTGTGAAAGGAAAATGGTTCACTAATCCCTTGTTCCTACTAAACCATGATGACAATGAGGTCCCTTCCATTGAGGGCTCTCAACATGAAAATTATCTACCCCTTGTTATTGGTGATGGTGGTGTGGCCCTAAATCTATGGTCCACGATCAACAATCTAGGTTCAAGGAAAGATGGTAGTCAAGGCAATGGATCAGAAAAGTGTTAAGACAATAAGAAAATTGACAAATGTGATTGTGACAACTAAAAGGGAATTGGTAGATATCATGGTGGTGGTAGTCCTCCTCCTTCTTTTCCCTTTTCATTTGCATCATCTTCTTCCTCTTCCTCTAGTTCTGAAAGACATCACAAAAGGAAGAATCGTGATGGAGGTGACCAATAGGATCACAATGAATGAAGGGGTAATAGAAGACATCATCAATGACAATGTAATCATGATGATGATGAGCGTTTATTGGTAACTCAAAGAATGCTTAGCATTGCAAAGGCAATCAAGATCCCAACTAGGCATGTGAAAGATAGTTGGATCAAGCACTTAGACATGAAAAATATCCCAAGATTTCAGGGGGGATATAACTTTGATCCACAAAAAAATATAAAAGCTTTCCATGATCTCTATGCCTTGTAGAACATTGAAAATGATTGGAAGAAACTCAAGTTATTTCCTAAGACACTCATTATTGAGTCAAAAAGTTTGTACCAGTCCTTGGAGCTAGAATCCATTTGTAGATGGAGTACCATGTTGAAACTATTTAATGAAAAATACTAGATGTACTCCAAAGTGTCCAATCTGAAAAGGCCAATCCAAGGTTGGAAATAGGGAATAGATGAACCCTTGGATGTTGTGACAGGAAAATATTATTCTATCTTACATTGATGCCCTAGCCATGATTATTCTTAGAGGAAACAACTTTGCCACATCATAGGTGGGCTCAGAGTAGAAACCAGAAGAAATCTTGGGGTTTATACCCAAGGGAGATTATCTAAACTAAGAGCTAATAAGATATAGACAATGATAGAGCAAATAGAAAAAGAAGAAAATAAGTTGCAAAAAAGGGATATTATAGAAGAATATAATAGGGATCCTTCCATCAGAAAAAGGGAGATTCAACTCTATGACAAGTAGGAATCACCACTCAATGAAGTAGTGAATAGGAAAACTTTGTCCATTAAAAAATCCATTTCTAATATTTCAACAAAGGTTGATAAACTATGGGACTCTTTGGATGATAATTTCTAAATTTCTATGAAGATTGCTAAAGAATCTAAAGATCAAAATAGTGATTGTGATCATAAGAGGTGAAAAGAAGTTGAACATGCATACTAGAGAGGTAAGGACAAAGTCTCTACAGTAGAAAACATTGTGGAGACAAACTTCAAAGATGATGGTGGATGTGGCATTTGTTAATATAACCATCCTAAAGGATGTTGCTTTGTGGTGTTACACTTACAATAGTCTGGGGTGTACATGGTCAATCTGTGACTAGTAAGGAAGCAAGCATCTAGATGGTTACCTTACCCTCAAGGAAATACAAGTAGTTCCACCAACAACAATAAGCCTACTATCCAAGTGGAACTCCCCCACAACTGTATAAGTAATACCAATAGTGGCACGAACCACAGTCATGGAGAATGCCACTGCCAAGAAAGTAGTACCCTTATAGGCAATCAGATACATATGGATACTATGTTAAGTAGCCTATTTCTCCATCAAGCTCTACAAGCCACTTCTCATTCTAGCATAACTATTACCCTCTATAGTATCATTGAACTCATTCACCAGATACTCAAGAGGAGCACCCATATCCATACCATCCTCTACATCTATCTGTACACATCCTCAACCTAGTTACCCCCTGCTCAATCCATGTAGGACAAAATTCTTCCACAATCACAACAATAAAATGTTACAAGGGCCGTACATATATAACTAGCCTTCCATCCAAGTGTTTTGCACAATCAATCTAGGAAATGACCATTTTTCCAACCCAACAATCCTCCCAAACCTTTACCACCTAATACAACTGGTCATCCTATATCCTTAAGACCTTCATTCTCTACATCAAACACATATGAGAGCCCTTCAAACCAAACATTACCTCAAATCTGCACTACAAATGTTAACTCATGTTGTTTCCTATTGGATAAAGGTTTACAACCTTCCCATGAAAAGATATGATTTGGGAAGTCCTCTTATTTAGTTATAGATTGTTGGACATGAGCCATGCAAAGCTCTTTTAAATTCCAATTTTGGTGTCAATCTCATCTTCCTATGACATGTACAAGGCCTAGAGCCTACTACCTCTCACGAAGAGCAACATAAGTTTGGAATTGGTAGATTAGTCAATCACTATTCATTTGGGGCTAGTGAAGGACATTATAACCATAGTTTATGAGTGGTCCTATCCTACCAATTTTCTAGTGATCAATGTCGAAAACTACAAAGGCAACTTCCCCATCATTATGGGAAGGGATTGGTGAAACAACATTAATTCCAAACTAAAACATCTCAACTACAAATTTTTCTAAGTGTTGGGAGTACACTCTCCACTACCTCAGTTCATAGTCAACCTCTCGTGGATAGTGTAGTCAACATGAAGGCCAATTTTGTAATTTTTTCAAAGTGTTAGCACAAAGCTAATCACTACAAATTTTTTTCAAGTGATGAGATAATTCTCTCCACTACCCTAGAGTCTAGTTAGCCTCCAGTGGAGAGAGTACTTAGCACATAGCCATTTTTTCCGAATTTTTCTAAGTTTGAGACTACGTTCTCTCCCAGTACAAAGTGTAGTCAAGCATAGTCAACTAGAATAGCCTCTAGGAGCCTTCACAATGTAGCATCAGCACTTAGCTAAGCTCCAACTCATCCTTGGCAAGCATAGTTAGCAAAAATGCTATTTTTTGTACCTCCTTTTGGTCCTAAGATTATAATTATGCTCAACCCCATAGTGGAGAGCATAATCTTGAAGCATAGTCTCCAAAATTACATTTTTTTAGGTACCCTACGGTCTATTTAGAACACACATGTAGTTGGTAATGTAGTCATCAGCTCATAGTCTCACAAAGTCTAGCAGAGCATAGCAAAGTGCAATACCACAAGCCCAGTGAAGAGTGTAGTTGGGTGACAACGTAGTCCCAACCATCCCCTCTACCATGTGGTGGGCATCCCACATCTTCCACTAATCCTAGGCATATAAATACTCTCATCCTCAACATTTTCAGGTTTGGCAATTTTGGGTTGGCAAATCAAAGAGTTGATGAACTAAAGGCATTTCAGTAAACCAAAGAGAGGCAAATTTTTAGAGCACTATAATCCACTAGAGCATTGCAGCCAATGGAACACCATAGTGGCCAACCTGACAAATGCAGACACCCCCAAGACTATGACTACATTATCCATTATGCTTGTTGTACATCATGTACCTTCTAACCCCCTTTGGTATTAACTACACTCAACCCCATTTTGGATGGTGTTTCACTTCTCTCTCTCTCTCTCTCTCTCTCTCTCTCTCTCTCTCTCTCTGCATTTTTAGCATTTTATTTGCATTTTCTACTATTTCACTACATAACCATGCTTAAAAATATGCTTGGGTGGTAGACTTCACATGGTGGCACCATCATTTTTGCCAAAACTATTGACTACAATTGACCTTGTTAACACCGTTGACACCACTTGAACACTTAGCATCATTTAGCATTAACATTGTAGCTAACCATGCTACACCTCCGCTACATTTGGTAAGTCCTTGTTCAATTGGCTAGATCATTCAGGGCACCCCATCTTTGCATCCAGTAGGCCCTTATATAGACTTGGGATTAGGCTATGTTCTCATGAACATTGGTGTTCTAGCTATCAACATTTTGGGTTGTTACAATTTCTAGTGCTAGAAGAAGGGCCAAACATCTATTTTTTAAAAACTATATTGTGGTTGTTTTAGAAGCTCTCTACACCATAGTTGTCCTTGATCCATCGATGTAGATTGGACCCTATAGTTGGTACTCCTAAGACACTGCATAGAAACCCTAATTTTCACTTCTTTCCACTATTTTGCTAAGTTTTCATTATCTTCAATTCAAGCATAGTTGTCTCTAATGTAGATACCACAGTTAGCTCTCTATCATGGAGAGCGTAGTTAGCACTTCACAGTGGAGAGTATAGTCAACATAGATAGTGTAGTCAACTCTCTATAGTGGAAAGCATAGTGAGTGGTATCAACTAAGACAAAGTTAGTTTTAGCTTGATCCACTATATTTTGTAGCTAGCAACCTCTGTAGTTTCCCTTTACAACCATGAACTCAGAGCAAACTTTGGTGTTAGTTTCAAATGTACATGATATCTTGCCTATCCAACAAAATACTAGGATTGACAACCTTGCAAATCTTGTGATGGCCAGGCCAAGCAAATCCCTTAGGCTACATGGCTAAGACTTAGAGTATGCAACACTCAACAATAAGCAATAAAAATTTATATGTGCAAAGCTTCAAGTAGGGTTACCTAGAGATCACCTTAACATGGAGGAAAAATGGAACTTTGAATTAATCCACCAAGATGGATAGGAGTATATCCCTTCCTCATTTGACATCATCTCACTCACAGAGTTCCACCACTAGTTATTATCCTAGCTCATCCAAGCAGGTGAGTGCAATGTGGAAACTGACTATGAGGAAGGATTATGAGAGGAAGAGGAAGATTTTGAAGCTTGCTCCAAACATGAAGCCCCCTTCCACACCATTTTCCTATAAGAAATCCCTAGTTTGGCCCCTACTCAGTTTAGTTCACCTATCCTCCTTGAGATAGTCATAACACTGAGATCACCTTCCAGCTCCATTATGTTTAGATCTACATCTTTAGTGGCAACCCATCAGATTCAATACATGAATTATGACATAACAACTTCCTTCAACTTGCCCTTTGTGGCATCATCTCAACCTATCCAGTCATCTTTGCCAACAAAAATCATGCCAACTCAGCCATATGTTCATGCAGGACCTATTTCTAAGCCACAAATGACTCAATCATCCTATGTCTTTCCTGTTTCATTGACACCTTTGATGTCACTCCAACCCACGTGTGTGTGGCTTGCCCCAATCACTATCCTTATAACATAGCTAATGCATTAAGAAACTTGTGTAGTTTCACAACCTATGACTAGGTCATGGGCCACACAACTAGCATAGTAGATAATGCAACCAATGCAACCATTTGGAGAATCCCAAAATTTAGACTAGGCATTCCAACTAATCCAAACCTTGATAGAAGAGATGAAGCCACTCAAATCCACCTCCTCTAAAATTGTCAAATTGGTAGACTTTGACTAGGATGACCCCATAAGTCTTATGGTTCCACCGCTAACTCTACTAGCTAGGGTCCCACTACCTCAATTCACCAAAAACAATGGCGAGGAAGACCCCAATGTGCATCTAGTCATGTTTAGATCTATGTGCCTACTAATTTAGGCATGGATGCATTCCATCACATGCGTTATCTCTATTTCATTGACTAGAAAAGCATTAGACTGCTACCGTGCATTGTCCAGGGGCTCTATCTCCTCTCTAGAAGACCTCTTGAGCTAGTTCATGACATGATTCAAGTACAAATTGAAGTTGGAAGCAACCTTGGACTAGCTAACGTAGGTCAAAAAAGGCCATCTAAAACCCATGAAAAAATTCATCTAATGATGGAATATCTCATTAAATTAAATACAAGAACCCATAGTGAAGGTACATCTCTTAGCTATTTTCAAGGACATAGTTAATGACTTTATAAAGTTGAAGTTGAACTACTTAGGCCTACAATGCCTAAGCTAGGCCTTCACATAAACCAAGAGCATAGAGGATGCAATAGAAGCTAGTAAGGACCTAGCCTATGTGGCCTACAAGAAATAGCACATGAGGAGAGATATGAACAAGGGAAAACAAACTACAATAGTGGAAAAAATAGCCAAAGAGGCTAAGGAAACCAACTAGTGGCTAATAGCTAGGCTGCCTAAAGCCCTAGCCAACAACAAAGATACCCAAGTTAGTGCCAAGGTAACCAACCCACCTACTTATGTATTTCCTAGGATGAAAGTTGATCAAAGGCGTAACTTTGAGTGCATGGATCACTACAGGTGAACCCCATTCCCACTGAAGCCCTTAGAGCTATTGGAACAACTATTAAACGTTAGGTGCATCTAATATAAGAAAATGTCTAAGGATTCCCATAAAAGACATGATAGATACTGCGAGGTAATCAAAAACCATGCCTTGGTGGCACCAAATGAGCCCCCAATTCCAAAACATTTTAGGCTAGATCAGTTCTGCCATTATCACTAGTTTTTTTTATCATAGCATGGACTTTTTCCTAGCTTTGCAAGATGATCTACAAAAGATGATTGATTGAGGTGAACTAGTCATTGATGCTAAAAATCCAATCAGGCCATAGAACCAATCCATGAGGGTGTACAATGATCCTCTAAATGTGGATGATGCTAACTACATCATAAATGCTATGTGCAATGGTCATTCATGGTCCAAATGCCCTTTGGTAGTGCAAGGGTTCCCTCAGCCCCCATAGGATTGAGGCCCCTTTTTCTTGTCAGAGTGCCACCTCAAGCACCCACAACACCCTTTGTGATTAGGGCCCCACATCATGTTGGAAAAATAATAGTTCAACCACTAAGGTGCCATAACATGCTAACTCTTCATATTTCCAAAGCCCAATGGTAGCTAATGCATCGATCCCTTCCTATCCAAGGGTCAATCGTACTAGCAACATTAGTAGACCCTCTAGGTGCCAACTTGGTAGACCTAAGGAATGTCTTATAGATAGAATGATTAGGCAACATCAAGATCAAAGATTGCTTGGTCCACTAAAGTTGGTCCCTATATCTGCAATTCCCATGGCCAACAACCAACAAATTGTAATCAAGCACTAAGGCCCCTGCATAGACTAAGCTAACAAAGGCCAAGTTGCCTCCACAAGAAATTTGTCTCTTAGGACACATAAAGAAAGTCAGAGCCAACAAAAACATGGCCAATGGCAATGACTTCATGGATGAATTAGCCCAAGTCAAGTAATCACTCAAGAAAAAAAAATACAATACTAAGATTGGATGACCTAATCATGACCTCATCTACCCACTGCAAAGCATTGGTGCAAATGTTGACCTTCATTCCTATGAAGAACATCCTTGCACATGAGAACCACATCCATGTAGTGATGTTACCCCCTTCTCCCTAGAAATTTATTCCCACTTCCCTAGCATTTCATGATGAGGCAATTAAGGTCAATCTTGAGAAGGGTGAGGTCATAATGGCTACAATGATTATTACCATATGCATTGGGTAATGCAAGATTTGTAGGGTGCATGTTGATGATGGAGCCACAAAAAATGTAATACCATACATCATCATTAATAATTTAAGCCTCATAGACCTAGCCAGGACAACAAAAATCACATGTCTAAAATCCTTCAATGGATCATGTGTCATTGTCAGGGGCACAGTCACCATAGCTTTTGTAGCAGGGAAGTGTAGTGACCAAAAACATCAATGGCTAGAATGGTCACGTTGAGGGGTCCGAAACCATGGTACAATCCTAATCCTTCCCCCATCTAAAGGGCCATCATTGGAGGGGAAAAATGGAGGTGGAGTACCTAGGATGATCTTGTCAATTGAATTGGGACTTACAAAGTGTTTCGATGAATGGATTCTAGGGGTATTCATGGTGTTTTCAGTGGTTTCAGGGTCAACTATGCCCAAGTGTAGTGAGGTTTCTTGGTGCAAGAACATTAGTGCAAATGTGAAAATACATGCAATATAGAAAAAAATTCAAGTGTAATGCTAAATGACAAGGAAAATGCTTGAAAATGTAAAGGAGTTTGAGACAGGAAGAATGGCACCATCCCAAATGGGGGGAGCATAGCAATTACAAAGGAGAGGTGAGGAGGTACACAATGTACAAATAGGCATAGTAGGTAGTGTAGTCATAGTGTCTAGGGTGTACGAACTATAAAAAATAATGTTTTCCATGAATTCTAAGCCTACTGGGTTGACTATCATGGTGTCTTGTGGACTATAGTATGGGAAGGTGTTGCCAATATGCAAACTATTCTATGGATGTAGGGTGCTCCAAATGCCTCAAATGCCAAAATGATGCTTAGATTTTACTAGCCATGCTTTTGATTTTTCCCACCAAGTGCTTCAAAATTCCAACCACTAAATGAAATTACCAACTCGTAATTGTGAAATGCAGGGATATTTATAGGGTTAGGGTTGACATGAAATGCGGATCAAGTGTCACATGGTAAAAGGGGTAGTTGAGGCTATGCTAATCCAACTACGCTTTCACTAGAGCAACTGGTGATATGCATTGATGTATTCCAATGGACCCCAAGAGACTATCAGACCATGACTAAATTTTCATGATTGCATGTGCTAGAGTCAAAAAGACTGTGATATAGCTACAAATAGTGCAAAATAATTCAATTTGGAGGCTATGCTTTGAGACTCTGATCTCCCCTCTTTCAAGTCGATTCAAGCATAGGTATAATTTTTGGATAAATGGGAGGTGCAAAAGAAATGCAAATTGCTAATCTTGCTTGCCAAAGAAGTGCTAGAGCTAAGATGGAGGCTAGTGTTGAGTTCTAGAAGATTTTGAAGGCTATCTTGCATTTCTATGCTAGCTACGCTTTGGAGTGTAGTCCAATAGTTAAGAAAATTCTGCAAAAATTGAACTCCAGTGCTAGCTATGCTCTCAAGAATAGCAAGAAAAAGTGAGAGCATAGCATTGACACTTAGAAAAAATTAGTAAAAATTATAGTTCTAATCTAGGTTACACTGGCTATGCTCTAGAGCATAGCAGAAGGGATAGCCTCAGGAGTTAGAAAATATGCCAACATGTTTCTTCCATTTTGAGCTAGCTTAATAGCTCTTGGCTTGACACTTAGGCAAACTACATTTTGAGCAAAGCAGGGAGAATCAAAGCATAAAAAAACACTTAGAAAATTTTTTGCAACTAGTATTGACACTTTGAAAATTTTGTAAATCTAGCTATATATTACATGCTATGCTAACTATGGTCTAGGGCATAGTCCCAGTAGTGGAAGCATGGACCAAACACTTAAAAAAATTTATCCCATGTTGACACTTAGATAAATTTTCCATTGACATGTTGTTGCCTAAATTTTGTGGTGTTTCATTTTCCCCTCTTTGTTCACATTTGGAGGAGTGTTCTAAGAGATGTCGATAAAGAACTCAAAACACCTTAGTAGTCATGACACCAACCTTGCTTGTCAGTACTCAGTTAGAGGATGCTCTGTTGGGCTTGACAATGCTAAAGGTAATGGTATGTTGAAGGTAATGGATGTAGGGAATTGGCTTGGGATAGCAAGGGAGGAGTGAGATGCAAATGATGTGTCATGTTGCAAGATGTAGAATCAGCATAACTAACCATGATTGTAGCACTAGGATGGATTATTACTGAAATGATGAACTCTCATCAAAATGCTTGTGAGAAAGCCATTGTCCATAGTACTAGAATGGCTTACCCCTAATGTGTTGACCTCTCGTTAGAGTGCTTATGAGAAGGTCAATGCAAATTCAGGATTGGACTGGTTGTGAAATTGCATGTTTGCTAAATTCTACTTGGGAACATGTTTTATTCCTTTTTCCTTTTTTTGAGTTTTATGCTTTTTCTTTGTGAAATGCTAGCTAAAACATTCTTATCATTAAGAAGACTACATGCTGCTCGATGGGCTTTGCTTAGAGGCAACCATATCGCATCTATAGGATAGGTGTTTTTTCCTCAAGATGAGTTGCATTACATCCACTTGGACTTTGACTAGCCCATAGAGGCTCCCCATGGGATGTGTTGTGTTATGTCCATCATGGGTTCTGTGGTCAACTAAAATAAGGGTGCCATGTGCATCAAAGAATCTTGTAGAGAAGGTGGAGAAAATGTAAGGTAAAGGGGTAAATGTGAGTAGACTATAGTAGGGTAATAGGGATGTGCACTCTTGAGTGGCTTGGTGAGTCCAACTAGGCACATCAAAGTAATGTGATGACTTGTTGCTATGATGAAACACATCTCTATATGACCACCTCTAGGGCTTTGTTCTACGAAAAAAATGTAGAGAAAACAAGAGAACAACCATACCAAATGAGATAAGAGTGAACTGCTAGTTGTAAGGGTGTTGCAAGTGCCATGAGTGCTAGACTAGTTTCAAGAGCTTACAGTGCCAAAGATGGAAGGGCAATGTAGGTGATAAAGACAAAAGGCTACAAAATCTCCAACAAAAACACCAAAAATGAGCAAGGTGGCCAAGGGTGATGGCGATGTAGGTGTTCAAAACTTCACACCAAGGATAGGAGCTTGGAAATCTAGCAAAATGGTGGAGAGCTAGGATGCTAAACATACTTTCAAACCTAGGAAATGGTGAGGTTTGGAGGATGGTAGTAAGGTGGTTCGGCCATAGTACTACTGGTACTCTAGCAGGTGGTTTTGGTAGTGAGAGCTCCAATCAATAATGAAATAACCAAGGTCAGTAATGTTGTTTGCATGACCCAGGGTTGGTACTACTAGTGATGATGGTAGGAGCTCTGGAAGGTTAGCAAAATGGCCGAGGGCATCTCTAGAGGATCATCAAAATGCTAAGGATGATAATGCTACAAATGTTCTAGAGGTCTCTTTCTTAACAATGTGAATTCCATTTTAAAACTACAACGTCCCATCCCATCCTACCCACAAGGTTTGGGTAGATGATAGAGGATCGAAAGTATTCATGCTTGCTTATCTATAGAATAGTGCATGTTGAGCCATGTGTGCAAAAATGCGAACCTAGTTTAAGGTCTTGGTAGACCACATGTTATGCTAGTTTAGGGTCTTATTAGATCATGAACCCAATTTAAGGTCCTAGTAGACTGTGATGTGCTAATTTATAGTCTTAGCAAACTACTATGTACTAGTTTAACATCATAGCAAACGATAGATATTGTGCTAGTTTAATGTTATGATGCAAGGAAAAGTTGTGCCAATTTAGCATCAAAGCGGATCTGCTATGGGTGGCATTTTTTAGCATCATGGTCCAAGGATGAGTTATGCCAATTTAGCATCATAGCAGATGTGCTATAGTTGTCAGCTTTTAGCATCATGACCCAAGGACAAGCCATGTCATTTTATAGTCATAGTAGACTATCTATGCTAGTTTAACATTGTAGTGGATGCTCTATGCTATTTTAATATCATAGTAGACATTTTGTGCCAGTTTAACATTGTAGCGAATGCTTTGTGCTAGTTTAACATTGTAGCAGATGCTTTGTGCTAGTTTAATATCATAGCAGATGCATGCTTACCTTACTATGTCATTGATGTGGCATTGTGTACTAGGAATAGTATAACTTTAGGTATGAATGCCTGATCATATTAGCAAATACATTATTATCTAGGTCAACAAGCTTAAATGCTCCATTTTCATTGGCCTTGGTGACCAAGAAAGGTCCTTCCCAGTTGGCTAAGAATTTATCCATGGATTTGAAATGGCCTTGAGGACTAAGTCCCCTCTCCTAATCAAGCATTGATTTTGATTGTGGCAATGTTTTTTCCATTAATTTTCTTCATACCTTTCAATGTAGTTAAGCATTTGCATGCACTCCTCCTCTATAGAGTCAAGGTTAATGATTCTGAATGCATTGTTTTAAGCCTCATCAATGAAGCTCAAGAGGATCACAAGGAGAAATGAGACCTACAATTCAAGAGGCAAGATCCCTTCAAACCCATATAAAAGGCTATATGGTGTCTTACCTATTTCTGCTCTACATGTTATGCAGTAGGCCCATATTGCGTAGACCAGCTACTTGTGCCATTTTCATTTGTTCCTGTTGAGCATTTTCTTCAAAAGGTTGACAATGACTTTGTTTGTAGCCTCTACTTGACCATTCACCTATAGGTACTATGGAAATGACAAGGAATGCTTAATGCCAAGGTGTTCGTAGAAGGCTTTAGTTTTTGCACTACTAAACTGTGGCTCGTTGTCTATGACTATAGTCATGGGTAGGCCAAATTGGATCACTATGTTGTCATGAATGAATTTGTAGACTTGTTGCAATTTTGTCTTCCTAAGGGAAATAAATTCAACCCAATTGGTAAAGTATTTGGTTGTGGTTATGATGAAGCTATGTCCTACATAAGTCTTAGGCATGAAAAGTTCTATGATATTTAACCTCCAACGTTGGAATGGCCATGTGATTTGTGTGGTGTGTAGTTTAGTGGGTGGCACATGCATTAAATTTCCATGAAATTGACACACATTTCATGTCTTGACCTTGGAAATGCATTCACGCTCCATGTATAGCCAATAGTAGCCGAAGCATTTGATTTTTGATGCCATTTCCCTGAGTGCTATGTGACCTCTACATAGTCCTTTGTGGACTTGATTAATGATCATTTGCACTTCGCTATTGTTAACACAAGTTAGTAGTATGATATGATAGGATTTTCAACATAGTGTGTTATCACCTATGAGGACGTACTGCCATGACTATTTTTGTACTACATCCTTTTGGACAATGGTAAAATCTATGGAGGCTTGCATTATTGAAGGTACATCTTAATGTTGTCATACCATTCTTGTGTGTGAGTTGTGCTTATTGTGGCTATGGACGAAATGTTAGTTGTTCATGTGATAGGCTTGGTGCATTTTGCTACTAAAGTGGGTAAGGCATGAAACATGATAGGTGCAACCCTTAGGGCTAACATGGCTAATGAGTTAGCAATGACATTCTTATTGTAGGGAATGTGTTGGATATCTACAATTGTAAATTGTTTGAGCAAGTGCTTTGCCAAGTCATAGTAAGGTTGTAAATGTTGTGCTTTGTAAACATAAACCTTTGTAACTTTGTTGATGAGTAACTACGAATCATCTCGAATCACTACATGTTGGATTCCTAGATCATGGGCTACTTAGATGCCTCTGAGGAGACTTTATACTTCACCACATTGCCAGTGCAAGGAAATGCAAAGTGATAAGTAAAGGGTTAGATCCCCTTGGAGAGAAGCATGATTACAGTAGCGGAACTACCTCCCTAAGATGTTGAAGCATCATCAAAGTATAAGACTACGTCAAAGCTAGTAGGCACTTGGCTTATGCTGATCACATGCTCATTCAAAAATTATGGATATATCATTGCTTGATCATTTATTGGAAAAGCCATAAGTTGTGTGACTATTTCTTGACCTTTAGTTCATGCTTGTGCTATGCAATGAAGGTCAAACTTCGTGGTTATTGCTTTCCACCATGTAATTTGACTAATTTTGTAAATGTTTATGGTAATTGCACAAAGTACATTGCTCTTACAAATGATGTTTACTTAACAGTAGAAAAGATAATGCATACACTTCTTAAGTGTGAATACTAAGGTGAGGTAGTTCTTTTCCACATTTTTTTTACTTTGCTTCATGGACCATTAATGCATGGCTTAGGTAGTATATAGAGACCTCTAAGCCATCATCTCACTTTTGGCAAACTAGAGAGGTGATAGAAACGTTAGAGGTTACAAGGTAGATGTAGAATGATTTATCTCCTTGTGGAGGATAGATAGTCAAAAGTTAAGCCTATTTAAGGTTGTCAAATGCCTCTTGGCATTGAGGTCTCCACTCAAAGTGGGTACCCTTTTTGAGAAAATGTTACATTGACTACAAATTGTCAATCAATTATGTGATAGACCTATGAATGAATTGGAATCTACCTTGTAACCCATGTAGCTCCTTAAGGTTAGCCAGTGGTGATAAGTTGATGATGGCCTTAACCTTATTAGGGTCTATGTGAATGCTTGCTTCTAATACTACAAAACCTAGAATGCGACCCATCTTGACACCGAAGACACACTTCTTAGGATTCAGTCTAAGGTCATGTCTTAGGCAATGTTTGAGTACATGATCTAAGTCATCTACTTGGTTGCATGCTGAAACACCATCAATTTCAGGACTCTCATGATTTAGCATAGTCCCAAAATTTGGGCAAGGATCGCTACAAGTGTGGTGTCATGTTGGACCATGTAGACAACATGGCACCCCAAAAGTCCTAATGCCTACAAAGCTACTTCTAAGCTTGCCTGCCACCCTCTGTAGCACAATCAATGTAGCACCCAACCACAAGGCTATTTTTCATGAAAAAGGAACTAGGGGTAGACCCTATAGTCTGGCAAATTTTCTATCACCTGGGCTGACAGGCTTGTTACACCGTCTAGCTTGCCCAGCTTGACACTTGACTTGGCTGACGGTCTACCAAAGGACCATGCTAGGAGCTGTCAAAGGTGTTTAGGATGGGTTAAAAAATTCAACAAGTTTTATAACTGTGGGACCTGCTATGCTATGCTACAATGCATAGTGTAGTAGACTGTGTGGAGACTAATGAAGCATCAAAGATGTAGATTAACAATGACTCATCCCTCCAAGGTATCTACCTTGTGTCATCATTGATGCATGAGAAACATGACGTAGCAAAATGTGGCAATATTAGTCAAAAATCATCTGATTTAAGTGCTATGCTATGCTGTGCTACACAGCATAGCATAGCGTAACTATGCTTGTTGTGACACTACTTCCGCCCAAATTGTTTTGACAAAGTAAACATAATTGCCCATGCTTCAACCATCAAATAGGCTTTCTCTGCTACCATGCCAGGACATGACTGAAATCCAATGACAAAACATTTGTAGAATGAGTCAGAATTCAATCTAAAGTGGGTGCTATGCTTTGCTATGCTACATAGCGTAGCATAGTGTAGCAGGGACAGAACGCACGAAGGTCCTTTGCCAAGTGGTTCCAACAAAATAATTGCACTTGATCATGATCTAACCTTCGAGACTGCCTATTCCACTTTGCCTTTAGGTTCCAAGAAAAGTTTCTTGACAAAGCGTTGGAAATCTAGTAAGGATTCATGTCACACTAGCTGCTACGTTGTGCTACGCTACACAGCATAGCACAACATAGAAAGGACATGAAGCATGAAAGTGTCCCAAGGATGAACTTCGTAGGCCCCAAGACCTTTCAACATGGAAGGTAGGTTGTCAACTGTAGAGGTTTCTTGTCTAGCCAAGCCTTGAATAGGTATCTTCAGTCTTTAGGTGAGATTTGTCTCAAGACTGGTGGCTACGCTATGCTATGCTACGTAGCATAGCACAGCGTAGCGTGCGGGTGTTTATGCTATGCTGCATCACTGGGTAGCATAAATACCATAACACTTGCATGGAAGCATCAGGACATCTCTGGTTAGCTCCATAACTCATTGGCAATGGTCATTTCTGCTTTGGCATCTCTTCAATAGACAAGATCAGTAGTTTGCTTTTTTTTGCACCCTCCTTGTTAATTCCCAAAGTTGTCTCTACGCTTAACCCTACTCAAAAGAGTAGGGAAGACATAGTCCTAGAGCACAGCCTCCACTTTGTATTCATTGTTGGCATTCTTTATAACAAACATGGTAGTTCCCTAGATTCTGGCACATGTAGCTTGAATGGTATGATAATAGCATAGCAGGTTTCATGTTCAGCATTACACTGCAACGTAGCACTACATACTAGTTTGGCACATTCACGTTGGCACCATGTGGGACCTAGGAGACATGGCATTCAAAACATGTCTCTCTCCCACTTTTGGCTCTATAAATACCCTAGCGAAAAATGTTCAAAGGGTTGGATTTGAAGATTAGATTTTGGACTTATCTTTCTTGTGATTAGCATTTTTGTGTTTGGCTTTCTAGTGATTGGCTTTGGAAAAGAGGTTGGCAAGCTAAAGGCTAACGAATAGTAAATCCCAGTAGTAGCACTTGAAACACCACTAAATTGAGCTTAGCACTTTGAAGTGGGAATGACTTAAGCCCTTTCAAAGTTTTAGAGGCAAAATTTGACTAAGGCATGGAGCTCACATCCAGCTTGCCAAAGGCAGGTTTCTCACGTTGTCAAACTAGCTTGTCCTCAGCGTGACCAACTCCAAACAATGTCAAAATCAAGTCAAAAATTGTAGTCACGCTACACGGCATGTTGTGGTCATGTTGTAGGGTGAGTTTAGTGTGACCAACTCTCAAAGCCTCCAAATCAAGTCAAAATAATCAGATTTTTAAAGGAGCAAATCATCCTTGGGCTCACAATTGACAACCTCTAGACTTCAGCCTCCAGAATCTCCAAATTTTAAGTCAAAAAATGCAATTTTTCATAGGTGTTTGCAAGTCACATTGTAGGTGATGCTGCAGGTCACGTTGTGGTCACGCTGCAGTGTGAGTACAGCGTGACCTACCAAGAATGGCTCAAAAACAAGGCACATCAACCTCAGTTTTCAACCTCAAGATTACACAGGCAGGAAAAATTCACACTTCAAAAATCCAAGCATCAAAACTCAAAAAATGGTGTCAAAAAGTGTCTTTTATCTTACTCACACTGAAGGTCATGCTCAGCATGAGTACAATGTGAGTGTAGTGCACACACGCTGAGACACACACACTAAGACACACACGTTGACATGCTAGGAAGCTAGGACTCACATTGGAGGTCATGTCGGGCGTGAGTGCAGCATGAACATGATGGAACTCACACTAAAGCTCAACTCAACTCATGCTAAAGGCACATCAACTCATGTTGGAAGCCCTGGTCAAATAGAATAGCCACAAATCGACTTCTCAACATCCTGCAGCACTCGATCCATGGTTAAGTGAACCAGGATTGAATTTATCTTGTTGTACATTTCATTGTAAATATTCATTTATGGGAATGTTAGGCCCTCATGGTATAAATTAAATGTACTTTCATGGGCTTGAGTAACCCATGAGTTGTACAATGCAATGTATGTAGTCAAGAACGTAGCTTGCCGACACATGACCAACTCATACATGGCTATCCATCGGACACATATCACTTGATCCATTTTCTTGTTAAATCCCAATTGTTAATTCCATTCTATAATTCCATACTCGAGCCTAGCCCAACCCTATAAATAGCCTATCAATTCACATGCACCAGGGGTTGGCAATTGGAGACATTGGCAATTCTGAGAACATATAGCAAACCAGCAATCCTTGGGCACTCAGCACACTTGACTCCTAGCATCCAAGTACTTCTCACATACATCATCACATCATTGAGTCACATCACCCCAGGGCTAGGCGTTTGACCTGCCATCCATACATGCAGCTATGCTTTGACCGGTGCACATCTTTTTTAAGCAATACAATTCAGTTTCGTTTTGCCAACCAACCATTATTTCTGTTTACTCTATTTTATATTTAGTTTATGTTCTATTTACGTTCTGCTTACATTTAGTTTACATTTTGTTTACATTCTACCTATATTCTATTTATGATCTTGTTTACATTCCATTTTCAATACATTGCATATATTTTCGTTTACATTTTATGTGCACTGTTCATGTTTTAAGACATTAGTTACGATAACCCTAATACAAGCCATAGTTTATGCTCAGGGAAGTCCTTGGTTGATTTGCATGTAGACCATCCAAGGCACTCTGCCTTCATTCCCTTTTTCAGCTTGCCCTCAAGCGAAGGCGTTGGTCAACTGTGCCTACCCAATGATCTTTCAATGTCTGTTTCATTTCCAACCCTACACCGATGATTTAGGTTAGTATAGTAAATTGGCTCTAGAAGGAGGGCCTACCTTATTTATCATCTTGTAGAAACGTACCCAACTAATGTTGTCAAACGCTAAAACTCGAATCAGTTGGTCATCCTACAGTCAGTCATGCTGTAGTTGGTCACAATGTAGTTGGTCATGCTGTAGTCAGGCACATTGTAGTTGGTCATGGTACTGTAGTTGGTCATGCTACCATAGTTGGTCACGCTATTTGTTAGTCACGTTGCTAGTTAAGCATGCCATGAGTTACTCACACTGCACACGCCTTCAACTTGTACACACTGTCATGGAATATTTCCAGATCAGCCCTACTTAAGCAATCCTCACACCTAAACAATATAACTTCATTTGTGTAAAAATCCAAGCCAAATTACCTATCGATTGCATAGAAAGAGAGGCAAAGCGAAACTATGAGCTCATCTACAAGGGAGGTCGTGAGTTCATTCCCTTAGCATTTGACATAATCCCCCTTCTTGAACACCATCATCAACTCATGTTTTAGCTTCTCATGGCAAGGAGTTAAGCCTTACAGGCACCTTTGATATAGCCTCAGAATGGAAATGAGGAAGATGACTTTGCCACCCAATCTGAGCATGGGGATTTGTACCATATCGTCAGTCCTCGCGCCTATACAAACCCATTATTCCAACCTTTCTTGGAGGGAACCATGATTTTTCCTTCATCTGCATACACACGAGGACTAACTTCTCAACAAGAAATACTAGCTTCCATGTCCACCCATTACATACCACAAGTACAAACCCATGGGGCACCTCTAACTACTTCAGCGCAACATGTTCATAGTGTCACCTCACAACCTGTGGCTGGGCAGTGGGTTTCACCAATTATCTAGAAACACCAACCTACTCTGTATAGCGTACCACACCCTGCAATCCCATCTATAAATGTTGTTCCACCACAACAACAACTAACAATCCAATAGGCTTCCTTTCCACAAATGAAACAATAGTCAAACTACTATCAATCGCAATCCATTCAACCCACCAGTCTGCCTACTGCCCAAGAGTGGGCAAACACGAAGCAAATGATGCACATGTTAACTAAAGAGGTAAAGTGCCTTAAAATGACAAACACTGAGGAAATCAAGGTGTTGTACTTCTACCAAGATGACCCAATCTACCCTTCAGTTCCACCATTAACCTTGCCAAAGGAGATCCCATTACCTCAGCTAACAAAGTACAATGGAGAGGGAGATCCAAATGCCCAACTAGTGACATTTTGACTAGAATGTCTCTTGCTTTAGGCCTGGCCTCATGTAATTCTGTGAGTTTTCACTATGTCCTTAATAGAAAAAGCCTTAGACTGGTATCGTGCCTTACCCCGTAACTCCATATTCTCTCTAGAGGATTTGTTACATCAATTTGTCACCCATTTCAAGTAAAATCTAAAGCTTGAAGCCACACTGGATAGTTTAATTCAAATTAAATAAGTGCATTTAGAGCCAGTGCAAAAATTCATCCAAAGATGGAGTGTAGCCCTGAATGAACTCCATGAGCCCATACCTGAGACATACTTGCTCACCATTTTTAAAGCTACTGTGAATGACTTTTTTTATTTGAATGCTTGTACTTTGAGTTAAGAATTCACACAAATCAAAAGCATAGAGGAGGTAGCATAATCAACCAATGACCTAGCTTACAAAAACCAACATACTCACAAGAAAAACACAACCGAGGCAACGGTATCTGTAGTTACAAAAGAAACCAACTAGGGCCCAATAGCTAAGCAACCTAAAGCCCCAGCTAACAAAGCTTCCAACTTTGGTGCCAACTTACCTACATCGGCAGGGGCCACTCCAAAGCCCAAATTTTAGCACAAGGATTGCTCAAAGTACACATCACTACCGATGCAACCCTCTCAACTATTGGAGCAAATCTTGAAAGCTAGGCAAATCCAACACAAACACGTATCAGAGATTACCTGCTACAAACATGATAGGTACTGCGAGCTACTAAGGAACCCCACCTTAGTAGTACCAAATGAGCCCCTAGTCCCATAACATTTTAAATTGAACCAATACTATCATTACCATCAAATGGCTGGTCACAATACAGAAAATTTTCATGCCTTGCAAGATGACCTGCAGGGAATGATAGAACAAGGCCAACTAGTGATTAACATAGCAAGTCAATCCAACACAAACGATGCCTCCTATATCATAAACTCAATTAGCATAGGTGGCAAGCCAAAACCTATGCAAAAACCTTTTGTGATCTGTGTGCCTCCTAGCAATGCAAGGATTCCCCTCACCTCCACAAATAAGAGGCCTCCCTTTGTTATCAAGGTGCCACCCCAGGCAGCCACAACACCCTTTATGGTTAAGTCTGCACAACATTTGTCTGCTAAGACATTAAACTAGCATGATGCAACAACAAAAATCACTAAGCAACATTTTTTCATCAAGGTGCCACAATGTGATGACCCCTCACCTACCCAAAGCCCAATAGTGGGCAACATCTCAATCCCTCCCCCTTCAATGGTTGACCCCACTAGCAACCCGAGTAGGCCCACCAAATGGGAATGCAAGAGGATGAATGAGCACCTCGCAACTCCCATGGCCAAAGCAAAGGCCATAACTAGAAAATAACAACTGAACACTGGGGCCCCTACCCCTAAGCAAACCAAGCCTAAGTCACCCTCCCGAGAGGTCTGTCTCTTAAGCTTCATAGAGGAAGTCAAAGCCAACACAATGACTAATGACAAGGACTTCGTAGCTACACTAACCCAGGTAAAGAAAAAGCTCAAGCAAAAGAACACAACATTTAGCTTCTATGACCTCATCAGGACCTCACCTGCTCACTGCTAAGCATTGGCCCAGGTCTTAGCCTCCATTCCTATTATGGAAAACATCCCTGCAAATGAGGCATCCATCGGTGCAAAAATGTTGCCTCCCACACCACAAGAATTGGGTTCAACAACCTTAGCCTTCTGTGATGATGCAGTCAAATTCAACCCCAAATTAGGGGAAGTCACTATAGCTCCACTATCCATTAGCATCCGTGTTGGGTAGTGCACCATCCGCAGAGTGCATGTTGACAATGGTGCAACAACAAACGTAGTCCTGTACTCTGTCATCGAGAAGCTAGGCCTAGCAAATGAAATGAAGCCAACCAAAACCACATGTCTAAAATCCTTCAATGGATCACATGTCATAGTCAGGGGTACAATCAACTTAGCCTTTGTAGTGGGAGAGCAATTCCCCACTAGCATAGATTTCACTATCATAGAGGAGATGCCAGGTTTCAACATGATTCTAGGTAGGCCTTGGCTAGCTCAACTAAGGGCCATCTCCTCTGCCATCCACCAAGAAATCCACTTTCCATACGAAGGTGGTCAAGTTATCATCCATGGTGATAAAGTTTCCTCTTCGACTATCCATGACATAGACATGGTGCAAGTTTTGGAAGAAGAGTTTCTTGGTAGTACACCTACAGTAACAAACGCAATGCTTGAGGCTAACACACCCGAACGAGTGGTTGAAGCTGATAGCCCCCCAGAGGACCCTAAACCTTGCATGCTTCCTAATCCATGCCTAGTTAGGAAGCAACTACATGACCAAGACTCTCCCTTGGCTAAAAATGTGCTAGATGCTTGACTACCTTTTGCCTACCCCTCTGACATGCATTTTTGACTTTTGTTTACATTGCACTAGCCTATGCGTTTACATTTTGCCTGCTCACTTAGATCACACATTTTTATTTGTTTACACATTCATCAACTTAGTTTACACATTGCATTTAAAAAAGCATCAAACATAAAAAAATAAAACTACAAAAACACATGGCCCGAAAAGGCCTTAAACTAGCATACAGCTCGGAATGGCCTAAAACTATCACATTTTTGCATTTCTTTTCTTTCATTCATACATTTCAAATCTATATACAATAGGTGTCTCTTGATGTTGTTTTTTTATTCCTAGTTAATCTTTGTAGGATCTTGCAGACACACAACATGACCATGCATGCAACATCGCACCTTACACAAGCAAGGTAAGCATCCATAGTCCACTATGACTATAAACTGGCACAGAACAATCCTGGCATCATGACTTAAAACTGATACCATAGAGAAGTCCTGGCATCATGACTTAAAACTAATACCACAGATGATCCTGAAGTCATGATGATAAACTGACACCACAGAGCTTCATCCGATATGATACTAAACTACCACATCTATCCGCCATGACATAAAACTAGCACCTAGAGTGCACTAAGATGATAAAATGGTTTGCCTCTTCATAATCTACTACGACTATAAACTAGCAATGCACCATCCGCTATGACACTAAACTGGCACCGTCCAAGGGGTTACGATGTGAAACTAACCCGTAACAGTCCGCTAGGACTAAAAACTGGCAACATCATTGACGACCAGGCAAACACCTTGAAAAGATGTGTTGCTGCAATTGGCTGTACATGTTCCGCAAAGACTTGTTGCATGATTTTTCTCATGGATCCTAATGAAGTTGATGTTTTTCATGATTCTATTTGCTTTTGAATTGCACATGGTAACTACATTTCCTTGTTTAAAGTGCTTAGCTAACCGTTTCATTTGTGGATTTCTTGTCTTCTTAGAGTTTTGTTTGTAGGATGACACTCCTGAGACATTCATGCATAGATGCACTTCATTGTGACGACAAGGTATCACATTCTTCATGATGCATGTAATTGGGTTAATCAATTCGTTCATGAGTACATGCCCAACTCCTGACATATCCCCTATTTCTCCATCATGTCCCAATTTCCCTATTCAATTACATCCCTGGATACATTCCACTCAGTTCAGATCTCTTGATACACTATTGCACACTATGACTCTCCAAATAGTTGCGATGTAAAACACAGTACATAGTACATGATGCAAAATGCAAGCACTCAAACACGAGCATGACACAAAAAGCAAGCTCTTTCAAAAAGACCACGAAAAATAAAAGAAAATGAAAAGACAAAAGAAAATAAAAAAAAAACAAAGGAAAAAAGAAACAACCAAGAAAAAAAAGGAAAAATAACAAAAGGGTCAAAGAGTAAAATGCACAGAAAAGGTGTTCATGGCCTCGTTGACATCATAGACCAAGGACTATTGGCTATTCTCATATAATCCCCAGGAAAGAAGGCAATTATCTTGTAAAATAGTTACACTTGTGTCTCAAAGAGACCATGTTGCACATCATCACATGGCTTTGGCTATTTAGAACGTGCCCCGCAAATACTCTATAAGAGTCTCATTTCTCCAAAGAATGCACCTCCTATGTCTTGGCTCCGAGTTTGCTGAAAATTAGCTATTGAAAAGGACCAGAGGTATAGCTTGTTCGTGTGAGAGCATTTCTATCTCACAACTCTGGAAACACTTTTAACCCTTGATCATCTCCCGATTTCCCATGGTTACAACCAATCCCCCCTACATCTTGAACCACATTCCCTCAATCCCATGTACTTTTGAAAACGGTGTGATGACATCTGGCCAAGGGCCGATGGAAAATGCTTGGTATTTGGTTGTTCATGGTGTTTTGCACTTCTTTGTCTACGCTTCTCAATTGGATTCCTCTAGACATCAACAAAGAGGGGCCAATGAAACACCACTAAATTCAACTTAGCACTTTGAAGTGGGAATGACTCAAGTCCTTTTGAAGTTTCAAAGGAAAACTTTGGCTAAGGCATGGTGCTCACATCCAGCTTGCCCAAGGTAGGTTGCTCACACTATCAAACTAGCTTTTCCTTAGCACGACCAACTCCAAACAACGTCAAAATCAAGTCAAAAAGTGTAGTCATGCTGCAAGGCATGCTGTGGTCATGCTGCAGGGTGTGTCCAGTGTGAAAAACTCTCAAAGCTTCCAAATAAAGTCATAATAATCATATTTTCAAAGGAGAAAATTATCCTCAAGCTCACCATTGACAACCTCTAGACTTTAGCCTCCAAAATCTCCAAATTTTAAGTCAAAAAATTGCAATTTTTCACAGGTGTTTGCAAGCCACGTTGTAGATGATGCTGCAGGTCATGTTGTGCTCACGCTGCAACGTGACATACCAAGAATGGCTCAAAAACAAGGCACATCAATCTTAGTTTTCAATCTCAAGATCACATAGGAAAGCAGCAGTCACACTTCAAAAATCCAAGCTTCAGAACTCAAAAAATGGTGTCAAAAATTATCTTTTATCTTACTCACGCTGAAGGTCATGCTCAGCGTAAGTACAACATGAGTGCAGTGTACGCACGCTAAGACACACACGCTGAGACGCATACGTTGACATGTTGGGACACTGGGACTCACACTAGAAGTCATGTTTGGTGTGAGTGCAGTGTGAACATGATGGAACTCACGCTAAAGGCACATCAACTCACGTTGGAATCCCTGGTCAGATAGAATAGCCACAAATTGACATCTCGACATCCTGCAACACTCAATCCATGGTCAAGTGAGCCAGGATAGAATTTATCTTGTTGTACATTTCATTGTAAATATTAATTTTTGGGAATTTAAGGCCCTCATGGTCTAAATTAAATGTACTTTCATGGGCTTGAGTAAACCACGAGTTATACAATGCAATGTATCTGGTCAAGAACGTAGCTTGCCGACACACGACCAACTCATACACGGTTGTCCATCGGACATGTGTCACTTGATCCAATTTCCTATTAAATCCCAACCCTTAATTCCATTCTGGAATTCCACACCCGAGCATGGCCCATCCCTATAAATACCTTGTTGATTCACATGAATCGGGGCTTGGCAATTGGAGACATTGGCAATTCTGAGAACACACAGCAAACCAGCAATCCTTGGATGCTTGGCACACTTGACTCTTGGCATCCAAGTACTTCTCACATACATCATCACATCATCGAGTCACATCATCCCGGGGCTAGGTGTTTGACCTGCCATCCATACGTGTAGCTACGCTTTGATCAGTGCACATCTTTTCTAAGAAATACAATTCAGTTTCATTTTTCCAACCAACCATTATTTCTAATTACTTTGTTTTATATTTAGTTTACGTTCTACCTATATTATATTTACGATCCTATTTACATTCCATTTCCAATAAACTACATATATTTCTATTTACATTTTATGTGCACTATTCACGTTTTAAGACATCGGTTACGATAACCCTAGCGCAAGCCATAGTTTTAGCTCAGGGAAGTCCTTGGTTGATTTGCATGCAGACCATCCAAGGCACTCTACCTTCATTCCCTTTTCTAGCTTGCCCTCAAGCAAAGGTAGGGTCAGCTATGCCTGCCCAATGATCTTTCAATGTATGTTTCCCTTCCAGCCTTACATTGACGATTTAGGTCAGTACAACAATTTCCTAGCCTAGCAAGCACCGACTCATCAAGTTCCTGGTAGTAGGCCATTGGAAGTAGACAAGGAGCTGTGACCATACTATTTTGTTGTAAGCTGTGCCTATCCACACTGCACATTAGTTGTATACATTCTTCAGCCAAACAAAGACCAAATCCCTCAATTTTTTGGCAATGCATTCTCTCACCAAAGCTCCTTCTTCACTTTCTTATAGCATATGTTTTACATCATTTTGCATAAGTTCACATTTATTTCTCATTCACATATTTTACCATGCTTTTACTATTCTGTATGCTATGTTTTCTGCACCTGAATCTCTCCACATGACATATTAAAACAAATGTTTACAAAAGGTTATTGTACATTGACTAAGTCCCTATCTAATCAACCAAACTGTTTAGGGCACCCCATTTCCGTTTTCTCTAGCATGACACTCGCATGGATCCAGGGTTAGGCTATATGCCCAGTAACCTCTCGGTGTTCCAGCCATTGACATTTTTAGCTACTACAATTTTTGGTACTAGAAGGAGGATCTTCTTTGTGCCCTTTTTGCACATTACGGGTAATCCTACATGCTATCTGTACCCTGCTACCTACTAGCTTAGATGTCACACCCTTGTGGTTGTTTATGCACTGGGTGGTGCAGACTGGTCACAACGATAGTTCCTCTAGAAGCTTGTAGGATGAAAGCCTCCAACTATTTACTATACCATGCTCACTCTATCAACTACGCTATGCTGCCTGCGTCCTGTATGGCATAGCAGGCCTATCAGTGTTACGCTGCTTATTACGTAATACCTCTCTACAATGTTATGTTTCCTACAATGTAACAACCCTCTACTGTGTCATCCTATCCATCATGATACGCTACCCATCATGTTACGCTACCTACATCCTCTGCATTGTAGTAGTCCTATTCAGCGTAGCAGGCGTGACAATGAAGGAAACCAATTTCTGACACTTCCTATCATACCTATTTTAGCCTACCTCTTTTATGCTTTTTCAAATACAACCACTCAGCATAACAATGTGCTATTTGCAATTTTTTCTTACACATACCCTTCTTGTTTCCACCTATTTCATAGCAAAAAATGATTCTTGCAACCACTTCTATTCCCACCTTGAACCTAGAGGTGCCCTACTTTGCCCAAAACATAGCAGGTCTTGAGCAACCACCTATCCTAGTGGTGATGTTGCAATAGTTCCTCAAATAGTGTCAGTGATCACTCGAATACTTTCCACAAGACGAGAAGCAGTACAACCTTTTGTGTGTGAAAATGTAGGCTAATCTACCCTTAGAACATTGTGAATTCAAAGAGAAATGTAACTTTGAGTTCATCTATCAAAAGGAGATGGAGTTCATCCCTACTCTCGATATCACCATCTCGTTGACTGAGACGTACCAATGGATGCTTAACCAACTTGTCCAAGTAAGCAAAGCAAGAGAACAGAACACTATGTCCCACTATGAAGAAGCCTTCCAAGATGGCCAAGAGGATTTGGACTCCCACTTAGAAGGTGGTGGTCCAATCTACACCATAGGTGTTCCTTCTACCTCCATTTCCCATTCACATCAGTCATAGTTTTCCATCCCCTTTTGTATCCCCGTGACAGTGTCGCAACCTCAACCTTCTATGGCAATGGGTAGTCACCCAATGTTTTCAACATACCAGCATATAGGCCCTTCAACCTTAGTACCTATCAATCAGTCTTCTCAATCCGTCCAACTACCGCATTCAATCTCTATGATGTCCATGTTGTCGTATGTGCACAACATACCTACATCACAACCACATGTAGATTCTATTTTTATCCCCTTCCTCACGACCGTTCTGCCATCAGTAGTAGGTCCAACTCTGATCGCATGGTGGACAACAACCACCTCTTTTCCAGCAACTCAAATGTCTCACGTGCAACCATATGAGCAGCCTCAAACATATCAATTCCCACATGTAGTGCAATTGAGCATCGGGCTATGGGCCACCCACACCACTAGACAGATGACTATGCACATGCTGCCACCTATGATAGCCATCCTTGTGGCACCACCTGCTGGGTTGTGGACTACCCAACCGACATTGTTGGTGGGAGTTGCTCCAATAGCACCCTTGGCAGGACTGGCAGCTGCACCATCAGTGCCACAAGAAATGGCTACTTTAGCAACCACACAAGCATCTACAACATCCCCAGGTTTGGATCAAGCTTTCCAACTCATCCAGACCCTCACTGAAGAGATCAAATGGCTTAAGGTCATCGATTCTAAAATTGTCCAGGTCATGGACTTTTACCACAATGATCCTATCAGCCTAGTTGTCCCTATGCTCACGTTTCCCTTGTGGTGCCACTCCCCCAATTTACAAAATAAGATGGGGAGGGTGATCTGAATGCACATTTGGTAACCTTTAGGTCTGAATCCTTACTGTTGCAACCATGGCCTCACACCATCATCCATGTCTTTGCCATGTCTCTCATAGGCAAAGATTTGGACTTGTACTATGCACTTCCACATGCCTCTATCTCCACCTTGGAGGAGCTACTAAGCCAATTTGTGACTCATTTTAAGTACTAATTAAACCGGAAGTTACTTTAGACCAGCTCATGAGCGTTAAGCAGGAACCGATAGAATCTGTATAGAGATTTATACAATGGTGGAGTGTAACCTTGAACGAGATATGTGAACCAATTACTAAGGCCCACTTGTTGGTGATCTTTAAGGATGTAGTCAATGAATTCATTAAGTCTAATATCTACTACTTGGTCCTGTGTTCGCTCAACCAAGCATTCGCTCAAACCAAGAGCATCCAAGATGTGGCAAAGGCTAGTAGGGACCTAGCCTACATGGCCTATAGGAATGCCCAGACTAAGAAAGACAAGGAGAAAGGCAAGGACATAGAAACTACAGTGGCCACTGTAGCTAATGAGACCAAGCCTAACAACAACAAAAAGGCTTCCACCATGTCTAAGGCTCCCACTAATGCAACACCTAGCCCTGCTAGAACTAGTCAGCCACAAGCATCAACACTTGTAGTGAAAACATAGCCAAGGAAAAACTTTGAGTGCAAGGATTGCTCAAAGTATACCCCATTACCGACTAAGCATTCAGAACTCTTGATGCAATTTTTAGGAGCAAGGTGTATACAACACAAACGAATGTTGGAGGAAGCTATTAAATGCCACCAAAGGTACTGTGAAGTTCTTTGGAACCCCTCCTTGGCTATGCCCAATGAACCACTAGTGCCTAATAATTTCAAGTTGGACTGTTTCTATAACTATCACCAACTGTGTGGGCATAATATAGATTACTTCCTAGCATTAAAAGATGACATACAATGCATGATAGATCATGGAAAGTTGGTCTTGGATTAGAGCAGTCCTATTCAACTTGAAAACCAGTCGATGGGCATCTATAAAGATCCCCTAAATGCAAATAATGTAGGTTACACCATCACCACTATCGGATTTGACAATGACCATGAACCACCACAACAATCCTTTGTTGTTTGCATACCTCCTCGTAAGATAGAAACGCCAACAACTACTGTGTCACAAGCCCCCTTTATCATTAGGGCTCCTTTCCAGACATCTCCTGCACCTTTTATGCTGAAAACTGCACCATCTCCCACTACAAAAACATAGGCACCATTTTTCATTAAGATGCCAAGGCATGTAACTTCTCCCCCAACACCAAATCAAGTGATGAAAACTGCACCCCAACCTCCCCATCCAAAGAGGTGTGAAGAGTGTCTAGCAAACAAGCTAGCTAGGAAACACACTGCTCTAGGTCCCCCTAAGCCTACCCCCTTGTCTATAGTTCCTATGGCCTCTTCCTCATCAACTACCGATAGCAAAACAAAGACACAACCATCACCTTCCAGTCCAAGAGAGCTTAGTGTTCAACCTAAAACCACTCCCCCTTGAGAAATTTGCCTCCTGGGGCATATGGAAGAGGAAAAGGTTAGCAAAAAACAAGATGGTAAGCAAGACTTTTTGAATGACATTTCACAAGTTAAATAAGCCTTAAAATAGAAAAACACAACACTAAGTTTATATGACTTGATAATGATCTCTACAACCCATTTTGAGGCAATGGTTTGCATGTTGACATCTATCCCGTTAGCGAAAACATGCTCGCTAAGGAAAAAGCCATTCATGCAGTCATGCTTCCCCCCATGGCGAAAGAACCATGGACCACCCATCTAACATTTCATGACAAAGCTATCAAAGAAAACCTTTAAAAGGATCAAGTGACAACCGCTCCAATGTTCATCACCATCTGGGTGGGCCAATACAAGATTCACAAGGTACATGTTGATGATGGAGCTGCCACCAATGTAATACCATTTCCTATCATTGACAAGTTGGGCTTGGTAGATCAAATTAATCCCATAGCAAATTCATTTCTTAAGTCTTTTAATGGGGCACATGTGGTAGTCAAGGGGACTATGCACATCATCTTTGTAGAAAGGGACCAGTTCCCTATGAGCATGATATTCATCATGGTTGAGGAGATGCCAAGATTTAACCTAATCCTGGGGAGGTTGTGGTTAGCTCAATTAACGGTTGTCCCTTCACCTATACATTAGGAAATCCACTTACCCTACGTGGGTGGGGAAGTAGTGATTTACAGTGACGAAGTGGCTCCCTAGGCCATAAACAACATGGACGTGGAGCATGGTTTATTGATAAAAATCTTTGAAAATGAAGCACCCTTTCAAAATGAAACACCATGCTTGACAAATGAACATGCCAAAAATGTAGACTCAAGTTAAGAACCCACATGGGCCGAGTTTCCCTTTCAAATAGTAGACCATAATATAGATGAATACCATTGCAAGGCATCCCAGCCATATGCCCTGGCTAACCCACATCAGGTTAGAAAGTAATTCAATGATTGAAACTTCTCTCTACATCACTGTAGCAAATTGTTATACTTCGAATTGCATGATTTACATTTCACATTACATTTCACATTACATTTCTTTTTTACATGATTTACATTTTACATTAAGTTTTCTATTTGCATAATTTACATTTTACATTAAATTTCTTGTTTGCATGATTTACATTTTACAAAGTGTTTACCATTTGCATGATTTACATTTTACATTAAGTTTTCTATTTGCATGATTTTCTTTTTAGATTAAGTTTTCTATGTGCACGATTTACATTTTACTTTAAGTTTGCTGATTGCATTGCCCTTGTCGTCAGTACCTCACACATGGCCCGAAATGGCCTAAAACTAGCAATGGCTTGAAATGGCCTTAAACTATTGCCATAGCCTGAAATGGCCTTAAACAATTTCCATGGCCTAAAACGACCTAAAACTAGCAATGGTCCAAAATGGCCTAAAACTAGCAATGGCCTGAAACAACCTAAAACTAGCAATGGCCCAAAATGGCCTAAAACTAGTAATAGCCCAAAATGGCTATAAACTATTGCCATGGCCCGAAATGGCCTTAAACTATTGCCATGGCCTAAAATGACCTAAAACTAGTAATGGCCCGAAATGGCCTTAAACTAAAACAAGGGCCCAAAGACATTAATAAAAAAAATTAATTAACTAAAACAAGATGAAATAATTGTTTCACATTGTGTTCTTCATTAAGTTTCAGCCCATACAATAATTTTTGCAAAGAAAAAATAAAGTGCAAAAACAAAAATAAAATATTTCGTTGCCACACTATGAGTCTTCATCAGCATCTCCATTTCTTGTTCCACTAGGTCCTACACCTCCATTTGGATCCTGGATAAGACAAAAAATAAAATAATAAATCAAACTACAATAAGGCTCTCATAAAATAAACTATGACACAATAAAGAATGACTAACCTAAGATGGCCCCACATCCATTTCATAAGCTATCTTATCCATGCTAGCCGCTAGACGTCATAGGATCTCCTCCTCAATGAGGTTGGCCCAATCTTCCTCCCCCAGATCAACGCGTGCCACAACTTTCCCTTTCTCCACAAATGTACATTTGGGTGGCCCTAGAGAAAAGGTAGTAGTGGTGGTCTCCATGGAAGGTAAGGTCATTTTCCTTTTGGGAGACTCACTAACCACAACTTGTTGCATGATCTTTTCATAGGCCTTAGCAATGTCAATGACATTGAGAAATAATTTATGGGTATGCAACTCAATGAAAGCATCCTGATATTGCCGAAGGTAGGTAGCACATTCCATTTTGTACATGTGCTTGTGGTTCTTTTGTGCTTGCCCCCATTCGTAGACTTTGACATTGTAGTCTTTCTAGTCTTGATTCTTCTGGGCTAATAAGTCCATTTGCAAGCATTGCTCTATGATCTCCTAAGTAGCTTCATTTTTACCACGTACGACAGACTAGTATCTTGAATAGTCAATTACAGTCATACGCTAGGTGCCATTGGGACCGTCGCGGGCCAATAAAAATTCATTTCTGGACCTTAGATCCTCCAACTCAATGGCTTGGCTAGCCTTCTCTTTCTCAATTTTTTGCAGCCTCTTCTAGAGGTCCTCATTGACGCACCTGCACTCCCACAATGACCGTGCCTAGTAAAGTGCACATTTGCTCGTTTCCTTGTATACATCATGAGGAACCTTGATTACCTCTAGTTGGAGTACAGGCACCACGTCAACCTCAACCACCTATTGGGGATCCCACTTGAGACGAGAAGCTGTCAATTACACATAAGAAAGTGTTATTCATGCAATGATGGAAAAAAATACAATAACTTGGAGAGCCTAACATTGTAATTTAAACATACCTATCTCAGGATCGATCTTCCTTAGGTGATCAATCATGTTGTCCACCACCCCCTCCATAAAAGGAAATTTATTGGGGGTCTCGGTCCATGGCTGGAGGCAGATTGAGGAAGAAGAGTCAGGGACCTTAATAGCGGTGGCTACTGCATAATAAAACACGTTAGCAATGATGGAGAGGAAGACAAAAAAAACAAAAAGTAACATAAATGATAGTGCAAAGCTTCTAACCAACAAAACCTAGGGGGTGATAGTAGGGGGATCGTCCATCGACACACTGTCAAGTAAGCGATCAAACTCACCAGCATCGAATTGGAGCCCTTCCTCTTTTAGCTAACTCAATAATGTAGAGGAATATTCAATTGACATATGCCCCTCAGGTACTGGGCACACACCATAAAAGGATCATCAATAGTAGGTGCCTCTTCCTCTATGGCAGGGGCCTCTTCTTCTGTAGCCAGGGCCTCTTCTTCTTCTATAGCATTGGCCCCTGCTTTAGGGGATAAAACTTCTTTCTCTTATTCTATTAAACACATCTAAGGTAAGTAGGCTAGCCTAACATAAAATTGGAAACTAACTAATGAAAAAAGTAAACACACTTACCAACTGTGGGTTTCACTTTACCGACCTTGATCTGTAACTTTTTTCCCCTCTCTTCATTAGTACAGGGAGGTTCTTCCATAGGATGAGAATTTTTGCACTGCAACTTGGTTTTTACCATTTCTATAATGAGATGTGACCCCCTTAGAACATTGCCTGTTGTACTGGGAGGTGCCTCCCCAATGCTATCTAGGGCACAAAAGGTACGCCCCACTCGATCCTTCGTCATTATCAAAAGAGATTCCCCAATAGCTTCTAGGGGATCTTAGGATTGGGTGGTATGGAATACTTGGGAAATCCATGGCTTGGATATCGGGGTGCAATCCTGCTACACCCACGAACCATTCTTGCAAACCACCAAGAATTTCACAAACTATCATAGGTTGGCTATGAAAAAGGCATAATGTACATTGAAACAGGCATCAAGCTTCTCATGAAGCTTGACCATTTCACCACGCAAGCCTTCGGAAAGGTACTTGACCCAATTGTAATGGGTTCCTTCTTCCATAACATCCCTCATGATCCAAGCTTGCTATACCCCAAGAAGTTTTCCTTAGGAGAGTAGCTTGGGAAAGGCATGGGCCTAGAAGATAGGGTAAACCTTTTGGACTACCCCTAGCCTAACCTTATGCATGTGAATCTCCTTTCTGTCCTTGCTTGTCCCTAGCCATTCCCCTATGTCCCCTTGATTTTTGACATCCTTACTAGTCCTTTACCCTATAGGTAGGCCATCAGAGAGAACACTAAAAGGATCTACAAAATGTTGGTCATTAATCTCAAACACCACCCCCACATTATGAACCAGTGTGCGAAAGTGGTCAACCTTTTCAGAAAAGGAATCAACTAGGGAAAGCATTTTTGTAGTTGGGACACTTGGATTTACTACTAGAAATAAATCCATAAGCCTAGACTCCTGAATATTGTGAACAAGGGTGGTTGGGGTCCCATTTCATAGCTAACATTGCATCTTGTCCACCTCCCTATACTTGAAGAAGAGGTTTGCTTCATCACGCCCAGAGATGATTACTATAACATCTTGGGATTCACTTGCTATTGCAATAATGAAGAACAAAATTAGCAAAAAGAAAAAGAAAAATCATCACATGAAGAAAAAAAACAAATGCATAATTTAACATAACGAGTTTGAATGGCGTAGGAAATGGTGGAATTTCCCCTAGAACATCTTCTACGGTAAGTGGTTGGTGAGATGCCCATTCACTATCCAACAAGCCAAGGTCTTCACATTTCACATAAAACCTGGCATACTTAGTTGGATAGGTTTTGAAATCAAGCCCAAGTTATTCTATGATGTTGGCACGTATGTTCCTGATAGAAGAGAACTCTTGCAAAGCTGTTTGGTCCAACGCCAATGTTCCCTCGTTACCGTAAAGACCATCCTTGTCAATATATAACCTGGTAATATGCAAAGCACGGTAAGAATTTTGACAAGAGCAAGAAAAATGATACAATATGTTTAAAAAATCTCCATAGGACTCACCCATTGACACAATAAATGATCCCAAGTGGGTTCTAGATGTAGGTGCCCATGTGATGAGCGACAAACAATGTGTTGTATTGATGATAATATTTAAATTTGGGCATGTCCCAAATTCAACACAAGTGCCTCAAGCCTCTTGGGCATCAATTTGAGCCTTCTTCCCCTTTGACTTCAATTGACCCATCATCCATGAACTTCAAAATGCCTTGGTTTGACTTGGGAAACAACGTTTTAGCATGTACAATGGCTATCTCGGCCGATAAGTGTGACGACATGATCACACTAAAATGGCGAAGGAGAAACTCTAGGAATTCTCGTGCACCTTCCCAAAACCAGACTATTTGATCTCCTACCTATGCATGGGGAGAGGGCATGTTGGCCATGGGTGTACTCAGGAAGCATAGGACTCCTACTAGCTCAAGGATGATTAGGACAGGTTTCAACATGACCCTGCGAAACACAACAAGAAGCGTTAGTACAGTATTTAAGTGATGATTACTGAGTAGCGTAGTGTAACCCTTAATGTACAGGTTTTCCTTTAAGCATGAAATAGTAAGCCCCTGGCATGGTAAAATAGAACTGAACACTGCATGCAGTGTAGCAGGGTGTTATAGATAGCACAGTGTAATGGGTACACCCTGCATAGCGTAGTGGGTGCAAGTTGCATAGCGTAGTGGTTAAGCTCTGCATAGTAGCATAGTAGGCCTAACCTACATAATGTAGCATAGTAGGCATGCCCTGTACAGTGTAGCGTAGAAACTACACTTTGCACAAAAGTAATGGCTACGTTACGCACAATGTAGCGAGACAATTACACACTGTGTAGCACAGCAAAGTAGCAAGAATGAAAGAGGAAATAATATAACAAGTGTGAAAGTGTAACAAGTATGAAAGGTGTAGCAATACAACAAGCATGACAATGTAGCACATCAACACAGTAACAACATAGCAGCATAGTGGCTTTATCAGTGTAGCAGCGTAGTAGGCCTGCTAGCATAGTAGCGTGACAAGCTTGCCAATGTAACAGCATAATAGGCCTACCAACATAGTAGCATAGCGTGATAGAACACAAAAAATGTGATAGTCCTTCTATTACAATGAGCAAAATGATACACATGAAAAAGAACTTACAATGTCCCTGTTGCCCTAGGCCTTGCCCCATCGCATGAAATATAGCAAGGTAAAAGAAAAAATAAAAAATAAACTCCCCCTTGCACATGCTATGCTACGTTGGGCATGTGCTATGCTGCTCCAAAAATTTGCAAATCAAAATCTCCTCCATGGATGCTATGCTACACTAAATGTGCATTACACTGAAACTGCCAAAACCCTCACAATGGCACATCAGCCATTCCCAACAATGTTGGTCAGGATGGTGCCGCATAGCCATAGCATAGCGACCGCCAAGGCCACTGTGAATAGAGTGGCAATAGCCATGGCATAGCGGGAAAAATGGTAGTCAAGGTAGTAACAATAGTTGTAGTGTAACAACAACAAAAACTATGACACCCAAAACAGTGACAACAGTTACAATTTAACATAACGTAAACAAGGGTAGCGTAGCAACTTACCGAGTGGATTGGGTCTCCTGCTACTCCTCAACACACACCTTGGAAAGACATCTTAGAGTGCGCTCCCCTTCATCAAGTTTGGAAAGCCCTTGATGCCTACAATCACTCTTGCGTACCATTTCCTGCTCACAAACTCAGGTGTATTGACTATATCAACTACTATGCTATGATCGCTACGTTATCTTTCAGCTCAACTGCACTACAGTCTAGGTGTTAGCTCTAGTAGTGAAAGTAATAGGATTACCATGGGGTAATCCCCTATTTATAGCCTGTGTGGTTAAAATACCTATTACTTTCCATCTCTCACATGTAACACAGAACATTCTGCACCCCACACGTGACATAAGGTGCCCCTATCTACTGTAGTGTAGCAGGGGACATCACTATCCCCTACAGCATAGCATGGGTCTACTGCAGCGTAGCATGCAAGTACAGCTTACCACACAGAGGCACTAAAATTGTTACTTCATTTTTTATGATTTTTCATGACAACAGTCCACCACAACCTTAAACTGGCAATTTCAACATTTCCTTTACATTTCAAACCCAGTTATGGTTTGCTACGACCTTAAACTGGCAACTCTAACTTAAAATGTTGCATGGCTACAGTCTGCTATGACCTTAAAATGGCAATCTTATCATTCCCTTTACATTGTAAACTTGGTGACATTCTGCCAAGACCTTAAACTAGAAATTTCTACTTACAAATTTTGCATAGTTGTAGTCCGCTAAGACCTTAAAATGGCAATTTTTTTTGTTGCATCATTTCTTTGCATATATTCATTACATGTTTTTGTCTCAAATAGGTATCACTTAACCTAGTCTATTTGCTTATTTTGGTAGGTTCAATTCAAAAATGGTTATGCATGATGATCTTCATTCACCTTTGACCCTGATAGGTTCCTATAGCAAATTTACAATATGCTTAAATCTAGAGTTGGTAGACTTTGAACCATCCTCTTGTAACACCTATGTTGTGTCCTTAGAAACACCCCTAGACTGGCCTGAACACCTAGTATAGGCCCTAGACTTAGAGGCTAGGGATGTAACTAAGGACCCTCTTGTCGAAATCCCTATAACTACGTCTAGAGGTAAGGCGAAAACCTTAAAAGTTAGCTCCCTACTAGAGCCATAGGTGCAACAAAACATCTCGAAAGTCCTCAATAACAATGTCAAAGTTTTTGCATGGTCATATGAAGACATGTCGGGCCTAGACCCATGACTCATACAACACAATATTATCCTAGATCCACGTGTCAAGGTAGTTAAGCAAGAAGCTTGCAAAATCAAACCAGAAATCACCTTAGCCATACATGATGAAATTACCAAACTTTATTGAGCTAGTTTCATTCAGGTAGTTGATTACTCGAATTGGGTCTCAAACATTGTAGTCGTACCCAAGAAGACTGGAAGTATATGAATTTGTATAGACTTCCAGGATTTAAATAAGATGACAATTAAGGAAGACTTGGTTCAAATGTGTTAAGAGAATGAGATGCTAAACGTAGAAAATCATTGCCTGTAGAATGTTGGTGTGTAGAAACAACAAATGTAAGAATTCATCCATCAATAGTAGGAGAAGCTAGTTAGGATGAATAATAAGCTTATGAGATTGAGAGCAGAGAATAGAAATCTCTTTATAGAGGAAGTTCGTGCCTTACACCAAAAATCTACAATTGAGATTACTACCTAGAATAATGAGGCTCTCAAGTTTGAGAGAGTCAAGAATCAATACAGAGATGAGGTTGGCCTATAAAAAGACATTAATGAAAGACACATCTAGATGGCTAAGGCAAAAGTCAATGAGATCCTCTAGTAACTATAGCAAGGAAAGGAAGTATGACAACCTATCATTGATGGGATAGATGCCTACAACAAAGTAGAGATCTGCCTAAAGGAGTTGCAAATTGAAGAGATGACTGAATATATGGAAATTGTTAATTTCAAATATGCAAACCTAGTAATGTTGATTGTTGGATGGCTATGGTTAGAGTTAGAGAAGTAGGTGGCTAGCTCATACTTGTTGTATGAGGTAGAGTTCAAGTATCATAATGAGACTAAGAAAAATCTTGAGACTATAATGTTGAACTCAAAGTTCTCAAGGAAAGATTCATTAATCATAGATCAACTATTGAGAAACTACCTAGAAGAATGAATGACTATCCTAAATTGCATAATGCAATCATAGTGTTCAACATCGAATATAAATAATTTTTTGCCTAGTTTATCAATGTCAAGGAGCTATTTCCAACAATACCCTACCATTGGAATATGCCCATTTTGGCCCATATTAGAGAAGCTGCATGGACTATGCATGATTCCAAAAGCAAGTAGGAGAAGGTCCTTTAGAACCTTAGGACCCTCAACCACTTGGGATCATTTAATCTTCTCCATCTTCTTCATACCACTAAGGAGAATGTGTTTTTCAAACTTTGTCCTAGTGTTTTGTAGTCTTGAATACTAGAACATTTTGTAATGATTGTATATCCATACACTTCAGTACTTAGTGTCTGTTTGTGTTTGTTGTATGTTTTTCATTAGTCAATAATCTCATACCTTTCCAAATTTGTAAAGAACTTGAGGATGAGTTTTCATTTAGTCATGGGGATATGATGAATCATAGATTGGTTGTGCCAACTAGGCCCTATTGACTAGGCCCCATTGACTAGCCCTCATCAACTATGCTCTGTCGACACATGATTTGCTGTGTTAATGTGACCCTGTTGACGTAGTGTCTATTTTTGGCTATAAATATGCATTTGCCCATCACTTTTACGGCATGTCTTGTTATAATTACAATAGAGCTCTTGCAATTTTATCATTTGGAAGTTAGAATATTTTTCTAAGTGCCCACAATAGGAGTCAAGAGTGTATGAATCTTTATTCGAGTACTATTGTACCTAAGCACAATAGTGTGTGTGGAAATAAAGATGAAATTTTTTATAAACCTTGCAGTACTTAGAAATAGATTAATTAATTATTTATGCACATAATGTTTTATGCAATTTCCTTTAATGCTTTAAGTAATTAAATAATTAATTAGGCTAAACTAAGCTAGATTAAGTAGCAATGCATTAACTATGTAAGTATGACCACTTCATGTATATGCTTGACACTTGGTAATCCCAGTAAAGCTTAACATTTGCTAACCCAGTAGTGCTAAACACGTTTAGGATGTGTACGACAAGTGAGAATGGATGCTTATGTTAAGATTAGTTAGGTGTAGTTTGTTAGATTAAATTAGCAATTAAATTACTTCATTTCTTTTATCTTTTATTTTAAGCACCCAAAACATAAAACATAAAAATAATAAAAATTATATGCGTCAATTACACTTAATCATATCTTGCACCAATGATAAGTGGTGAGTACCCTTATGCTCAACCATACAAATTAGTAAGCATTCATTCGTGATTTGGTCAAATTTTGTAAATTCTATGTCTTCCAGTACACTAGCCTTTAGGAAGTGAACTTGCCATAATAGTTATTCGTTATCTTCCCAATCACACTTGTGATATCCAAAGATATGGTTAAGTGTAATCGAGGTATATAATTTTTATTATTTTTATGTTTTACGTTTTGAGTGCTTAAAATAAAAGATGAAAAGAATGAAGTAATTTAATTGGTAATTTAACTTAACTAACTAACCTAACTAATCCTAACATTAGCATCCGTTCCCAGTTTCTATACACATCTTGAACATGTTTAGTGCTACTGGGTTATCAAACATTAAGCATTACTAATATTACCAAGCACTAAGTGTATGCTCGAAGCGGTCATACTTATGTGCTTAATTAATCGATACTTAATCTAGCTTAGTTTATCCTAATTAATTGTTTAATTACTTAAAGCATTAAGGAAAATCACATAGGACATTAAATGCATAAATAAATAATTAATCTATTTCTAAGTGCTACAATTAAAAAGTTTGCCTTTATTATCACACACTACTGTGCTTAGGTACAACAGTACTGAAATAAAGATCTATACACTCTTAACTCTTACTGTGAGCACTTAGAAAAATATTCTAACTTCCAAATGATAAAGCTGTAAGAGCTTTGTTACAACTATGACAAGACATGGCATAAACACAATGGGTGAGTGAATATTTATAGGAGAAAATAGACACTACGTTGATGGGGCCACATTAATGCATCAAATCATGAAATCATATGTGGATGGGCCTAGTCAACGGGGCCTGGTCAATGAGGTCCAATTAACACAATTTCATTGAAGTTTTGCACTATAGGCTCTATTGATTCCGTGTGTTTTATTTTAAAGGTAACTTTTGAACATTTGAATATTCCAGGGTGCGTGTGGAATCCTGTAGCTTGGTGTGAACTCCATATCTTGGCATGGAATATATATCTTTGTTAGATCGAAAATCACTCCAAAATCTAACCTGCCTTCTTTTCTAATTGTTGGGATTGTAATTCAGGCACAACAAGCAATGGAAAATGTTCAACCTAGAAGTTCACGGCCTTGTGCAGCCTGCAAATTTTTGAAGAAAAGATGTGTGCGAGGGTTTCTTGTGGGCTCCTTATTTTCCCAGCGTAGCTCCTGAAAAATTCAAGGCAATCCACGAGGTTTATGGTGCTGCTGCTGCTAACTTCATCAAATTTATCAAGGTACCAAACTAAACTATCATGAACTATTTCACCATTTGCTACATATAGTATTAGCTTTATTTTGAGTTTTTGGTTTGATCAGGATCGGCCAGAGAAACAGAGAGAAGATGCTGCAAAAAGCTGGATATACAAGGCGAGCATGAGAGTTACGGATCCTGTATATGGGTGTGCAGGCATCATTTACAATCCGCAGCAAGAAATCTGTGAATTACAGCACCAGCTTCATCCTTCTAACGCTCAGCTTCTTTTACTGCAGTCATTGGCTTAAAACACACAGTTATTCCCACCCGAAGAAACTGTTAATATGTATTTACTGCAATAATGTATTTAAAACACACAGGTCTTCCACCAGAAGATGAATCTATTATATGGAATTCTCTCGGGGATTAGGCTTCTTTACAACATCTCTCTCTTTTGCTGATTTCCACATATATCTTGTTAACACTGCATGTTCTTCCCCGCTAAGAACTTAAGATAATATACATCTGCAATAGGGAAGAAGCTGTTAATCAGCGAAATTATTTCTGAAATTAGTCTTTCTTAGCGAGGTATATGCCTTTTCTTAAATTCTACTTTATCTTCTTAGTACCGGGTGTTCTCCACTGTTAAGATAATAATAATGTGTATGTAAAATACATGCTCTGTAGTACTTCTTACCTTTTCCCTTTTCCACCCAGGCAAAGAAGGATCTGTTAATCTTCTAAATTTCTTCCATCTTTTACTGATTTCTACCTTGTTAAGATGGCATATTCATACTATTTAATACCTAATGACTATCTATTAAATTGGTAAGATTCTTGATTTGAAAACTCCAACTCATGACTTTGATTCTAGTGGACAATGCTGAGTTATAAAGTTTTAATTGGACTATATGTCTTTGAATGTACCTATATTACAATTATTTCAAAGTTCAAACATGCCCCATACTATTTAATAAAACCTTATTAGAAATGGACATAGTATAGTATTGCAATGTTTCAGGTTGTAATGTGCTTATTGCTCAGGTAACAAACCTAAGTGCAACCTATTCAAAAGATTTCAAGCTTTCCCTCATCACTTGGATATCTAGGATAAATATTGACCCTTAATATGATCACTTTTATTAATATACATTATCTCAATGTTTCAAAGATTTACATGCCACAATTGGTTCTTTAAAGAATTAAACTAAACTAGGGACCCTTTATTTATCTATTTATTTTTGTTAAAGATATGTGTTTTAGAGTATTTTAGGAAAACATGGTCTTCATTTTTTATTTTATCCCATAAGCAATAATGACATGTAAAAATCATAAAATCTTATTCTAGATGACTCCTAGTATGTACACAATAAATAGATTATATTAATAATTGGTTTTTATAAACAAAATATTAGTTCTTTTATAGAAGTTCCACCACTCATAGTGATGATAAGATGTTTGTTTCTCAACTCATAAAACTTAGGTTAGAGCCTAGGTGCAGCCACTCCAAAGAGTTTAGGCCGTTACTCATTTACCACTCTCTAAAGACCTTCTCCCCTTTGTATGCTAACAATGAGGTGTTAGGCTATTGGTAGAAGTATTAGCCTTGTAATCCAAAGTCACAAATTCGATTCTACTAGGTAGCATTAAGGTATAAACTTTTATAAATCTTGGGGTGTACCTAGGTTTTAAGTATTTTTGGTTCCAATCCTCCTGATGATCCTTTTTCTTTCATTTGTAGCCAAGCAAGATTTTATATGAGTTGAATAATATTCTTTCTTTTCTATCACATGTTCTAAATTTTTTTATTACTTCATTAAGAATTTTATATTTATATATGTTGATAATTTTATTTTTATAAAAATTTACTTGAGTTCAACATTCATGATTTTTTATTGGAAGACTTTAAGCTTGAAAGAAAAAGATATATTTAAATGATTAGTAGCCTATCAAAGAGTCTATAATGCATTCTGTCCTCAAACTATTTGAAGTGTAATGGTAAATGGGATGAACATGGTTCTTTGTTTTAACTAAATAATGATTGTTTTGAGGTGTAGACTTACAAGTTCAAGACAAAGAAATTTAGAAAAAATTAACAAAAAACTAAGTTATTTTCATAAATCTTAAGAGCATTTCTCTATGATTAATAGTGATGAAATGAATTTAAAATAATTTAAGCAATCTAAAGACATATTGATATAGATATTTTATTTCATGTAGGCAGACCCAAATAATATGTGAGTTAACTAATGACTATTAAAAAGCTACAAGTTTATAGCAAGTTAAGTATACTTTTTGAATTACTAAACTATAATTAGATCTCTAAGTATCCACAACCCTTTTCCATTTTAAGAGGTGACTGGATTTCATAATATTTTATTTTAATTTCAAATTTTATGGTACTAAAAGTATATTCTACGTGGGCATATTATAATGAGATGGCTCCATTATACAAATATATGGTTACAAATTCTAATGCTCATTGATGTTATAAGTTCTACGTCCTTTTACCACATTATTGGAGAGGCTTTGGTATCGCTTAAGCATATCAAGAAAGTATCTTACCATAGTCTTTGAGATTAAAATTTTGATTTACAAACTACAAGTCACATATTTTAATAAAAAAGATTACAGGTCACTAACACTTTAAGCCAATCTTGTCTATCACAACTTACAAATAACTTTACATGTCCTTATAATTAGTTTTTTTTTTTCACCCAACGATAAAATAATCTCAGTTAAAAAGGTTATGCTACGAATCTAGATGTCCTTTTACTGAAAAAAACGTATTGTGAAATTCCTCCTTAATACAGTACCATTGCCTATTTTTAGGTATCTGTATACACACATGGCTAAGAAATCCACCGTCATAGATGATGTACACCAAGGACGTCAGTTCTCCGCTTCACATAAGTGTCACCATTTCGTACGCTGAAAATTGTTTCTTTTCAGCGTGAATCATTAAACACCTTTGCCATTTTTATATTCAGTCGGCGCACTCATAATGCGCACAACCACGACGATTTCTCATCTCCGCTTTATCAGATGCAGGGACTTTGCAAGTTTAGTCTGCACAAACTCATGCCAGGATTCAAAAATTTCGGCTGACAATTCCCTGTCTTTATTTATTTTATGTATTATTTTCGGGCATAAAATATTATTAGGCTCTTGAACTTATAAGTTTCCGTCTGTGCGTCACTGGGCGAATGCCGGCGGTTTATTTAGTTTATTTACCGTTGAAAGTATTGCGGTTTACCGTAGAAAGTGGTTCAGTTTACCATGCAGGTAGGACTTGAAACATTAACAAAATAGTCCAATGAAATTCTGAGTCTTTGTTCTACTTTAATTTTACATGTTTCCTGCACGCGGAAGACTTTAATTTTGCAACAGCAACACGTGCCATTGGCAGTCTGGCATCGAGAATTTGTTGAGTCTTTGTTCTACTTTAATTGTACACATGTTCCCTGCACGCGGAAGACTTTAATTTTGCAACAGCAACAGAAGACTTTAATTTTGCAACAGCAACACTAGCCATTGGCAGTCTGGGATCGAGAATTTGTTCTATTAGACCATATTAGACTACTTTATTTTCATGGAATACAAAAAGAAGCATGATGCTGATGGGTACATAAATTTTCAAAGTCCAGTTATGTCTCACTGGAATCAGCTTTGTCACCAAGGAAAAAACCAGACAAATTATTGGGCATCCCCATGGCGTTTTCCTGGGGTTCAGCCTCGCCACATTAGCCGCGCTGCCGTTTGGTATCTTTTCCGCGGATTAGGCCTTTATAAGGACGCAATACAAACTATGCTTACATCTTCAGAATTTACGGCAGCTTTTGCTTCTTTGCATTTTTGAAAATTTCAGTGTCATTTTTAGCCGGAGCCTCTGAAACATGGATGCAGAAAGCAAAAACTATCTGTATAGAAAATGGACAATGGAAAGGAGAGCTATTCTCACATTTGTGAGAACGTGTAATTAAGCATCACCAATTCACTATTGCTTCAATTCCCTGTGGATTTGTACCAAATAGTAGCATGCAATATAGAATTAATTAAAAGGTAACATTTACAGAAACTAAAATAACACAAAACTCAAGAGCAACTTCCAAAAGCAACCCCAAGTGGCTGTGCCAAAATCTACTTAGTTTTACATGGATTGTTAAAGAAAGAAACTTTGGAAAATAAAGTAAATATTTTTTCCTGAATGAAAGAAACATGTTTAACGAAGTAAAACAACATAAAACTTAAGAGCAACCCCTAAAAGCAATTCCAAATGGCTGTGCCAAAACTTGACTTGGCTTTACATGGATTTTTATTAGAGAGAGAATTTGAAAAATAAGCCAACAATTTTTATCCGAATGAAAGAAACAGGTTTAACTAAGAAAATAGAGGACAATACCCATATATCAAGATGTTAAGAAATTAGATAATTTCTTTCTTAGAAATTGTGAATTTCCTGTTTCACCTTACTGCATAAGCTTGGAATGTGGATTTATACTTTACTCCCTAGTATGTTTTTGATTAATATTCTTTTAAAGAGAATTTTAAATATTTTCATAATTTCATTCTATAAAATAAATTACTTAAAAGCATTTAACATAGTTAAGCATCCTTTATATTTCCATTATAGATGGCCCTAAAAACCAAAAATCATAATTGTTTGGTAGTTTTACTTATGTCAACTTATAGACCATATTTTCTAGATACTTAGTAATATTGTATATTTCACATTTTTGAAAAAGAATTGAATGTTTTGAAAGAGACAAGTTTATTCTCTAAAATGTACAAATAACTTGTAAAATTCCAATAAGTCAAAATTAGGGCAATAACTTGTGAGTACAAAGCCATAATTAGTTTTGGTGATTAAACCAAACTACCTTTAACCACTTTATAAGTTACAACTAATTTAATTGATTAGGAAAAAATGTAAAATCAGTTACACCTTCTTGGTGTTAAATAAGTAACAATAAAAAAATTTTCTTTTTTAATGTTTACAAATATTTTGCTTATTTTTATTTCTATCATCTTCTAATATTCCATGTCACACAAAAACCCTCATAAATCTCCTTTGTGTAAGACCAAGCTTTTCCTATTCATTAAAGAACTCTCCTTATTTTCAAGAAGCTTTGCCTTTTAACCATCAGCTTTCCTTCTTAACAAACA
>MNCI01013653.1:160441-243931 GCA_015680685.1 Gnetum montanum
AAAAACAAAAAAAATCACGAGCTTTTATTTTAGCTTCCACATAAAAACACCTAAAATAGCATATATGCTTTTCTTGAGCAAAAGCTGAAAAAGAACTGTGAGTGCTACTTTCCTTTCGTAATGTAGCATTCGATTAGGACAAAAAGAAATATGTGTTTTAAGAACTCCTTTGCTGTTTATTTTCTGCAGCATTACTTCATTTACAAAACAAAACTTTTGTGCCACATGACCTTAAAAAAAATTGGTGAGTCGGTCACTCTTTAAATGCACAAAATCTCTCATCTAAATAAACTTTGAGCATTGAAAAAACAGTTGAGTCGGACACTCTTTACATGCACAAAACCTCTCGTATAAATGAACTTTGTGCCTCTAAATAGACTGTCTTAATGCTGATTCAACAGGTTTATCACATGCCTTGAAAGCAGTTTTTTTTTTTAAAAAAGCACAAGCTCCATCGTTAACCTCTTTTCCANATCATCTTCTAATATTCCATGTCACACAAAAACCCTCATAAATCTCCTTTGTGTAAGACCAAGCTTTTCCTATTCATTAAAGAACTCTCCTTATTTTCAAGAAGCTTTGCCTTTTAACCATCAGCTTTCCTTCTTAACAAACAAAAGAGGTGTTATGGGAATTTCCTCGAAATCTTTTATGTGCTCTTACACACCCCCTTTGATTTTATAGCTCTCTCAAAAAAAAAAAAAAAACAAAAACAAAAAAAATCACGAGCTTTTATTTTAGCTTCCACATAAAAACACCTAAAATAGCATATATGCTTTTCTTCAGCAAAAGCTGAAAAAGAACTGTGAGTGCTACTTTCCTTTCGTAATGTAGCATTCGATTAGGACAAAAAGAAATATGTGCTTTAAGAACTCCTTTGCTGTTTATTTTCTGCAGCATTACTTCATTTACAAAACAAAACTTTTGTGCCACATGAGCTTAAAAAAAATTGGTGAGTCGGTCACTCTTTAAATGCACAAAATCTCTCATCTAAATGAACTTTGAGCATTAAAAAAACAGTTGAGTCGGACACTCTTTACATGCACAAAAGCTCTCGTATAAATGAACTTTGTGCCTCTAAATAGACTGTCTTAATGCTGATTCAACAGGTTTATCAGATGCCTTAAAAGCAGTTTTTTTTTTAAAAAAGCACAAGCTCCATCGTTAACCTCTTTTCCATTTATTATTGGCTACCACGTTAAGAAAATGCCAGAAACCCAACCAAGAAAAAATAAACCAAGCTATTTTATTTTTTTGACTAGCCTTATAACCACTATTGTCACGTAGCTTATCATGTGACAATTATGTGAAGCTGTTGATTATCTTATGCCACTTTGCCGCTTGTCACCTTTACTGGTTATTGTAGATAGCATGAATTTAACTTAGAGACCTGTTAGAAAAATTAATGGTCAATGTTCCAAGTGGTATTTTATTTTCGGTAATTTTTTATCATAGCATTTATAATACTTTATTTTGTATTATCTTTAATTTTATAATCATCTTTGTTTAGCATATAAATCATTATATAAGTGATGAGTAAAGTAATAAGCCTTAAATCAAGTCGTATGAAAGCATTAAGTTGCAATAAGGGATCAAGCTAGACAGTAATCTTGAAATTAATAATTCAAGGCATTATGTCATTGAATGTGCATTTTTCTCTTGTAATGCTTGGTTGAAATTAAGGCTTAATAGGAGCTTCAGCCATTATTGGGACTTCTATATGCTTTCCTTAGGATAATTTGTGGAGTTCTTGGTACACTTATTCTAAACGAATGATTGAATTTTATTTTTGTTGCTTGTTATTGTTCTTATATTCCACATTATTAAGGTGTATTCTAACAAATTGGTATTAGAGTGAGGTTGATATAATTGCAAGGGTACTAACCTCAATAAATGAATTAAAATGATAAGTTGGTCTAAACACATCAAGGAATTAGAGAAATTCGATGGAAGCAATTATGATCTTTGGAAGGTTTGAATAGAAGATCTTTTAGCATAAAAGAAGAAACAAACTTGTCTCATTGGAATCAAGGCTTTTGAGATGAAGGGAAATCAGTGACTCATCTAGACTAGTTATCTCTTAGTACAATTTGTAAAAGTATTTCAAACTTTGTTCTCATAAATTTGAAAGGTGAAAAGACTAGAAAGGACTTATGAGATATCATAGGTATAATTTATCAATCTAATTCCCATTCAGATAGATTTCATCTTAGAAGATAGCTGATGAGTTGTGGAGCATCCAACACTCTACCATATAAATCATGAGTGCTCACATGCAACTAGATCATAATCCATGGATGTACAATGTTATTATGTTAGAAATTCATATTGAATTCATGATCATTGTCTTCCCACTTTGAGCTAGTGAAATTCAAGTGTATGGTTTAGCTCCTAGTGAGGTGTATGATTAATTGATATTGTTATGCCCTTAATACTCATAGTTATAAACATGACGAAAGTTGAGAATAAAAACCTAAATCTAATTAATGAATGTAAGGTAAATCTACTCTAGCCTATAGTGATGAGCATTTGGTCCTAGCTTACCATATACATATTGGGCTCATGTAACTATTACTAGGCTACTGATTGTTATGCTACTAAATGAACCAGGAAATAATACTACTTGGATTATCAAATGATTACACTTAAAGCCTTGAAACCAATTGTACTCATTCTACTTTACTAATAAACAAAACAAGAAAAGTACTTGGAAACACAAATGATTAAACTAAGAAAATAGTAAAAACTATGCTAAGTAGAATAGTAAAAGTAAGTGGGTGCTGTAATGATGAAAAGCAATCTTGATCTTTATTTCTAGACATGAATTGTATGCAAGTACATCTCACTTGAATAAAGATTTTGTACAATTGCTCAACACCACACTGTGAGCATTCACTCTATCACTAAAGCTACGAAAACAAACTACAAGAGCCTAGCTAAGGGTGGAATGAAAAAGTTATGGATTGTGCACTAAAGCACTGGTATTTATAGGGCTACATGCATTTCGATACATTGTATCAATGATGACATAGCATGTACCATGACATCATTGCTATGATATCACATCACAATAAAACTTAGCTTTATCATATTCCCAGAACTAATTGGTAACTCGACCTCAAGTTAAAACAAAATGAGGATAGAGTCTCTTAGAAAATTAGGAGGTATACTTGACTATACATGAATTACTAATTATTTACATGACTTAGAATGCTTTAGTGGTGTTTTTACAAAATATGACATAGTTACATGACAAGATGAAATAAAACGAAACAAAGAAAAACTTGGAGTAGCTCAATGTAGCGCATGTTCTAGGTGATGGAGGCTCTTCCATTGGTTGTTTTGCTTTATCATTAGTCAATGCCTAAAGCTTTTCTTCCTCTACCCTTAGGTCATGTATCATTCATGCTTATTGTGTGATGTTAGATGGAGTAGGTACATCCCATGGGCATGGTAGCTGTAGAAACATTTTTATGGCCTTCACGTATCAAGCTACAAAATTTCACCTCTCTTTCTAAAAAGCTTTGGATTTCTTAACTCTTGGTAATTTGACATTCAATGTGCTAGGTTTGTTGCTACATCCTTTTGGCCTTGGTTACTAGATTTAACAATTTTGAGTTTAGAATTTATGACATGTAGCTTCTATAGGGTGTTGTTCCTATCAACAAATTCCTTCTCGTACATTTCATAGACTACCACTACCTGCTACTCTAACTCATTTCTCGGCCTGCCTACTATTAACATGGAAAAATTAGCATATCAGAGGTTTGCTAATCCCATGTACTCTATTAAATCTTTGATCTAAAGGTCTTTTTTTTTCACCTCATCTTGGTGGACATTAGCGAGGTTGTCTAGAATTGGCTACCAATCTAGGTTTTGTGAAACAATTGAGTTGATTTTAGCCTTCACCATTTGGATCTCTTTCTTATTTATTTGTTTGTACATGTCCACTTGATCTTGAAAATACTCTTTGATTCTTTCATGCTTCTTAGCCTTTGCCTACGATGCACTTATTTTAATTCCAAACTTTTGACGAATAGTGTGGACTTCTTCCATTAATAGGGTTCTATTTTCTCAGGTCAAGCAACTCATATCTTGGTTGATGCAAACTAGTTGTTCTTTGATTTTTTGGATTCTCTCCTTAAAATTATTTTTTTCCTTTTAATTTTGTCAACCAAGCATTGTCAGTAGCTAATTGTTTTTTCTCTTCTTTTAAGATTGTGAGAGCTTTAGCATATGCATATGTTTGTTCCTTAACATCAAATGCATCTCACTACCTTCTCCTTATTTTTATGCTTTCTCATGTTATGGTTAATCAATCACTTCACATGGTTGATTCTAAATTAATCCAATTGGTTTGACATTATGAATTACATTGGGTATCTTCTTTTAGCTCTCAAGGTGACTAACTCCTTTTGTAATAATTGTACCTCATTCTCTATATGCTTAACACTAGTTTCATCCATGTGCAACTTTCCTTTTATGGCTATCAAATCATACTAGACTATAGTGATAAAATTGGGGATATCAAAAGGATTCTACATTATTGTTGATGCATAAATTTTGGTCATGCCAACACTGGAAAGACTCGTTTGAGGAGACTATAGCCTAGGGCATCTCCTGTATGGGTACGAAAACCCGGGAATAGTCTCAGCTGGAAAAGTCATGTGACCAAGTGATAGAGAGATAGAAAACATAGAGAGAGATAAAACATGAAAAAAAAACTAAAGGGGAGAGAAACAGGAACCATCGATAGGATGCATGGTTGTGTTGCCACAAGAATCATGTGTAGTTGCGATCAAACATCACCAATGCCCAGGGAACCACCAAATGCATAAACATCATGCATAAATCCATCATCCACCACATGTCATTTGCTGAAATAAAAGAAGATAGAGAGAAGATTCACCGACAGGATGTATGGTTGTGTTGCCGCAAGAATCATGTGTCGTTGCGATCAAACATCACCAATGCCTTGGGAACCGCCAACTGCATAAACAACATGCACAAATCCATCGTCCACCACATGCCATTTTCTGAAATAAAAGAAGATAGAGAGAAGATCCATCGACAGGATGCATGGTTGTGTTGCCGCAAGAATCATGTGTAGTTGCGATCAAACATCACCAATGCCTTGGGAACCGCCAACTGCATAAACATCATGCACAAATCCATCGTCCACCACATGCCATTTTCTGAAATAAAAGAAGATAGAGAGAAGATCCACCAACAGGATGCATGGTTGTGTTGCCGCAAGAATCATGTGTAGTTGCGATCAAACATCACCAATGCCCTGGGAACCGCCAATTGCATAAACATCATGCATAAATCCATCATCCACCACATGTCATTTGCTGAAATAAAAGAAGATAGAGAGAAGATTCACCGACAGGATGCATGGTTGTGTTGCCGCAAGAATCATGTGTAGTTACTATCAAACATCACCAATGCCCTGCGAACCGCCAACCATTGTTGCTGCACACACTGCCAACCATCGAGAGAAAGAGGAGGTTCAGTCCATGGCTTCACGGCCCTGGCCTCACTGGCCTAGGGCTTCCTGGCCTGACTTCTCCTCCTCTCCTGCCCCCAACTCCATCACCTTGATGGCTTTTTATAGCCAATTTTAGGGTTAGGGTAACCCATATTTTTTTATTTTTATTATTTTTTTTATTTTTTATTCTTCTTTCTTATTTTTTTTTTTTGAAAAAAACAAAGGCCCCATGCTAAGCATGCGCATGTTGGTACCATCACTTAGCCTCCAACTGAAAAGGAAAAGAAAAAAAATGGTTAGGACAAGTCCCCAATCAAAAAGGAAAAGAGAAAAAAAAATGGTCAATTCAGGCCCTCCTTCTAGCACCAATAAGGTGTTGATGCATAAATTTTGGTGATGCCAACATCGGAAAAACTTGTTTGAGGAGACTATAGCCTAGGGAATCTCCTGTATGGGTACGAAAACCTGAGAATAGTCTCATCTAGAAAGAGCCATATGACCAAGCGATAGAGAGATAGAAAACATAGAGAGAGATAAAACATGAAAAAAAAACTAAAGGAGAGAGAAACAGGAACCACCGATAGGATGCATGGTTGTGTTGCCATAAGAATCATGTGTAGTTGCAATCAAACATCACCAATGCCCTGGGAACCACCAAATGCATAAACATCATGCACAAATCCACCATCCACCACATGTCATTTGCTGAAATAAAAGAAGATAGAGAGAAGATCCATTGACAGGATGCATGGTTGTGTTGCTGCAAGAATCATGTGTAGTTGCAATCAAACATCACCAATGCCCTGGGAACCACCAAATGCATAAACATCATGCACAAATCCACCATCCACCACATGTCATTTGCTGAAATAAAAGAAGATAGAGAGAAGATCCACCGACAGGATGCATGGTTGTGTTGCCGCAAGAATCATGTGTAGCTGCGATCAAACATCACCAATGCCCTGGGAACCGCCAACTGCATAAACATCATGCACAAATCCATCGTCCACCACATGTAATTTGTTGAAATAAAAGAAGATATAGAGAAGATCCACCAACAGGATGCATGGTTGTGTTGCCGCAAGAATCATGTGTAGTTGCAATCAAACATCACCAATGCCCTGCGAACCACCAACCATTGTTGCCACACACACTGCCAACCATCGAGAGAAAGAGGAAGTTCAGTCCATGGCTTCACGGCCCTGGCCTCAATGGCCTAGGGATTCCTGGCCTGACTTCTCCTCCTCTCCTCCCCCCAACTCCATCACCTTGATTGCTTTTTATAGCCAATTTTAGGGTTAGGGTACCCCATCTTTTTTTTATTTTTTATTGTTTTTTATATTTTATTCTTCTTTCTTCTTTTTTTTTTCTAGTAAAAACAAAAGCCCCATGCCAAGCATGGGCATCTTGGTACCAAGAATTACTTAACCTTTCTATAGTAGTCTTCATGATCAACAAGAGTCATTGAGGTTCTAGCAAGCATTTGAGCATCTCGTGCTTGAGAGATATCAGTCGGTAGAACAATAGGGACATTAAATAATTCTTTGATGTGGTTTGTTATAACTTTGGTTGCTCCTATTACATCTTGGTGTTGCATAATCACAAATGTGGCTCATTCATTAGTTTCTAGCATAACTTGGAATGATGTAATAGTTCTTGAGATTTGTTGCACCCAGTCATCCTTCTCCTATGTTGAATGACACTTTCCCTCCAGATAGGTTTGTAGATATGGTGAGCCTTATGGAGCTCTTCCATACTTTCTACAAATTGACTCCCTCCCCTATTTCCCAACTTAATGTTTCTGTAATCTGTTGCAGATGGCTCATGGATGGTCTCTTGTCGTATGGTGGTGGCGATACTTCTTGTCATTAATATTGCTACTACTATTCATCTTATGGCTAACTGGTACATCATGCTTGTTGTTGCTAACCAATAGTTGGAGTGGTACATGCAAATCCCTTAGTTCCTACTATGTTTTCTACTTGATCTTTCTTTGGTGGCACTAGCTTGAATATTTTTACATAGGAAGCATTCTAGGCCTTCCTAGGAACATCATTGGTATACCCTAGGATTCTAGCTTGCTTATACAACTTTTTGAAGAGGCAAGGAAATGAAAGTGTTAGCTTCCCTACCTTCTTTTCTTCAAATCACCTTTGGAACTCAAGGAAGAATATATGGGTGATATTGGGATTGAATTTCTCCTTTAGAATTACACTTCCTTTGGCCACATATGTAGATATTCTATTGAGCCTCTTTGTTGGAAACAAGTGGTAGGTTCCAATTTTAAAGTATGTATTTTCCTTAGTTGTGAGCTCACTATAATCCTTATCTTCTTTACCATATGCCCTGTGCAAACACAAATTTTTTACATTACTATTAGATCTTCTTGAGATCTATGCCACATTTGCATCTTCATTTGGGATGTTGAGGACCTTGGTAATTTCATTTACTGAGTAAGACATAGAGACTTCTTTGATTTTGATTATAGCATTAGCCTACTTATTTTTCCAAAATAGGTATGTTTCTCTTAGGAACCATTCATCACTATTGGATAATGTAAGCCATAAAATAGATGCTTGGAGTTTTTTCTTCATTTCTTCTAGATAAAATTCCATAAAAGGACCAAATTTTAGTTCCACAATGACTATGGACATGATGGACTTTTCATGTATTTCTTGAAGGCATTCAAGGGATAAGCTGAGGTGTTGTCCCTATTTTGGTGTTGGTGGAACTTCCACCTCTCCTTAGGATGAGTGCTTAGCAGTAAGAGGTTTTTTATGGATGTTATATGATTGAGCCTCCTACTTTGTGTGTTGTGCTTGAGGATTTTGTTCTCATACTTGGCCTCTACCATGGCCTCTTAGTCTCTTTCTTACATGTTGGAAAGGTCCTTTAGCTAGTGGTCATTTTGGAACCATATGCAATCAAAAAAAATTGAAATTATTAAAGTGTTTACATCAGTTCTTAATAGTTATTTATCTTCCTCATATCCTTTCTTAGATTAAGTTCTTTTCTCATCATGATTGCAAAGTTAGAAATTTTTTTTTTTAAAAAAGAATCCCCTTAAGTGTTATATCATTAGTTACTTATGATCTTTCACAGTCATCATTTTCTTGCTTATTATGGCTTAAAATGGTTGGTATGATCAATTAGGAGAATTAACTAAGTTTTCTATCTTAAGTTTGATTAATTAAGTATTAGATTATTATTATCTTTTATACTTACGTTTTATATCTTCCAAGTGTTAGAAAAATTTTGGCTCAAATTTCTTGATGTCAATGTAGTGTAACCCCTCCCCCATGGCTAAGTTGAGTGCTCTAGGATCAAAAAAGTTTAAGAATTTTGAAAATCAAAGTGATGAGAACAAACTTATATCCTTGTGAAGTTAGTATGCAAGAGCTCTAAGAAATAATTACAAAAACTTATGGAGCTTTATCATTATCCCCTTTTCCTTTTATTATTGGTTATCACATGTTAACAAAATGCTAGAAACCAACCCAAGAAAAAATAAACCAATCTATTTTATTTTTTAACTAACCTTTTAACTGTTGTTGTCACATTTCTTATCATGTGACAATTATGTGGTGGGGTTGATTATTTTATGTCACATTGTCTCTTGTAACCTCTATTGGTTGTTGTAGATTTCATGAATTTAACTTAGAGACTTGTTAGAAAAATTAATGGTTGATGTTGCAAGTAGTATTTTATTTTCAGTAATTTTTTATCTTGGAATTTATAATACCTTATTTTGTATTATTTTTAATCTTATAATCATCCTTGTTTAGCATATAAATAATTATATAAGTGAAGAGTAAAAAAGGATAAGTAATAAGCATTAAATCAAGCTATACTAAGGCATTAAGTTGTAATAAGGAATCAAGATAGAGAGTAATCTTGAAATTAATTATTCAAGGCATTATGTCATTGAATGTGCTTTTTTCTCTTGTAATTATTGGTTGAAATTAAGGCTTAATAGGTACTTCAGCCATTATTGGGGCTTTTGTATGCTTTCCTTGGGATTATTTGTTGAGTTCTTGGTATACTTCTTCCAAACTGATGATTGAATTTTATTTTTGTTGCTTGTTATTATTCTTATATTCTACATATCTAAGGTGTATTCTAACAAATTGGTATTAGAGTGAGGGTACCTACCTCATTAAATGAATTAAAATGATAAGTTGTTATAAATACATCAAGAAATTAGAGAAATTCAGTGGAAGAAATTATAATCTTTGGATAGTTTGAATAGAAGATCTTTTAGCAAAAAAGAAGAAGAAAACTTGCATAATTGAAATGAAGCCTTTTAAGATGAAGGAAAATGAGTGGACACATCTAGACTACTTATCTCTTAGTACAATTTGTAAAAGTATTTAAAATTTTGTTCTCATAAATTAGAAAGGTGAAAAGACTGGAAAGGACCTATGAGATATCGTAGGTATAATTTCTTAATCTAATTCCCATTGAAATAGATTTCATCTTAGAAGATAGTTGGTGTGTAGTGGAGCATCCAACACTCTACCATATAAGCTAAGAGTGCTCATGTGTGATCATACTGTAATTTGTGGACAAAAAATGTTATTATGCTAGTAATTGATATTGAGTTCATAATCATTCTCTTCCCACTTTGATCTAGTGAAGTTCAAGTATATGGTTTAGTTCTTAGTGAGGTGTCTGATTAATTAATGTTGTTAGGCCCTTAAAACTCCTAGTTATGAACATGATCAAAGTTGAGAATAACAATCTAAGTCTAAGTAATAACTGTAAGTTAAATCTACTCTAACCTATAGCAATGAGCATTTGTTCTTGGGTTACTGTACATATTTTGGGCTCATGTAACCTTTACTCGGTTACCAAGCATTCTGCTACTAGACAAACTAAGCAATAACACTAATGGGATTACCAAATGATTACACTTAAATCCTTGAAACCAATCATACTCATTTCACTTTACTAATGAATAAAAAAAGTAAAGTACTTGGAAACATAAATGATTGAGCTAAGAGAATAGGAAAAACTCTGCTAAGTAAAACAATAAAACTAAGTAGATGTTGTAATGATGAAAAACAATCTTGATATTTATTTCTAGACATGAACTGTGCTCAAGTACACTTCACTTGAATAAAGATTCTATACAACTACTCAACACCACAATATAGGCATGCACTCTATTGCTAAAACTATGAAAACAAACTACAAGAGTCTAGCTAAGAATGAAATGAAAAAGTTATGGATCATACATGCAAGTACTAGTATTTATAAGGCTATATGCATCTTGATACATTGTGTGAATGATGAGATAGCATGTACCACAACATCGTATCTATGACATCATTGCTATAATATTGCATCACAATAAAGATTAACTTTATCATACTCCCACAACTAATTGAAAATTCAACCTCAACCTAAAAAAAATGAGGATAGAGTCTCTTACAAAATTGGAAGGTAAACTTGACTATGAATGAATTACTAATTATTTAAATGAGTTAGAATGCTACAATTGTGTTTTTACACAACAAGATGAAACAAAAAAAAAACAAAAAAAAATTGGAGTAGCTTGATGTAGCTAACGTTTTAGGTAATGGAGGCTCTTACATTGGTTGCTTTCCTTTGTCATCAGGATTTCAATTAGTATCTATTAAGGAGTGCCTAAAGCTTTTCTTCCTCTATCCTTGGGTCATGTACCATTCATGCTTGTTGTGTGATGTTGGATGGATTGGGTACATCCCATGCAGATGACAACTATGGAAAAATTTTTATGGCCTTTAAATGCCAAGCTGAACATTGTTGTCCCTCTATTTCAAAAGCTCTAGCTTTCTTAGGTCTTGGTAATCTAACATTCAACGTGCTAGGTTTGCTACTACATCCTCCTAGCCTTAGTTTCTATCTTTGAGAATCTCATGTTCAAAATTTGTGACATGTAGCTTCTATAGGGTATCTTTCCTAGTAGGAAATTCCTTCTCATACATTACATAGACTACTATTACCTAATACTCTAACTTGTTTCTAGGATTTCCTGGTGTCAACATGGCTAGATTAGCATACCAAAGGCTTTCTAATCCTATGTACTTAGTTAAATATTCAATCTAGAGGTCTTTTCTTTTCACCTCAGCTTGGTGGACATGGGTTAGGCTATCTAGAGTTGGTTGCTAATTTTAATTGTGTGTAGAAATTTATTTGATTTTAACCTTTTCCATTTGAATCTCTTTCTCATTTATTTATTTGTACATGTCCACTTGATCTCAAAAATGCTCTTTAATTCTTTCATGATTCTTGGCCTTATCTTGCCATGTTCTTATTTCAATTGTGAACTTTAGATGAATACCATAGACTTATTCCATTGATAGGGTCCTATTTTCTCAAACCAAGTAATTCATATCTTGGTTGACATGGACTAGTTATTCTTGGAGTTGTAGGATTCTCTTATGAAGAATATTTTTCAACTTCTCAATGTTTGTCAACCAAGCATTGTTAGGAGCTAACTATTTGTTCTCTTCTTGTTAGATTGTAAGAGCTTTAGCCTGTGCATACATTTGTGCCTCAATAATAGATGCATCCCACACTACCTTCTCCTTATCTTTCTCTATTCTCATGTTATGGTCAATCAATCACCTCGCATGGTTGATTCTAAATTGATCTAGTTGGTTTGGTGCTATGAATTACATTGGGTATCTTCTTTCAACTCTCAAGGTGGCTAAATTCTCTTGCAATTGATGTACCTCATTCTCTGCATGCTTGACCCTAGTTTTAGCCATGACCAACTTCTCTTTTGTGTCTATCAAGTTAGACTGAACTAAATTGATATCATTGGGATATCAAAAAGATTCTACATCACTTGAACTATCTACAACAATTTTTCTAGAATATCTTCATGTTTAGCAGTAGTTATTGAGGTTTTAGCAAGAATTTGAGCATCTTATGCTTGAGAAATATCAGCTAGGGGAAAAATAGGAATATTAAATGATTCTTTGATGTGGTGTGTTATAACTTTAGTTACTTCTACTACATCTTGGTGATGCATAGCCACAACCATGACTCATTCACTGGTTTCTAACATAACTTGGAGTGATGCAACATTTCTTAAGACTTGTTGTGCCCAGTAATCCTCCTTTCATTTTGAGTGACAATAATCCATTGGCTAGATTTGTAGATATGATGGGCCTTACAGAGCTCTCTCATACTTTATATAAATTATTTCCCTTCCTTGTTCCACAATTTACTATTTCTAGAATATGTTGGAGATGGCTCATGGATAGTTTGAAGTCCTATTGCAATGGCAGTACTTCTTGTTGTTGTTGACTAGTAGCTAGAATGGTACCCATATGGGTGGCACCTATAGCTCCCTTGGTGCCTATTGATTTTTCTACTTGATCCTTTTTTTGTGGCATTGGATTGAACATTTCTGCATAGGAAGCATTCTAGCTTTCTAAGGAATGTCATTAGTGTACCCTAGGATTCTAGCTTGCTTCTAAAATTTTTTGATAAGGCAAGGGAATGGAAGTGTTAGCTTCCTTACCTTCTTTTCTTCAAAACAACTTTTTATGTCAAAAAAGAATAGATGGGAAAAGTTGATATTGAATTTATCGAGTAGAATTGCACTTCCTCTGGCTGCATATGTAGATATTTTGTTGAGGATATTTGTTGGAAAAAAGTGGTAGGTGCCAATTTTAGAGTATATCTTTTCCTCAGCTATGAGCTCGCTATAATCCTTGTCTTCTTTACTATATGACATGTGCAACCACAACCCTTTTACATTAGTATCAGATCTTATTAGGATCTATGAAACATTTTCCTCTTCATTTGGGATGATGAGAGCCTTGGTGATTGCCTCTATTGAGTAAGGCATAGAGACTTCTTCAATTTTGATTATAGCATTAGTTTGCTTATTATTCTAGAATCGGTTCATTTCTCCTAGGTACCATTCAAAACTATTGGATAATGTAGGCCATAAAAGAGATGATTGGAGTTGTTTATTCACTACTTCTAGAGAAATTTCCATAAAAGAATCAAAGTTTAGTTCCACAATGATTGTGGACATGATGGACTTTTCTTGTATTTCTTGGAGGCATTTAGGAGATGAGGTGAGGCATTGCACCTATTTAGGTCCTATTGGAACTTTCACCTCTCATTGGGTTGAGTGCTCATTAACAAGAGCTTGTTGATTGATGCTATATGATTAAGCCTCCTACTTTTTATTCTTTGGGATTTTGTTCTCCTACTTGGCTTCTATCACAGCCTCTTGGTCTCTTGCTTGCATGCTGGGAAGGTCCTTCAGCTATTGATCTCTTTGGGACCATCTACAATCAACAAGGATTTGAAATTATTAAAGTGTTTACATTAGTTTTTAATAGTTCCTTACCTTCCTCATATCCTTGGTTAGATCTAGTTCTTATCTTATCATGATTGTAGAGATAGAAAAATTTTCAAAAAAGAATCCCCTTAAGTGTTTGTTAGTTACTTATGATCTTCCATAGTTATCATTTTCTTTCTTATTATGGCTTAAAATGGTTGGTATGGTCCATTAGGAGAATTAAATAAGTCTTTCTATCTTAAGTTTGATTGATTAACTATAAGGTTCTAATTATCTTTTATACTTACCCTTTACTATCTTCTAGTTGTTAGAAAAATTTTGGCTCAAAATTCTTGATGTCAACATAGTATACTCTACCACTGCCCCCCTCCATGACTAAGTTTGAAAATCAAAGCTACAAGGACAAATTTATGGCCTTGGGAATTCAGTATGCAAGAGCTCTAAGAAAAAACTACAAAAACTTCTCTTGCTACATATGAGAGGAATGAAAAATATCCCACATGTGTATATACTATTTTTATATGTGCAACATCATAGGGGCTATGACATCACCATGAAGACTGATAGATCTTTTATTTAATTTTCAAGGAGGAAAGGAGTCAAATGAAATTTTTGGAAGATGTGAAGATTTTCCAAAGGATCTTCAACCATTTATGATGCATAACTTTTAAAAATTTGCCATTCAAAGTTCATAAAAAGGGAATCTTGGGGAACAAAAGTTTATTAGATGGATAGATGATGGCTTATGAGTTTCTAATGTATGAATAGATTGTTTGATTATATGGAAAGTATTTATTGGATGTTGATGATTTTGGAAGGCACAAGATGGTGTGGAATTGTTTTCCAAGTATAAAATACAAGAGTTATACAAGTTGATCCTCCCTAAAGAAGGCTTTAGTCGTTAGTAACTTTTTATAACCATGCTTAAAAATATCCTTAGGTACTCAAGGAGTTGAATGGAAGACATACTTGTCTAGGAAAAAATACATGTTAGTATCACTAGATTGGGAACATGATGCTATATCATATGAAACCACAAATTATGATTAAATATACAATGAGGTGAGATGGATTATAGAAAGGATTGCTAAAACTAGAATGTGAGGTATTGATGAGACGCAATATGCACAAGCCGCGATATCGCGTATGCAATATCGCGTCGTCCCCTGCAATATTGCATACACGATATTGCGGTCCGCTGCCAAATATATAAATACGAGGTGGCACTCCCCTTATTTCCCATTCTAGGCTAGAAGTAGGGAAACTCTGGCAGTTTGATCACTCCAGAGATAGAATATTTTCCATGTGCCCACACTAGGAGTCCCCAAGTGAACGGATCTTTATTTGAGCAGCTTTGTACTTGAACGCAAGTTGTGTATGGCAATAAAGATGAGCTTTGTGGATAAACCTTGCAGTGCATGGAATAGGTTTATTTCATGTTATTTCCTACCTATTATTTATTACTTGCAGTAGCGCGGCATGAGTACGACTTGATTACGAGCATTGACAAATGTGAACGGCTAATCAAGGAATCGGCTGCTCATCGTGATTAGATTCTCTCACCCTCAACTCCTAGAATGCAGAATGAGTACGAATTGATTATGAGCATCTACAGATGTGTACGGCTAGTTAAGCAATCGGCTACTCATTACGTTTAGGCTAGTTAAGTTCCTCAGTACGACCACTTCAAGCACGTGCTTTACGTGTGGTGATCCCAGTAATGATTAGCGTTTGGTAGCCATAGTTGCATAGTTCAGGGTGTGTACGGTAAGTGGGAATGGATGCTGATGCTAGTTAATTTAGAGTTAGTCCTTAGTTAGAGTTAGATAGTTTGTCAACCCTTCATCCTTAGCATAGGAGATAAAACCAGAAAAGACTATAAAAATCATACACCTTGGACTTAACCATACACTGTGACAACTACAAGTAAGTCTGGAAAGACAACGAATGATTAACCCCAAGTGTTCCATGGGGCGTGTAGGCATTTAGTCTATGGAGTTCGACCGGATCGCGCGTGCTACGCTCGTTTCGTATGGTTGAGTGTAAGGGTACCTCACCACTCATCATTGGCACTGTTGCCAGGGACTAAGTGTTTGTATGCCATATAAAACATAAGGATATCACTCACATCATTGTGAGCCTTAACGAACCTTCAAGTTAATCAAAAGAAAAATTTATATAATGGTGAAATAGCACACCGATTAAAATGCCTTCTTCTCATAAGAGCAACTCACCACCTAAGGACCATACACGAGACAGTCGGCAACATAAAACACATAACCAAAATCAGCCAAGTCCTAAATAATACAAGATAGTTTATACTCATCCCGATGAGTATATTCTAGGCTTCACTTTTATCCTCCATCAAGACGAGAAGCTGCGATGGAGAGATTTTCAAGGTAGCATCATGTTACCCCCAGATCGATCAGTCTCTCGCATGCTTTTCTATGCCTTGGCACAGATTTTCATGTAAGAATTATTTGCTAAATAAGTTGTAGAAGATTTTGACATGAGGGATTATTATCCCACAGATGCCCAACGTATGAGGCACTTAAGGCAGGAGAGTCAACATGCACTGTTAAAGGGCAAGGTCCCACACTTCCTTAGTGAAATAGGAGATGAGGAATCCCTTATCATGGGTTCTTTAACAAGTGATGTTCCCCATCCTAATGATGATGAGGAGGTTTGGTATCAGAATCTACGATCAACGATACATAAACATGGTCTGATGCCCATGAACATCAACTGTTCACAGAGGGAACAACCACTCATGCTAAGGATGGGCACTTTGATCGTCACCATGATCGGGGCCATAGCAGTCGAAGAGAAGGCAAGAAACATCATCATGGTGATGGTTCCCCTTCTTCTTCTCCTTCATCCCATCACTCACCCTCTCCTTCCACATCTGGGCATAGCCATCATTAACATAAAGGTGAGGATAAAGGTAAGAAGGATGAAAGACCTCGATAGGAAAGTCAAGAGAGAGGACAAGGGCATGAACGTAGGGAGAGTAGGGAACAACATAGACATCACAAGCATCATGAAAGAGATGATCATGATGAGCCCCTACTCACAACCTGAAGTATGCTTGACGTAATATAGGCAGTTAGGATTCCCACAAGGCATTTAAAAGATAGTCTGATCAAATGATTAGACATGAACAACATCCCACGATTTGAAGGGGGATACAATGCTAATATGCAAAATCATTTACAGGAATTCCACGATGCTTGTGCCTTATAGAATATAGAAAATGAGTGGCAAAAACTTAAGTTGTTTCGAAGGACACTCACCAAAGAAGCAGAGAGCTAGTATCGGTCCTTAGAACCAGAGACCATCAAGAGGTGGATACGATGCTAGAACTGTTCAACAAAAAGTATCAAACGTACATCAGAGTGTCTAATCTGTGTAAGTAGATCCAAGGCTGGAAGCAAGGTCATCACGAACCCTTGGATGCTACCATGGATGACTATTACACATTGTTACATCATTGCCTAGACCATGGGTATGCTCAGTGGGATCAACTCCACCACATCGTGGATGGGCTAAGGCATGAAACTAGAAGAACCCTTGGAACTTATGCCCAAGGGAGACTCTCACAACTTAGAGCCCATGAAGTGCATAGCTTGTTGGAGCAAGTAGCAAATGAAGAAGGTGAGCTACGAAAAAGGGAAAGTGCGGAAGAATACAATCGCGATCCCTCCCTTCGAAAGAAGGGAGTGAAATTTTTTGATGAAGAGGATGAATCACCACTCAAAGAGTTGGTGAACCAGAAAACCTTGCCGATCCAAAAATTAACAACAGAAATAGCAGCTGAGGTAAACAACGTATGGAGTTCCTTAGACCCTAAAATTGAAACTATCTTAAAAATTGTAGAAGAGTCTAAGGTAGAACAAAGTAGTGACAAAGGTAAGAAAAAGTGGAGATATTTAAGCCCTGCACATAACAAGGGTAAGGGAAAAATCACTAATTCCGATGTGGTTGTGGACTCTAACATAGACGATGACAGTGGATGTGAGATCTTCCACTATGACCATCCTAAGGGATGTTGCCTTATCATCTCACATCTACAAGAGTCTGGGGTGTATGCGCTTAATCCAAGACTCAACCAATGGCAAACACCCTGAAGGTTACCTTATCCACAAGGTAACCCAAGGTAGTTCCACCAACCACTAACATATTATCCAAGTGGAATTTCACCACAGCCCATCGGACAACATCAGTAGTGGCAATACCCACAGTCATGGGAGATGCCATTGCCGAAACATTAGTACCCTTATCGGCAGCCTGATCCTTATGGATATTATGTGTAGTAGCCGATTTCTCCAAGTGACTTTATGAGTCACTCAACCCCCAACCGTCACTACTAAGTTTGGGAGTACTTCAGAAGGACTCCTTCTCCTCCGGGAGACACTCCATACCCACACCATCCTCCTAATCCATCTGCACCTCTTCTACCAGTAGTAGTTCCCATAACACTTCCTACTCTAACAATGAAAGAGGAACTTCCTCCTCAACCACAGCAACATCACGCTGCGAAAGCTGTAGATATCCAACCTACTGCTAGTTCTGACAACTGTAAAAAGAGAAGACCTTACTTCAGAACCAAAAGCCTAGACAAACTCTCACAAAAACAAGTGGTTAGGCCCATGTACACTCCTCCACCATCTAACACTTCGGAGAACCCTTCAGTCCAATAGAGCATAACGTATACGGTTATGTTAACACATACTATAACTAACTAGATTAAGGTAGGCCACCTTCCCAGGAAACTAACTGACCTTAGGAGTCCCTCAATTTATTTACAGATCATTGATAATAAACCACATAGGGCTCTTCTTGACTTAGGTTCCAAAGTCAACTTAATTTCATGAGAGATGTATCATGCCTGGAACCGACCTCCACTCAGGAAGAGTAACATTCAACTAGAGCTGGCAGACCAATCCATCACCATTCCCTTGGGATTGGTGGAGGACATCATTACCACTATGTGTGGTTGGTCTTACCCAGTTGATTTTATGGTGATTGAAGTTAACAACAACAAAGGGGACTTCACAATTATAATGGAAATGACATGGATTAGTACAATAGACGCATGCCTTAGGATCTGCGATCTTTCCATGGAAATCTCTAAGATAAACATTTATGGAAAGATTGAGAAGAGGAAAGTTCCATGCATCACATACAGTGATTCATCAGGTGACGACATGGAGGAAATGCCTCCATGTAACAGGTGTGCTCTTGAAACATTGAAACAAAGATGCCTGTATGTAGTAACCACAAAACCAGTAGTAGACACCCTGTGGTTGAAAGCTACTCGAAGAAGCAACCAAATATGCATGGAACGAACTGAGGAAACCCATGCCAACAACAAATGCATAGACACATTGGAATATGAGCATTTCCAACTTCCATCCCTTAATCTCAGATCATCAATTGGGAGAAGTTGGGCACTTCTTAGAAATTCAAACAGGCGTTCATTATTTTAGATCTCTTCCTTACAACTCAGTCATGGGGGAGATGGCCACCTATGCTGATCATCTAGGGCCCTCAGCTCTTTTAAGTTTTTTTCTTTCACATTTTTGTTTTACACATTTTTGTTTTACAATGTCTTTTTCTTACACATTTTTGTTTTACAAATTTCTTTAACTTTTATAATTTTTGTTTTACAAATTTCTTTAACTTTTCTAGTTTTTGTCTTACAACATCATTATACTTTTTCCATTTTGTGTGTGTGTGTGTGATCCACCCTATAAGTCTTTCACCCAATAAGTGTTTGGAATGATGGTATGAACTATTTTCATATTGATTGCTAATGTTTGGTTTTTACCTTTAAGTCACAATGTTGATACTAAGGTATGTTTCTTTTGATATGACAGGCAATGAGATCACTTCATCCATTAATCCACCAGTTTCTATGGTCTCTCTCGGCTTGGAAATGTATAGTATCCTTTTTAATAAGAACTTTAACGAATCAGTGACTGGGTATTTCTCAAACTAAGGAAGGACTCAAGGATTGAAAAGGGTGTGACTTCAAGGGAACTTGATGCTTTTGTGTTGGCTGTTCTCTTGGGTGCTTGGATGTTTTCGTCTTGAGTTTTCTTGCCATTCCAATGTTACCCAATTATCAGAAGCTGAGATAATAAAAATAAGAAGTCTTTGCATGGTGTGGTTCTCACACATAAAAACACAAAACAAAAAAAAAAGGCACACCCCTTAGACGAAATAAAATTTGGGCTACAAGCACTAGTTATGGAACCAAAAGTGTTCCCACTAACTAAGGCCCTTCTTGCTTTCCATTCTCTCATTTGTTTCATTGAAATGGTGGTGGCTCTTTAGAGATTTATCCTTGTTATCCAAGTGGATGGTTCAGCGGAATGCATTGATGTAAAGTCACTGGATGTGTTTGGTTTGAGGCTAGAGTTGGAATGAGAACTATTAAGTCATATTAATCATGAACTACACAAGGGGCTGTACACCACCTTGTCCTTGGGATTCCATTACACTCTCTTCTCTCCATCCTTCTCTCCATTATTCACCTTATTGCCGGTTGTATCATTAGTGTATATATTTTGGTTGATGCATTGTTTTCTTTTTGGTAAATTCTTGCAGTTAAGACTTTAACTCTTGTTCCAACTAACATTCCAGGAGCCTACGGACACTTTGAATGTGGGTTTGTCAGGGCATTAAGGGCATGAGCCTAGTTTGGGGAGGACCCACTGACATCCCTATTTGGAGCATTAGTTAAATTCTTTCCCTTAACATTTTGTAATTAATTTTATTTTGTTAATTACCATATTGACATCCATTTTAAGATGCTATAGTTGTCCCTTTTTATCTATCTTTCTTACTCCTTTTCTTTCTCCATTCTAATGCTACTGGAGGTTTGCGATTAGTCATGGGGGTACAGGGCTTGCTTTTTTCGATTTTCTCCTAGCCCCAAAATTTTTGATTTTCTTCCTAACCCCTACACCTCTGGTAGTCATCAATAATATATCTCCCAATCCATATTAGCCATACCACAACCTAACCAATGGACTTACACTGAAGCAAGGTATCAATTACATGATGATTCATTCACCCTTGCTAATATAAGATTGTGTTGTGTGTGTAGATGGCAATCATGCAAACAACGGATTGGATCTGGAGCAAACACATGGAATGGAGCAGCACCGGAAGCAACTATGCAAGGCGCAAGATCGATGGTGCACTGGCGCAATCTTGGCATTGGCAGCAGCAACACTTCTTTCTCTATCTCTCTTTCTCAACTGCCAACTAAGGCCTAATGTCATTGTAATAAGGTGTTCACCCTTCTTGTTATGAACACCAGTTTTGTCAAGTCTTGTAATAATGATCTGTTCACATGTCATCCCATTAGTTCCATTCCCCTCAATAATTCCATACCATCCTGATATTATTATAAGGAACTCAAGGACGAGTTTTCATTCAGTCATGGGGGTATGATGAGACGCGATATGCATAAGCCATGATATCACGTTGTCCCCTGCGATATTGCCTCCCATGCGATATTACGTACGCAATATCTTGGGGGACGCTGCGATATCGCGGTCCACTGAAAAATCTATAAATTAGAGGCAGAACTCCCTTTATTTTCCATCCTAGGCTAGAAGTAGGGAAACTTTGGCAGTTTGATCACTCCAGAGATAGAATATTTTCCATGTGCCTGCAGTAGGAGTCCCCAAGTGAATGGATCTTTATTTGAGTAGCTTTGTACCTAAACGCAAGTTGTGTATGGCAATAAAGACGAGCTTTGTGGATAAACCTTGCAGTGCATGGAATAGGTTTATTTCATGTTATTTCCTACCTATTATTTATTACTTGCAGTAGCGTGGCATGATTAGGACTTGATTATGAGCATTGAAGAATGTGTACGGCTAATCAAGGAATCGGCTGCTCATCGCGATTAGATTCTCTCACCCTTAACTCCTAGAATGCAGAATGAGTACGACTTGATTACGAGCATCTATGGATGTGTATGGCTAGTCAATGAATCGGCTGCTCATTATGTTTAGGCTAGTTAAGTGCCTCAGTATGACCACTTCGAGCACGTGCATTATGTGTGGTGATCCTAGTAACAATTAGCATTTGGTAGCCGTAATTGCATAGTTCAGGGTGTGTACGGTAAGTGGGAATGGATGCTAAAGCTAGTTAATTTAGACTTAGTCCTTAGTTAGAGTTAGCTAGTTTCTCAACCCTTCACCCTTAGCATAGGAGATAAAACTAGAAAATACTATAAAAATCATATACCTCAGACTTACTTAACCATACACCATGACAACTACAAGTAAGTTTGGGAAGAAAACGAATGATTAACCCCAAGTGTTCCATGGGGCGTGTAGGCATTTAGTCTATGGAGTTCGACCAGATCACATGTGCTACTCTCGTTTCGTATGGTTGAGTGTAGGGGTACCTCACCACTCATCAGGTATCTTACCTTAGGCATAATGGATTCTTATGTATAATCTATGATTAGAGTAATCATTACTCTTTCTTTTCAAGATTCAAAGCAAGTCCAAACCACTCTGGATATAATTTGAAAAATAGAGAAATAAAAAGAAAAATAGAAAATGATTAAAAAATGAAAAAGTATAAAAAGAATGAGAAGATATAGAAAATTTTAAAAAGTGTTAAGAAAATAAAAAGGTATAACAGAAATTATAAGCGACAAAAATTAGAAAAAAAATTTAAAAAGCACTTACTAATTTCTAGATTAGAATAAGGCATCTCCCCCATGACTAAACTCATGGCAAGTGTTCAGATGATAGACCCAAGATCCCTTGGATCATACACTCTAGGTTTCTCACTTTCCATCCTTAGTGATTTAGTTTTTTGATTATTATCCCATGTAATCTTCATGGTAATTGAATTCTAATCATCTGAGGATATATATCTTGTTCAACTAGATGGTCTTTCAATCTTAGAATATGCAACTATACTTCCTTGTTTATTCCTAAATTCACATTTTAAGTTCTAAGTTCTCAATTCCCTTATCTATTGGTGTACAATTATGGTTTATGATATCCTTTTGTAAGTTCTCAGTTTGGGTCACTTTCTTAGGATAGGAGTTAATAAGTAGTTAGACAATTCCATGCATGTTTTGGATAGTTTTAAGTTCTTAGTTTTCATCCATTGGGTGTCTTTTCATTTTGTTACCCATGCTTCTTCTTGTACAAACACTTATTTCTCACATCTGTTATGGACTAGTGTAAGGATTATTTTGACATTTTAAACTTTTGGTCCATAGCTACATCCTTCACTATCTTCAATTATGCATGGAATTATTTATTTATGTGTGGCTCCTTGTGCATCTTCTTTTGGAGATTTCCATAGATAAATCTCTCATTTCTAACTTAGAATCTATTATGCTATGCCATGTTCTTCTTATAATGATAGTAAATTTCATTTTATCATTCTTCAAATCAATCACTAGAAAATTTAATTGATAAGACCACCCATTGATAGTGGCCACCACATTGTCTATCTATCCCAATGGAATGGTGACAAATTAATCTTCTAGCTCTAACTTTATGTTTCACTTCTTTAAGGGTGATAGGTTCCATACTTTGTATGTTTCTTGAGATATCAAATTTACCCTAGAACTTGAGTCTAGTGGAGCCATGCATGGTGTATTTCTAGCTACTTGTAAATAAATCAAAGGAATTTCTGAATCAATTCTTCTCTTAGGAAGTGTCCCTACCTTTATCTATTTTGATACTACTTTAGTTAGCATGACAATCATAAACGTTTGATTTGATTATTATGGAACGATAGTGTTCATAGAAGGATCTATCATATAAGAAACATGATTCAATGAAGTCCTAAATCTACTAGCTCTTTCTAGACTTGTTAAAAGAAAGGATGTTTCTTAGATTTATCTTTATTATTGCTCATATGATCCTTTATCTATATGTTTAATACCTTTGTAGTAGTTCTCTGGTGAGGTGGTGATGGCACTTCCCCTTGCATAATAGGTGGTGTCACTAGTGGCAAGGAATTGGAAGGGCAATTTGATGGGCAAGCTACTAGTAGATGTGCACAAGGACTATGTTGCATCCTTGGAGTAGTAGGCATGTAGTATTATGATGTATAATAAGGAGAAGAAGTTTGGATTGAAGTATTCCTTGGAGATATTGAACATTGAATGTAATATTAATAAGGGTTTGGTTGCTTGTATGGATATTGAAGCCTTGGTGGTGGCATTGCCCATGTTTGTGGTCTTTGCTAGTACTAGCAGTATTACTATTATGCTTATTGATAGCCTCTTGTTGTGTAATATGTTCACTAGAAAGGTTGCCTTATATTACCTTAAGGATAAGATAGCCTCTTGGGCACATGCTTTTTGAAAAAACTTGGATTAAGTGCATATACCCCAGATTCTTACAAGTGGATCATAATAGGACAACATCCCTTAGGATGTTCATATTGGAACACCTTGCATCCTTTCTCTTCCTCTGAACTAGGGTTAGTATACCCTTTAATGGTAGAAACATTTTCTTTTTGCTTATAACTTTCTTGTCCATAATATCTTTTCTTCTTCCTTTCCTTGCCTTTCTTAAGTGCTTGTTCAATCTTGTCTTTCATAATCTTTAGGTCTACAGTGAATTTATCATCCACCAAATCCCACATGTTCTCTACCTTATTTGCTATATCATTTACTGATTTATGGATAGGAAGAGTCTTTTTTTGGAGAAATTTTTCCAAGGTTTCATCCTCTTACTTATCACACATCTGCACATTGTGTTTCCTTATTGATGGATCTCTGTTATAGTTTTCAGCTAACTCTATCTTCTTGACTTCTCCTTCTTCTTTCTCTAATTGATCAATTACTATTTGAATCTACTGGACAATCATCTCTAATAGTCATACTTGGGCATAAATCTTAAGGATCTCTCTACTTTTGTTCCTCAACCCATCTACTATGTACTTTAGTTGTTCCTTCTATGAGAATCCATGGCTTGTGCATTTATGTAGTAAAGGATAGTATATGTTCAATGTTGCATCAAGGGATTCATGTGCCCCTTTCTTTCATTTTTGGATCTACTTTCTTAAGTTTGACACTTATGATTAAGTTTGATATCTATCATTGAATAGTTCTAGCATGGTACTCCATCTTCAAATTGATTCTAATTCTAAGGATATCTACTAGCTTTCTACCTCCTTAATGACTCCCCTTGGGAACAACTTCAATTCTTCCAATCACTTTTAATGTTTTGGAAGGAACAAGAATCATGGAATGCTTGAAGTTGATGTTGTAGATCTACATTATATTCACCCTTAATTCTAGGCATATTGTTCATGTCTAGCCACTTAATGTGATTATCCCTTATGTGCCTTGTCGAAATGTAGACTACTTCCATGATGTTTATCATACTGTGAGTGGCCAGTTCTTCATTGTGATCAGGTTCATAGGATCTATCGTAGTGGTGACCCCTTTTATGTTCATAATTCTTCGTTTTTTTCATGTTTGATCCTTTCTATTCTTTATTCATGATCATTTTCTTCACTATCAGAAAATCTTCTTCTATACTCATGTCTCTCACCATTCCTTCATTTCACTCTATCATGATCTATGTATTGACGTCCCTTCTTATGAGATCCTATAGATGAGTGTGACAAGGTAGAGTAAGTAGTTAGAGAATGATGTTGGCTAGTTCTCATTTAGTAACTCCTTAATTCATTCTCCTTCAACTTATTAGAAGCTCTAGGCCTTGAGCTCTGCCTATGTCTTAGAAGATCCTTTGTAAGAGTTAACTTTATCCTTATGTTAACAAGATCTTCAATGTGTATACTGGTGTGTAGGAGTGTGATCTCTAAAGTTGATAGAATTTATCAACTTGGAGTGATTTATCCTTAATTTTCTCTAGGAAAACCATATGAGGGGCTTTATTTCCTACTCTTGTTCATGATGAGATTCCATAATAGCATCCCATTTTACCTAAGCCTTTGTTGGCTAGTATAAGTTGGTCATGTTATTTGCGACTCAATATCCTTCTTGTTCATGACTTAGGTTGGCCTTCTGGAGGGTTTCTTGAAGCATTAGTTGTATGGAGTGTTCTGGTGGTAGGACTATTTTACCCAACATATTCCTCTATTTGAATTATTCACTTTGATGAAGGATGAATGTAAAGTGAGGATAGTAAGGATCATTATGAGCATATGAAACTCTTGTTTCCATTGGTGCACTCCAGTCTTTGTTATCATGATTTTTTTCATACATTTTCTATAATTCTTTGGCAAGTGACATCTATTATCTCTATGTTGAATCCATGCTATCATTTTGATTCTTAACTTATCTATGTGTTATTAGAATCATTCAAAAATTATAAAGATTGACTTTATGATTCTTAATACAACAAACTTTGTAAGATCAATTACTTAGAATACATTGACACATCCCTGGCAATGATGCCAATGATGAGAGGTGGTATATCCAACACTCTACCATGCAAGTCATGAGTGTTCACATGTGACCAGATCATAGTCTGTGGATAGACAATGTCATTATGATAGTAATTGATATTGAGTTTACAATCATTGTCTTCTTGCTTTAAGTCAGTGAAGTTCAACTGTATGGTTTAGCTCTTAGTGAGGTTTATGATTAATTAATGTTGTTAGGCCCTTAATACTTCTATTTATGAACATGATGAAAGTTAAGAACAATTATCTAAATCTAAGTAATGACTGTAAGGTAAATCTATTCTAGCTTATAGTTATGAGCATTTGGTCCTAGCTTACCGTACACACATTGGGCTCATGTAACTATTATTGGGTCTCCAAGCATTATGCTACTAGGTGAACTAAGCAATAACACTACTGGGATTACCAAATGATTACACTTAAATATTTGACACTAGTCATACTCATTCTTCTTCACTAATGTACAAAGAAATTAAAGTACTTGGAAATGAAAATAATTAAACCAAGAAAATAGTAAAAATTATGCTAAATAAAATAGTAAAACTATGTGGATGTTGTAATGATGAAAAGTAGTCTTTATCTTTATTTCTAGACATGAACTGTGCCCAAGTACACTTCACTTGAATAAAGATTCTGTAGAACTGTTCAACACCACACTGTGGGCATTTACTCTATTGCTAAAACTATGAAAAAAATTGCAAGATTCTAGCTAAGGATGGAATGAAGAGGTTATAGATTGTGTGTTCAGGTGTTTGTATTTATAGGACTACATGCATCTCGAGACATTGTATCAATGATGATGTAGCATGTACTATGAGATTGTTGCTAATATATTGTAGATACAATAGCATATCACAATAAAAATTGACTTTATCAATAGCTATTCTTGTTAAAGATATATGATAATGTAACTAGTGGTTTTCATCTTACTACCTTTAATATAATAGTAAGTAAGTTGTAGCTGATAAGCAATAATATAGAAAAATAAGATCAATGCATTACTTCATTTTATTTTCTTCCTAAAACATGGGATAATTTTTCTTAAAATATTATAAACACTTGTACATCTTTAAAATTTGATAAAATCATAATATAGCTAATAATAGAAAAAGTTTAAAGAAAGAATTCTAAGCATATACTTACTAAAGAATTGATTCTTAAAGGACCATTTAAATTGCATTTTAATAAATCCTTTAGTAAGAATAATATTAAATTCAAAAAGTTGCAAACTATTCTCCCAAAAGGAAACTAAGGGATTATAAATGTGAGGAGTGTAGTCACTTGAAAATGAACTCAAAATTTCTAACGAAGAAGGAGAAAGATGTTGGATTTAGTTCTTTTAAGTAATATGGTAAAGATAAAGTCCTGTACTTGTTTGTTGTTCCTACTACAGGAAATCCTAATTTTAATTCATGATATATTTATTCAATTATTTTATATACCTTTACACTTAGAAGATAATAATTTTTTAAATACCATGAAGCTATGTCTTCTTCAATTTTCTTGGAAATGAAGAAGCTTGTATAGTTAAGAGCCATAACAAATTAAAGTTATCTTTAATGAGAAAATAATAATAATTCCAAAGGTATTTCATGTTTGTGAGCTTACCAAAAATTTACTAGCCAAGGCTAGTTTTGATGATTTTCATTTATTTGTATTATTTGAAAACAAGAAATATATATTTTTTCATGGAAAATCTATCATAGCCACAAGGTACAAAGAAGAAAGTAAACATTTATACCAACTTGATGGTGTTATAGTTGTTGATAAAGCTAAAGTCTATACTAAGAAAGAGAATTTCAACATGAATCTATGGCATAGGAGACTTGGACATGTGGAAGAAAAGTCCATCCAAATTCTCCAAGAAAAAGGCATAATTAAATGTAACACTTAAGATCATTTAGCTTTTCGTAAACATTGTTTGAAGTTAGAAAAATAACATTTTAGCTTTTATTGAAACAGCTAAAAACACATTGGATCTAATGTCTATTAATATGTTTGGTCATATTTCAATGGTTTTAATTATTGGATTTTAATATTATGTATCATTCATAGATAATTATTAAAAATCAAATGAATTCTTTGATAATTTTAAGGAACATAAAGCTATTATTGAAAATCAGGCTAACAAAAGAATTAAAGCTCTTAGAACAAATAATCAAGGAAAATTTTACTTAGATGAATTTGAAAAGTTTTCAAGGCTCATGGTATTTTCAAGTAGAAAGGCATATCAAAACCTCGATAACAAAATGAAGTGCAAATTTTATGAATAGAATGCTTTTGGAATAAAATTAATGTATGTTTAGTGATACTATTCTTGAAAAGAGATTTTGAGCATAAGTTGTTGATGAGTGGAGAGGTGCCCCTACACTTAACCATACGAATATGAGCGTTTCACCCACAATCCGGTCAAACTCCATAGACAGGCTAGTTATGGTATCTAGATAGTTACTCATTGATCACAATTCACTATCTTCCCACCTAGACTAGTATTTGCTTGTCACATATGGTTTAGTCCAAAAGGAGGTGTATGATGTGGTTTCTAACCTAGTGCTACTCCTAGAGGCAATGGAAAATCACTTTAATTAAGCTAGGAGGAAAAGGGAGAGAGAGTTAAGCTAATAGGAAGTGGGAGAGAGAATCTAAGCTAGCCTAAGTGTGATGAGCATCAATTCCTTAATCATCCATACACATCTTGGACCTCATGCTTAACTACCACTAGGATTACCAAGGGCATGGCCTAGGTATGCTACTGGGATATCAAGTAGTAACACTTGAATGCTTGTGATTAAGTTGTACTCATTCTGCATTTAAGGAGTTTAGGATGAAGAGATATTAACTACAAAAGCAATAAATAACAATAAAAATTAAATAATTAACTAAGTGAATGCTGCAATGATGAAGTAATCTCGATCTTTATTTCTAGTCATGTGTGTGTCCAAGTATGGCACACTCGAATAAAGGTTCCGTACAATTATAATCATCATAGTACGGGCATGCACTAGGGAAAAGGGTTGAGAAGAACTAAAAATGAACTAACTTCTATCTACTAACTGAAAACTGACTTACTCCCTTGATTCTATGCACCTACATGTGTATTTATAGGCCCACACAAGAGTCACGATATCATGTATCTAATATCACTTCTTAGGTCATGATATTGCGTACCCAATAGTATGGGTCCAATATTGAAGCCTACTGAATCATGATTCATCATACCCCCATGATTGAATGAAAACTCATTCTCAAGTTAAATAAAATGAGAACCATCCCCATTGATTACATAATGGATAGGTATAGGATTATTGACTAACTAGGAATTTATTCATGCCATAGTGGAGAATTGAATACAGCAAAATTGGGACACTGACACAAAAATTACAAAATTACAAAATTTTATGGAACTCATGTGGTTACAGGTGGTAGTGGCTCCTCCATGCAATGCTTCTTGTTGTCTTGCGCACTAGATTTTTGAATTTGAAAGCTCTACAATAATGCCTAGAGCTTTTCCTCTTCATTTTAGGGGTCCTGTGCCATCCATGTTAATGCTCCAATGTTTGATGGATTTGGCACCTCCCATCGACATGGTAGTTATAGGAACATTTGATTTTCTTTAACATACCAAGCCACAAACAATCATTATTCCTTCTCATAGGCTCTGGCTTTGTCCTTGTACTCCTAGAAATCTATAAGCCATCGAGCCAAGTCCACTGTGAAATCCTTCTACCCTTGGTAGCTAGCCTTAACCACCTCTAGTTTAGAATTTTTGACTTTTAGCTTCTATAACGTTTTCTTGTGCTTCGTAAATTTTGCTTCATATTTGGCATTAGTGGTAGCTACCTACTTCTCAAGCTCTGTTCGTAGGCATCCTATTATTAACATGGCTAGATTGGCATACCGCACATTTGCCAATTCCTTGTACTTTGTGAGATCTTGAATCTACAGGTCCTGACTTTTAAGCTTTGCCGAGTGGGCAAATGAATATGTGTCCAATATGGCCCATCAATCAGTGTGTTGAGCATTGAAAGTATTGATGTGGGCCTTGGCCATATGGATCTCCTTCTTGATTACTTGCTTATACATCCCCATCTGGTCTCTAAAATACTCCTTTAACTTTTCATGCCGCTTGGCCTTGTTTTGCCATGCACTTATTTCAATGGTCATCTTCTGACGAATTGCATGTACCTCCTCCATTAAGAGGGTTCAATTCTCTTTGGCCAAATGGTTTATGTTTTGGTTGACCCTGACCAATTATTCTTGTAACTACTAAAAATTTTCTTCAAGAACATTCTTTTATTTCTCCATAATGGTCAACTGAAGATTGTCATTAGTGAGCTATTTATTCTCTCCTTGTAAGGCTCTAAGTACCTTGGCATGTGCATATGTTTGTGCTTGTACCTTGGAGGTATCCGAGTCGGCCTTCTCCTTCTCCTCCATAACTCTTTTATTGTCCACCAGTAGCTTATTGAGTTGCTCCATCTTGAAAGTATCTAGCTGGTCTATAGGAACAAACTAAGATGGGTTCCACTATGTAGCTTGCAGGGAAATGAGCCTTTCTTGGAGTCTTGCCAACTCCACTTTAGCATGATTGTCCCTAATCTCTACCATGACTAGCATCCCCTTGGTGGAGATGAGGTTTGATTTCACTATCATGACATCTTATGGGATGTTGAACAAGGACATCATTACTTGTCTTATCTGCAGTAATCGATCAAGGACATCCTCATGCTCGATAGGAGTCATTGAGGGACTAGCCATAGTTTGAGCGTCCCGTGTTCCTATGAAATCTACCAGAGGCACAACAAGGAAATTCAAAGGTTCTTTGATGTGATCTATGACCACTTCTATGGCTCTTGCTACATCTTGGTGTTGCATGACCACTACTATGGCTCCTTCACCTATTTCCAATTACACCTAGAAAGATGCATCATTCCCTGAAATATATTGTGACCAATGGGTCTCCCCTCCTCCTATTTGGATGGACACCTTGCCCCATGCATGATCAATAGAAACTATGGGCCATACAGTGTCATTGATGATGTGGAAGATATTAGCATCATCACGACTTCCCCAACTGATCGTCTTAGTAATGGCCCTGAGATGGCTCATTGACAATCTATAATCCTGTACTGGTGGTGGTGGTTGGTCTTGCTGGCTCATGCTGGGCCCTGTTTGTTGTTGATTGGTCCTTGTGCTTGGGAGTTGGATAGGCCCAATAGTTTGAGTTGTAGTGGGCCCCACCTTCTGTTCTTGCCTTGGCTCCAGCATCTTACCAGCACTCTTCCTTGGGGCTGGTGTCTTTAGTAGTTTCGCAAACGAAGCATTTTGGACTCTTCTAGGAATGTCATTGGTGTACCCTAGAACACCAACATGTTTGAACAACTTCCTGATGAGACAAGGGAAGGGCAACGTGAACTTCCCTATCTTGTATTCTTCAAACTACCTCAAGATCTCCATGAGATACATATGAGGAAGGTTAGCATTAACCTTTCCCATCAATATTGCACTTCCTCTTACCACATATGTTGAAATTCTATTTAATCCTCTTGTGGGGAAGATGTAATAACTATCAATCTTGAAGTATATCCTTTCTTCCAGTGTCAGCTCTCCATATGTCTTATCTTCTTTTCCGTACATCTTCTTCAACCAAATATTTCATGCATTAGCATTGGAGTGAGTGGGCAGGTGAGCAACTTTTGGCCTTATATTTCAAAGGTTTAACACTTCCAAAATGGCTTTGGTAGAAAAATCTACAGATACACCACCAATGTCAATTGTGATGCCTTCTTCCTTATTGTCCAAAAATTGGTATGTTTCTCCTAAGTACCAGGCACCATTTTTGGAGAGGATAGGTCATAATGGGCACCCTTTGAGTTGGTCCCTAATGGCCTCAGAAGCGAATTTCATGAAATGTTTGAAGTTTAATTCCATGATCATAGCTATTGATGTAGACCTTTCTTGGATAGCTTGGACACACTCTGGGGACAACATGAGGTGTTGTACCTGTTCAGGTGCTTCAACAGCTTCTCCTTCTGCCTGTCCCAACTGCACAGTAGTAGGACTCTCATGATGGATACTAAATGATTGCACCTCCTACTCTACATGTTGCTTGGAAGATGATTGTCCTCTACATCTATTAGGTCGTTTGGTCACACCTTGAGAGGGTCCTTCTTGTTGTCCATGTTTAGGGGCCATCTACAATCACATGGGACAGACCATTAGTAAGGTTGTTTACAAAATTTAAATTATACCTTACTTCTGCCTTAATGAATTTATTTCTTACTTTGTGTGATTTAGAGTTAGAAAATTTTGTGGTAATGTCCCCTAAAAGTTTTAATATTGGGCCCTCTTTAATTAGGTGGCTTCAAAATTTTAATTTCTTGGTATAGGTAAGGAGATGAGATTGTTTTTGGAAACATGCTATTTATTTTTATAATCAATTACCATTTATAGTATCCTTCGGATGATGACAAATTTTGAAAAATTTATACAAAATTTTGAGTGTACCCCTCCCCCATGACTAAGCTAAACACTATAGGTTCAAGTAGGTTCAAACAGAATAAAAATTAGAGTGATAGCGAGTGAGTTATGGCTGGTAGAATAAGAGGTGCGTGAGTCACAAGTTGTAGAAGAAAATTTGAAAAAATCCCCCTACGTGAATAGTTGAGAATGATATTGATCTGCAATGGGAGGGGGGTCCATATATATAGTTTTTGAGGATGCGATATCACGTACGTGATAGTGTGACCTTGATATCGTGTCTGACCTGATATTGGGTACTCAATATCATGACCTATCGAAAATGGGGTACTTAAAGAGTTGATAAATTTCTGAAATTTTAAACTCAAAAATGAAGGACTTGAGGTTAGTGTAAAAGGTCTAGGGTAATATTAAATAGTCCTAAAGGCACAAAAAATATAATGGTGTAGAATCTGGTGACGAAATGCATGAATCGAATGAGGAGAAAGGAGATGTTTCGGTACATAGGAATGTTTGAACAAGAAGGATGATGAGGGAAAGAGTATTGTAATACTTGGAGGGTATAAAATGATGTTATGGTGATGTGTCACAAGTGAAAATTACAAAAATCATGCAAGTGGGTCCTCCCCAAAGTAGGTTTCAACATATAATGCCCTTGCATAAACACACCTCCAAATGTCTGTAGGCACTAGAAGGGTTAAATGTAATCTACAAAGATGCAAAAAAAAAAAAAACACACACACACACACACACATGTGGATATCATTGTGATGAGGTAGGAATTCCATGCTACCCAAGACATAAGTCACAATTATAGGAATAGTGAGGTGAGGTGAATTATAGAAGGGATTGCAGAGATTGGGACATGAGGTAACTAGCCTAGGGCATAATGAATCCTCTGTGTAAGGCATGATTAATGTGTCATTAACCTACCACTCAAAAATCAGGACCAAGTCCATTCCTTTGATCAGTGACATTGCATTGTTTCATCCCAATGATAGACAACAATGAGAGCATCGTGATGACAAGATCTACAATCACTTGGCATTTTGTACAAGGGAGGAGTGATTCTTGCTTTGTGGCACTTTTTTTTGTATTTTTTTTCTTTTTTTTATGTCAATGCTTAATCCAGAGAAGTTGCCTACCTTCAGACATGGGTGCATGTCTTTCCAGTGGGACCCACTAGAATAGCATTGTTTTTCTTAATTAAATGTCTTTATTACTTTTACTCCCATTTTTCATTAGATCTATAAGGATCTAAGTACAATCAAGCTACATGGTAACTCTCACAAATGTCACCAAAGAGAATCCACAAGTTCCCTTGATGTCACACCCTGGCCATTCCCTCTTAGTCCATCCTTCTTCTCTTTGGGTATAATGAACACAAGATTATTTTAAGTTTTAATGATTAGGAATATCATTGTACCCATGGTAGAACCTCTTATTAATAGAATGGTTGGGTGGATGTGATGGGCTTGTTGTTCAAATAATTAGTCACCTGAGACTCGATAGCATAGAAAAACACCTCAACCAACAAGTCACATGAGTGTTTTATCCATAGATGAGATTACCATAAAAAGACAAAAAGAAAAAAAGACAAAACAATAAATTGAAAGATGAAAAATTGGAAAACAAAAAATTGTAAAATAAAGAAAAGGAAAACATTTATTAATTCTACTATTGTTAGAATGGGGGATACTCCCCATAACTAAATAGTTGAGCATAGCTAGAATTAATAAATGGAAGGTTAGGATCCTTGCATGTTGAAAATATTGGAACCCAGTCATACTTACCCCATTGGGGTTCACACACTTAATTAGAGTTGACATAATGGGGAAAGTTATAAGATGTGGTTAATTTATAAGGAGTTGACCTACTATGGTACTTGTGACCGTAAGATGGTATGCAAGGATCAACATGTATCCCCATGTGGCTATATTCATTGGGCTGCATGGTTATTGAAGTATTGAGTGATGGCCCTAATAAGGTAACATGAGGCATTGGGTAAGAAGAGGAAGATGCACCATAGTGTTGGACTTGTGCTGAGTTGGTGGATGCAATGGTTTCTAAACTGTGGTGTCCCTTTCTACGGTCACTTCTAAAGAAGGGATGCCTATGATGTTGTGGAGGATTCCCAGTATTGTTGATAGTAGAAGCACAAGTAACATTCATGGGTTGATGCTATGGTGTAAATCCTTTGGGTACAATTGGTGGTGATGTAGAAGGAGGTGAAGGATGAGAATTTTGAAATTGAGGAGAAGTGTAAGGTACCCAAGGTGGTGGTCCTATTGGTGAGGATACAAGTTGATAGTATTGAGGAGAATAATAATAATGTGGCGAGATAGAGGATGTTGACCTAGTTGGGAAAATAGGATGTTGAACTTGATAAGCACTTAGGCTTGGATGGTATGAAGGGTTTAACTAGTTTGGGGATGGCCTCCCCCATGTCTGGGATTGTTGCAATTATGATTGAACACAATATTTCTACACAAACTCTGGATGTAACATTCTTCCCCAATGCTCATGTAAATGTGACAAGATTGGGAATTGGCCTTTGGGGTGATCGTACAAGCAAATGTTACATTGATACATATGATTGGCAGTTAAGTTTTTATTCTCTTCAACCCTTCTTTCTGATTGTCTAAAGCTATTTTTTCCTATTTCTTAGGTTTTCATAATTCTACCTCTAATAGTGTTAGCATATTCTCCACATTTTTCATGTATCCATTCCATCATGCTATTGATCTTTGCCTCAACTTCATCCAATGATTGTTCTATTGGCAAAGATGGTTCCACGTCCATGCGATGAGTTGATTTCTCCTCTTCATAATCATGGACCCTTGTTGATTTTTGGGCTTGTTGAGATTTTTCAACATTCTCCTATTTAGCCATTTCTCCTTCTTCTTTTGCTACCAAGTTAATAAGCTCTTGGAATTGATGGGTTCAGAGTTCATATAGTTGACCTAAGGCATACATGCCTAGGGTCTCCATTGTTTCATTATGGAGCCCATCTATGATATGGTACATTAGCCTTTCCTCGGAGAACCCATGGCTTGGGTAGATATTTAATAGTGCATACTATCTTTCTAAGGCCATGTCCAAGGGTTCATGTTACGCTTGTTTCCACTCTTGGATTTGTCTCCTCAAGGCTAACACTCTTACATAGGTTTGATATCTTTTGTTGAAGAGTTCTACCATTCTTGGCCAACATCAAATTGATTTTGGTTTTAAAGACCTATACCATACTTTTGCTTGGCCAATGTGTGTCATAGTAAAGAGCTTAAGTTTTTTCCATTCATTATCAATGTTATTCCATACACAGGAATCATGGAAGGCTTGTAGATGATGTTGTAGATCTAAATCGTAGCCTCATGAAAACTTAGGAAAGTTGTTAAAGTCAAGCATGGGTAAATAGCTTTCCTTACGATGCATACAGGATATTCGAACAACCTCTTGTATTTGTGTTAGGATTGTAGTGGTCACTAGGGGTTCATCGTCACTAGGTATGTTATGCATTTGTGAGTTGGGATGATGTTGTTTGTGTTTATGCTCATAGGAGACCCCTACATCAGATTGGCTACACCGAACTTCATCTTCATCATTATATAATTCATTGGTTCTCCAATGAATTTCCTCACTAGTTGTTGCATTATCATAGTCTTGTGAGACAGACATTGTTGTGAATTTATGTGTGACATAGTTGAATTTAATGTAATTTCTTTTCTAAAGGATATATCATTAATACTTTGTTATAGCGATCTTGTATGATATAACTAATCTAGATTACTAGCACCATCCCTAGAAACAGTGCCAATGATGAGTGGTGAGGTACCCTTACACTCAACCATACGAATACGAGCATTTCACTCATGATCCAATTAAAATCGGTAGATAAGCTAGTTGTGTTATCTAGATAGTTACTCATTGATCGTAGTTCGCTATCTTCCCACCTGGAGTAGTATTTGTTTGTCATGTATGGTTTAGTCTAGAGTGAGGTGTATGATGTGGTTTCTAACCTAGTGCTACTCCTAGAGGCAATAGAAAATCACTTTAATTAAGCTAGGAGGAAAAGGGAGAGAGAATCTAAGCTAGCCTAAGTGCGATGAGCATTTTTTCCTTAATCATCCATATACATCTTTGACCTCGTTCACAACTACCACTAGGATTACCAAGCGCATGGCCTAGGTACGCTACTAGGATACCAAGTAGTCACACTTGAATGCTCGTGATTAAGTCGTACTCATTCCATGTTTAAGGAGTTTAGGGTGAAGAGATATTAACTACAAAAGTAATAAATAACAATAAAAATTAAATAATTAAACTAAGTAAATTCTACAATGATGAAGTAATCTCAATCTTTATTTCTAATCATGTGTGTGTCCAAGTACATCACACTTGAATAAAGGTTTCGTACAATTACAATCATCACACTATAGGCATGCACTGGGGGAAAGGGTTGAGAAGAGCTGAAAATGAACTAACTTCTATCTACTAAATAAAAACTAACTTACTTCCTTGAATCCATGCACTTGCATGTGTATTTATAGGCCTACACAGGATTCATGATATCGTGTATCCAATATCACTTCTTAGGTCACGATATCGTGTACCCGATACCGTGGGTCCAATATCGAAGCCTATTGAATCATGATTCATCAGTTGTAGTGATAGCTTGCTTTTTGATTACTAGATTATTATCATCATCAGTAAATGGTAGAATTCAATTAGATATATGATCTTGTAAAAATGTTTCATTAGATCATTTAAGAGTATTTCAGAGTATAGCTTATTATCATATTCCTAAAAAATGTCAATTTAAGTTAGATTATAAATCTGATAAATGTTTTTCTTTCTTGGATTTGGACATGGGGTAAAGGATATAAATTATGATAAGAATATCATGTATGGTAGAGATGTGATATTTAAGGAATTATCTCAACTTGATGAGGTTGAGGAAAAGATATGGGAAAAGTTTATTATGATATTAACAAGGAATCCACTGCAAAACAAGCTAATGATAAAAGTAATGGTGTTGAAGATCTACCTTAAAAAGATCATCTATTAATAAGGTAAAATTAGGTAAAATAATGCCCTTATTATTTAAATTTTTATGTTTTGTATACTAGTGATGCTTCTCAAACCTATAAAGAAGGTTATAATTCAAAAGTTACAAAAGCCTAAAAAATTGCTATAGATGAAAAAATAAAATCACTTGTGCAAAATAAAATAGAGGAACTTATTGAAATTTCCCATATATGAAAGCCAATCAATTGTAGATGTATCTTCAAAATAAAAGAGAGATAAGTGTACAAGACATGAATGATAGCAAAAGGGTACTCTCAAAAGGAGGGTATTAATTATGAAGAAAATCTTGCATCAATGGAAATGAAAACCTCTATAAGATTATTTTTGTCTTTTGTAGCTACTTTAGATATTGACCTTAATAAGATAGATGTTGAGATTAGTTTTCTTCATGTAAATCTTGATGAAGAAATATATATGCAACAACATGAAGGTTATGGAGTTAAAGGTAAGAAGAACATCGTATGTCACTTGTTGAAATCCTTGTATGGGTTAGAATAATTTCCTAGGATGTGGCATAAGAAATTAGACTTTTGCATGATAAGGTATGGCTTTCAATTAATATTAGAAGCCTGAAAGAGAAATGAAATTTTTTTTTGGCTTCAATGTGTATATACTTCTTTGTCAAAGGGTATTTCTCATTGAATTAAAGAACTGATGGATCTTGTGGTATGCACATATGTGGCTTATGATCCACACTTATTAGAGAAATGAATGAATTCATCTATAATTGTCCACATTTGTATGAAACCATGGACTATAATTACTATAGTAGTTGTGCTAATATCTTTAATTATTTTTTACTAACCATTTGGACAGGAGCATTGACCATTAAAAATTTTTATAAACATGAAATAAAATTAAAGCTTTATTATGTTTGAAGATATATAGGATCTATTAGATATATATTAGATTTTCATAAAAAAATAGTATATATTAGATAGATGTGACATTTTCATGAAAAATAAAGATAGACTCTACAAAATGACCAAACATCAATGAAGACATCAAAAATAAAGTATAGAAGTTTTTTGCTATGATATTATAATACTATCTCAAATGGGTAGTCACAACACAAGAAAGAAATATATATAACTTATCTTCAAAGGCTCTTGACTAGCACAACTTATAAATATTCTCTTCTTGATGGAGTTAAATTCATATTCTACTTTCAATTCTAAGATGATGATACCTTAAGTAAAGCTTGTTAATAGTATTTTGATACTTGATTAGAATAGCAACTAAGAGATAGTGAGCTTTTACATCTAGTTTATTATATATAATATGATGTAAATACAATTATCTCTTGGCTTTGTGTCAAAATTCTACTTGATTGATTGGTGAATATCCTTAGAATTGTTCTATATGTCCTCCCAAGAGATCTTCCATTTTTGAATTATTAAATGCCTAAAAAATACCATCATAGTCTCATGCATCATCAAGAACTAATTTTGAGAATTTGTACTACCTTGAGATATATAAGCTATGAGTTTATATAATGAATTGATACAAGGCTTTTACTTCTAAAGATAATAAATCACATTCATGTAATAACATTGAGTAAGGTGTCTGCATCTTCAAATTTAATTGATCAAGAAGACATTTTTTTTTGTACTCTTTCAAAATTTTCTAAAGTTTAGGATTGCGTTAAGGCTTTTAAAAAAACATGTGTATAAAATAATAAGATAGATAATATTTTTCAAAACTATAGTATTAAATCCTTACACTTTTTTTTAAAAAGCATATAGAGCCTTGAAACCCCCTACTATTTTTTTTCTTTTCTACACTTCCCCCACATGTAATTGTTTATGTAAATGAAACCTAAATATTTAAAAGGATATACTATTTGCATATTGGTATCTTCAAAATAGAAGTTATAAAATGTATTTCTTGTACCAAAGATCATTGATTTATTTTTATCCATATACTTAAAGATCATATGAGTAATAATAATTTTCTAAAATTTGTAGCATATATTACATACCTTCTATGAAAGTGGAGATCAAGGAAACTTCTAAAATATATTATTATTGCCATATGAATACATATGTAGTGTTTTAAAAAAAATTGATAGCCGAGATTTACTTTATAGATAATTTACATCCAACTATTTTTAAGAAAATGTGTTTGAAAATAATGTAACACAACAAGAGTCTAGGTGGTAGCAAGGGCTTTAGTGATGAATATTTTAGTAGGAGTCTAGGAGAAAGCAAGGTCTAAAAATAATAAGAGAGATAATGTTTTGGATGAGGATTTTGTGGCAACAAAGGCTTTGGAGGTAGAAAGGGCTTTGGTGATGAAGATTTTAACATTGATTTGAGGTAGCTAGAGGTTTGACATAGAGGGTTGTTTTTAATGTAATAAAGAGTTTAGAATTTATTTGAGGCAGCTAGGGGTTTAGTATAGAGGGTTTGATTTGATTTGATGTAGCAACAGGAAGGGAAATTAGAGATAGATTGAATTGATTGATATTTTATTAGTGAATATTTATTGCTAAAGAGATTGAGTCATCTAGCCAAGAATTTAGAAATTTTGTCATGGAATCATCATTGGACATAAAAAAAATATCTAATCACAAGCAGTTTCAAACAAATTCTAGTGGCATAATAGGAGCATCTGATTAATAAAATGGCATTATTGGATGAAATTAATGAACATAAGAAGAATATTTTTTGAAGGTTATTAATCCTCAAAGATACTAATAAAGGAAAAAATGAGACTAATGTTACTCTAAAGGATAGTGAATAAATTTTATTGGAATTAGCATAAGTTGAAGCTTAGTGCAAGATGAAAAAAGAGCAAAGGAAAAATTTTACAGATTTTATGTATAACAAAGAAAAAGGTTGAAAAAAAGACACCTTAATTAAGAAAGGTGATAAAATTATAGATGATATGTGATAAGTATCTATCAGTCAGCTATGTCAATGCATCCTCACTGATGTAGCCCTGTCAACATATCGTTCGATGCATTGATGCATATGCATCACTGTTGATACACTTGTAACCTATATAAATGTCCATACCATTTACATTTATGACATTTTTGGTCATTTATCTAGTGAATCTCTTGCAATTTTCTTTCATAAAATTTTATTAATTTTCCCTTTGAGTTTCTTCAGCATGGAATGAATTTTCTGAACAAAATTTTATTTGAGTAGCATTATACTTGGATATAATCCAAACATTAATAAAATTGACATTGATTCCTTTAATTGTAGAACTTGGATTACCATTTAGTTTATTTTTAAAAATCTATTTTAAATGCATTTTACTTTCACGCACTTAAAAACTTAATATTTTATTTTGTACTAGTATGAGTATGACCACATTAAACATGTTATATTAATACTTGGTAACCCCAATAGTGGAGACTTGGTACACCTAGTAGTAGATACTTGGTAACCTAGTAGTGTTAGTATAAGTTTAGAATAGGTATGAGAAGTGGGAAAAATGTAATACACTTAGGATAAATTATCCTTCTCTTACTTTCATAGTTAGATTAGAAATTAATATTTTCATTCCTTCATCTTTTGATATTTTAATAATAAAAATAATAATTAAGCTAACATGTGATAGTTGAAAAGACAATGATGAGTATCTAATACTTAGTTATCTAGGATACCAATAGCTTTTATATATATATATATATATATATATATATGACTTGGGTGAGATGGTTTTAAAGAAGATGATGTTAACTAAGCCTTACTACTAAACGAAGAAAAATAGATAAAAATAGAATCATTTATCTATCTTCTATTTCTATACCCATTTCCCAATTTAATTATACCCTCTTGGTGAATTTTTTTTTTGTCTTTATTTGTTTGAAGTATTTTTAAAACATAAATCTCTCACATAAATAACAACTCAAAAACACCCATTACCAGAACATCACCTTCCTTACCATGATCATTAACCTTCTCAATATCAACATAGGCCTCCTCTAGACCTCCCAAGACATCATCATGAAGGCCAATCCAACCCCCATGATGTGTGGTTGCAACATATCCATCTTCTGGTTGCCTGTGTAACTATAGCATCCTTTGCGGCTTCATCCCTTTCACCAAAAATTTTCATCACCACTTTAACATCAACATCAACTCCATCAATAATGACATAGATGGTTGGATTTAGATTTCTAGGTGGATTGCTAGATCTCGAATGAGGCACCCTTAGATGTTGGTCATTGCTACATCTAGCTACTATCGGCACCATCCAAATGCCAGTCTAGGCCAATGACCTTGACAACTAGCTCTGGTATCACTACTTCGTCACTACTAGAGGTGGTGATTTTGTGGTGGAAGGGTTGATTTCCATTTTTGGAGCATACCTAAGAGCTATGCCTTTCAATTTTTTATTAGTTTCTGGTATCTCACATGATAATGTGCAAAATATATTTTTCCATTTTTCCATTTCGTGAAGGGTGTTGACAAAATTCATCCCTCCTCTTACCTAGCATTGTGATAGATCAGTTGGACTCTTGCCCAATTAATATCTAGGTCCATGAAATTTGACTAGATCACACCTACATAACTATGATTCATATGGTTGGATATGGAGAACACTTGCCACTCATCATTGACACCATTACTAGGAATCACTTGTTGGTTATTGTGCACTAAATGTTCTTAATAATTACATCATTCAAAACTCATTGTAGGAACCAAAAAGATCACCATTAGAAAAATAATAATATTTTATTCAAGGCACACTACAAGAATAAACTAAAAGATGTCTTCTTATCATAGAGCTCATTCCCCGCTTGCTAATGATTCTACAATGTAATATGACAAAACCTAGAAAAACTTAAATAAAATACCCTAACAACTAAGGTTTTCTACATCCATACAAATCCATATTATCTACACTTCACTTTCATCCTCCATTAGGATATGCAACTATAATGGAAATACTTGGAGGAAAACATTATGTTACAACCTAGTTAAGCCATTCTATTAGTGTTCATGGAAACATTAATTAAGATGGGACTTGAAGAAATTTCTCTATAATACCAAGTGAAAGACCACCTCTCTAGAGATTATCAACCTATAGAGATCCAACATCAAAAGGATAAACTCATGAAAGCTTGTCATGAGGCCTTCAAGAATAAAAAAGTTTTTAATCACACTAACATTACAATTTGAAAAGGAGAATATTGAATATCCTTCAAGGTGATCTTAACACCAAGGCCATTTTCTTTTCAGTGAAACTAACATGACTCACCAATAGTTACATTTAACCTTAGCAAAAAATCAAGATAAAGGAAGACCTAGACTAACAACTAGAGGGACCTCAAGGCCAAGATGTCCTAGTCACCAAGTAAGATAATAGCCAAGGAACTAGAGAAGGAGAATCAGCTGGCATAACTCTCCTAGCTCTCTATCTTTACAATATTATTTATCATTTATCTTTGATGAGAAAGAACATGACTGAGATCAAAGAGGGACTGATTAGAGGTAATGTGAAGATGATAGATGAACCCATCATAGAGATGGAAGAAGGAAATATAGATAGGGACAAGAAGGTAAGGGACATCAATAAAGAAGGTATAGTAGGCCACATCATAGAAGACATGGCCATGATAGGAGCCATAATAAACAAGATGACTATTTTGAACCATTTCCTACTACAAGGAGCATGATCAACATCTATGAGATAGTTCACATCCATAGTAGGCATCAAAGGAACAGCCAGATCAATCTTCTTAATAAGAATAATATTCCTAAATTTAAGGATGGTTTCAATGCTAATTTACAACATTATGTGGAAGTATTTAATGATGCCTATGCATTGAAAAATATTGAAAATGATTAACAAAAGATCAAGTTATTTCCCAGGATACTCATGAAAGAATCTAAAAGTTGGTACCAATCCTTGAAACTAGAATCTATTCATAGATGGAATATGATGATAGAGTTGTTCAATGAAAAGTATTAAACATATTTCAATGTATTCAATTTAAATAAGTATATTCACAATTGGAAATGAGGTAATCATGAATCTCTTATTACAACCTTAGATAGGTACTATTTTTTACTACATTAGTGTAGGCCATGGTTTCTCTTAGAGGGATTAGCTTTTCCATATCATAGATGGAATTAGAAATAAAACTAGAGAGACTATTGTAGACTATTCCTAAGGGAAATTATCATAAATGAGAATGCATCAGATCTAAAGGCGCATTGACTAGGTAGCAAAGGAGGAAAAGGAGTTAAACAAAAGAGAAAGCATAAAGGAAGACAACAAATATCCCTCCATCCTAACAAAAAGGAGACTCATCTCTATGATCTATAGGAGGAAGAACCATTAGAAGATGTTTTATAAAGAAAGATCTTACTGATCCAAAAATATTTCATTCAGATCTTAACCAAGGAAGATAACATGTATGACTCTCTAAATGAGAAGTTCCAAATAACATTTACAATCATGGACGAGAAAAGAGAATAGGAATGCAAAAACAAGGATAAGAGAAGGAAGAAGAACATAGTAAAGAACTATCATCATTAAAAAGGTAAGGTTATGGTAGTAATAGAAGTTGAAAAGTTGGATACAAATGATGTAGGATATGACATTTACAAATATGATCATTTGAAGGGATGTTGCTTCATTCTATCATACATACAAGAATTTGGGGTCTATGCTTTAAATCCATAGTTTAGTAGAATACAATAGCCCAAGAGGTTTCCTTATCCTCAAAGAAACTACTAGCAATATTTCCATCAATAGTAGTACCATCCAAGTGGATTTACATATTAATCTTATGATTACTATCATTAGTGGCAAAAACCATAGTCACAGGAGATGTCACCTTTGTAATAGGAGTACCCTTATCATCAACAAGACCCATATGACTATTATCTTTAACAACCTATGTCATCACATGACTCCAAGATCCATACTTCTTCCCATCATTACTATCCTCCTAAATATGATAAACTCACTACTCCACATGCTAAATCTCCTTCCACGTACACTTCTCATCATCCTCAATAGCATGCACATAGTAACTCCACTCCCTTGCCACTTCCACCACCTATGCAAGGTGAAATACACTTGAAACCCTAATAATGGAATGTCATATGAGATATAAACTTGCAAGTGGATGATGATTCAAGTGGTTTTGAGCATAATTCTTGAAAAAGAACATTTTAGACCTAATAGTCCCTATAAAGCATCATAGATATCCATAGGTGTGAAATGCACTCAAATTGTGCAAGCAACATCTACTAAGCCAACTATAAACCAAAAAACTTAAAATGTTCAAACTATGATGTTGATCCATGTTGTAACAAACTAGATAAATATAGGATACCTTCCAAGGAAGAGAATTGATCCTGGAAGATCCTTGATTTATTTATAGATTGGTGCAAGGGTTACATCTCAATAGATCCTAATAGGATCCAATACACAACTTCCAAGTTGATCTAGCTTAGAAAATAAGAAGAACAAGATAAAATAGAAAAAATTCTTATTATATTAAGAAAATTATCAAAATACATCGAAAATACACCAAATATTAGGAGCCAACCTCAACTTACAACTCTCACAGGGATATTAGTGGCCACACTTGTTTGGTATTAATCATCAATAGCTCATCATGGAGTCCAAGCTAAAGAAAAGATACTTATAAGAGATTCTCCTAAACTCTTTCAAGTGCTCTCCCTTGCATCTTACTCAACTTCCTTGCACAAGCTCTCTTCTTGCATAAGCTCTCCTCCTTCAAGAGCTCTCTATCTTTCTCTTTCTCTAGGCTTAGCCTTTAGCACTAACCATGGTGAATTACATCAATATTTATACAAAATTAGAACATAAGAAACCTAAAAACATTTTCTCAACTTAACTTGAGGTTCTTCTAATGTTTTTCAAGTCTTATCACCTTATCCCTAGATATTTCCATCTTTCTTTAACTATTTTTTGAATTGGAATGGGTGTTTTTGGAAGTTTCCACATTTGTATGAGTTGTCTTTAACCTTGGTAGGATTTCTTCTATGAAAATCCAACTCTCAGTTGGGACATTTGCTATTTTTTTTAGGATTTTTCATATAGGCCCAAGATGTCTCATATTTTGATGGGATGTCTCACTTGATATGTCACATGCACAGTTGGGACATATCAACTGAGATGTCCCAATTTTTGGTGGGACATCTCACTTGCCATGGCCAAACACAAAAATTATTGTTTTGATGTGTGAAATCACTAGATGCCTTCAAACAAGTTCCCATAGATCATTAAACCCTCTAAAATCATCAAAATGAGTTCAAAACACCCCAAAACATGTCAAAACATCTAGGAATAATCTAAAAAAAATCACCACAAGAAGACACACATTAATAGGATACACTTGTCTTTATCTTCTTTAAGCCTAAAACCTATAAAACATTAATGTAGGGTAAAACAACGAGATTGGAATAGATGTCCATATACCACATATCATTGGAAATGACCCATGTAAGGCTTTATTAAACTCAAGTTCTGGTGTGAATTTGATTTCCCAAGAAATGTACAAGAAATAGAACCTACCTTCATTTAAAAAAAATATAATATGAAGTTAGAAGTTGTAGACCGATCCACTACTACTCCATTAAGATTGGTAGAGGATATGATGACTATCATTAATGGGTGATCATATCTAATAGATTTCTCAGTGATTCATGTAGATAATGTTAAGGGAAACTTTCAAATCATTATGGTGAGGGCTTGGCAAAGTATCATTGATGTCAAGCTAGATATTAGATACATTTCCTTGGGCATCTCCAAGGAAAATGAATTTGGTAAAATAGATAAGAAGAGATTTTCATGCATTCCATATAGTGACATAGGGTGTAATTGCATAGAAAATATATGATTCATCAAAATCACAACCATTATAGCATGCTAAAGGTATGTTGAATACACCAATATTCAAAGGTGCATGTACACCACAACCATAAAATAGGAAGGAACCTAGTAGTTGATTAAAAATAATAGCTCTAACTCTATAATGTACATGGAACCAATAGAGATCCTTACAAGTGCGTACATGAACAAGATAGATAAAATGAAGAAAATCATATACCAATTATCAGATGCAGAAAATAGAAAGAAAATGGAACTAGCTTAGGGAGAGTTGAAAGTTCTAGAAACTTCTCAACTAGAACCCCTAGAACTAAAAGCATTATCCATGTCTCTAGAATACTATTTTTAAATAATGAGAATTTGGTACTCACAAATGCACAACTAACCAAAGAAAAAAAAGAGAAGTTGTTGAAAGTGATCAACAAATAATCCGTGATATTTTCCTAGTCTTATGATGAGATAACAACAATAGCTCCATTTATATGCCACCATAGAATCTACATTGATGTTTCCCTCAAGCCTAATTGATAGCCACAAAGAATGTTGAATCCAAACTTGAAAAAGAAGGTTGAATCCAAACTTGAAAAAGAAGGTTGGATAACTTCTTGAAGCTAGATTCATTTATCTAATGGTAGATAGTAAGTGGGTAAGCCCACTTGTTGTTGTACCAAAGAAAGAAGGGTAATGAAGAGTCTGTATAGATTTTAGGCTATTAAACATGATCACTTTAAAAGATCATTTTTGTAACACCCCTATTAATTATCTAAAAATATCCCATAAATAATTAATAGAGATGCTAGTAAACTCCAAGGATCTAGATTTAACCTTGATTTTCTAACTCAAAAGGAAATGACAAAATAATAAAATTAGTAATGAGGATCATAAATATAGTAAAGCAATATAGTACAAAAAAATTTATAATTCTTATACATATAATTAAATAAAAATTATATAATGAAATAGAGAGATTTGCATAGCCATAAAAAGATAAACGTCGAAAAATTTCACTAGGTGCATCATAAAATAGTACATAAAATAATGATCTCAATGAGACTTGTTTCACCTCAATCGGACCTCTAGAAGTAAAGATAATCATGTTTGAAGTTTATAAAATTAATTAATTAAAACTAATAATTAAATAAAATATTTAAATATAATAAATAATATTAAATTTCCTCAACATATAGCACACATCCAAATGAAAAATTTTCCTTATAATCTCACAGTCCTCATGATGCACATGACAAATTCATATCTATCAGATTTCATTATTTATTCACAAAAATAAATACATGGCTCAAATATCCAAAAAGTGTACAAGGTTTCTATTTTACCAGAATAAAAAATATTTAGAAATTATTTCTCAAGTTTAGAAGGTCCATCTTGTACATGATTGATTCACCTTTCATCCTATAAACCTCTTTAGGATTCCATAGCTACTTTGGGATCTCTACATCCAAATGTAGGAGGAGTTAGAACCCGTTAAATAAGAAAAGTTATTATATTTTTCTTTTCATGTATCATAAAGGTTTTAGGCAAAAATTTATAGGATATGAGCTAGGTAAAGGTTTTCAATTAAATATTTAAAAATATTTCAAGGTTCAAAAATACTAGAAATGTTTCAAAAATTTGAAAAAATCCAAAAAATAAAAGGAATGTATATTTTATCTAGGCATCACTAAAGGCTAGGTATTGGTTAGCCTCACTACCAAAGGGACTCATTGACAACTCTTGGAATAACCTCACTACTATCATCAAATTATCCTTTTAATTATTTAATGTCCAAAGATATCATAAATTGTCTAACAAAAATGCAAAAAATATATATTTTAATTAACATCTCTAAAGGCTAGTTCTCAGTTAACCTTACTACTAAAGGGATTCGTCAAAAAATCTTAGAATAACCTTATGAATATCATTAAAATATACTTGTGACTCCTAAAAAGTCACTCCTGGTTGGTTCTTAGCAATAGTCTCACTACTAAAATCCTCAATGACTAAGGAAAATGTATCATTGGAAGGATAAGTATTAACTTTGCCTCATTACATATTAGTAGACTCAACTACTCAATGTCATGGTCTCAGCTAAATCCATAGCATCATATGAACTTACAAATCAAAATCCAAGGTAGGAAATTCATCCAACCTTTGTTCCTATAAGATGGATCACATTAAAGAACACTCCATTACTACATGTAGATGAGAGCATCTAAAGGATTTTTAACTCTCATCACCAACAAAGAAAAATCAATCATACAAATATTATTATTTGATTCTAAAAATCCAAAAGGTATCTAAAATGATTAAAAATCCATGATAATAAAAATTCTACAAAATTCTTGAAAAATCATGTTTATGTTATGAGGTGAATAAAAAACCATGTTCATATCAAAAACTTATCCAAAATACTCATAAAATATCCTAGAAGCAAGTTGGACAAAGTTTCCACAATTCTAAAAATTCATTAAAATATAGAAAAGGGTTTGGACCTAATTAAAATAATAAAAACAAGTCCAAAATGATGAAAATTCAACAAAATATCATCATAATAATCAAAATTGTAAAATAATAGCAAAATATCAAAAAGTAAAGAAGAGAAATTTTAAATCCACAATAATATAGAATAGCTATATAAAAATAAACATAAAATAATTTTTATTACTTATGTTGGCAAAGCTTTCAAAGTCTTCTTAGCATCTTCCTTTTCTACCCAACACTTTCAATTTGTTTTACTTTGCTTAACCTATAATACCATACACCCTTCTAGAAACTACAATTAGACATATCTAAGGTGAAAACTTATCTATAAGGGAAAGGATAGAAGAAATTAGGTCAAAATTATCTTCAAAATAAAAAGGAAAGAACATAAAATATTTTTTTAGGAAAATGTACGGAAATACTATTTTGGAAAATGATGATTATGAAACCAAATAATGGAAAAGAAATGGCAAAAAATAAGTACGAGAGAGGTGGTGGAAGAAAGTGTGAGTTAGTGATGAAAAGAAATAGTTTTCATAGCATATGTTATATGTTAAGCATATATCATATATGCTTTTCTTTGCATTTTAACATAAACATTCTTTTAGACATCATTAAATTTAAAATAAAACTTGATTTTTAATTATTTTTTAAAATCATTTTCATAACTTCATTTTCCTAACTTCTCTCTCCACTAATCCCTTCAAACTCAAACACTCATAACATGCATAATGAGATTCTAAATCAAATTTCATTTAAACCTATAAAATTCTTATCAAGTTCTTTATCAAATTTTATCTTGAAATCTTATCTAGGCTTTACTTATCATAGTTGCCTTGTTCAAGTGATGAAACTTTTATGGAATTTTAGCAAATTAGAAATTGTGATATTTTGAAAATTATAACTCTGATTTTAGTGAACCAAGGGTCAAAACTAATGTTTTTGAATGTCTTCGACACATTGGTAAGGTTAGATTCTAGATAAAACATCATCCTAAGGTACTTCCTTAATAAAGCACATTTATGTAATATTTTATTATAATTAAACATGAACTTTGAATCCCCATTTTATGATGAAAGGTAATAAGGGATATGATTTGGGTAGGATGAGGGTTCAAAATTTCTCCATGGCCGAAGTATTATATAATCACATATGCATAATAAAAAAGGTGCATAATTAATTGTGCATAATAAAGATTGAATGCACATAACTAAATGTGCATAAAGAGTAAAATATGCATATTCAAATAATTGTAATAGAATGATAACCAAAAAGAGAAAAAATTTCTAGGATAATTGAATTTAAACATTTAATCATAAGATATTTAGAAGATCTATGAAAGGGCTCCAATAGTAATAAAATATAGGATACAAAATATTAACAAAATATCCTAGCAATTAGATTGCATTACTTGTGTAGGAAAATAGTGAGAACAACAACAACAACAACAACAACAATAATAACAATAAGCTAATTTATTGAAATGCATGTAAAAACATTAAAGAATTAATAATATGGATTTAATTAAATATTTAAATTTATGCAAATTTTTAGGTTATGATAATTTTCTCTTATCTTTTGTAAACCAAGTATTAGATGCCATTGCAGTGCATAACTACAATAGTTTTCTGGATGAATATAGTGGGTGCAATTAGATCCAAATTACTCTAGAAGAAGAGGTCAAGATAACATTCACAAGTTCCTAGGGAACGTTTGCATATAGAAAGATTCCTTTTGATCTCTGTAGCACTCCTACAATCTTCCAATACCTAGTCCTCATTATTTTTCAATAGCAAATTGGTAGAGGTATAGAATTTTTTATGGAGGAATGTTTCACCTATGATGCTAATTTTTTACAAACGTTGAAGCATTTAGAGTTGGTACTAAAATGATTTATGGAGATTTAAATATAACTTAACTAGAAAACGAGCCATTTGATGATATAAGAGGGTATTGTATTGGGGAATCAAATCTCCAAAAAATATATTAAGGTGGATCTTGAGAAGATAAGGGTCATCTAAGAAATCACTAGGTAACCACAAATTTTCAAAGATAGGAGGCTATTCCTTGGGCATATTAGTTACTATAAGAACTTTATTGAAAACTTTTCAAAGATTGTCAAGCCATTGGTGGAGCTTACCAAGAAGGAAGCAACATTTGAATAGATTAAGAGATGTGAGTAGGAATTCCAAATCTTGAAGCAAAAGATCATAGAAACACTTATTCTATGGATAATTGATTGGTTCAAACCATTTCACATTATGATAGATGCTTCCAATTATGCATTGGTAGTAGTACCTACATAAATAGATGGTTAAAAGCATTCATACTACATCCATTGTGCAAGTATAATCATTGTGGATGGAAAACTTAATTACCCAAAAATAGAAAAATAATTAGTGATAATGGTGTATGCCCTTGAAAAATTTAGGCACTATGTGATTGAATTCTCCATTTTTACGCACATTGATCACAATGTAATTCACTTTCTCATCAGTAAGCTAAGAGTAAGCCCTTATGTTATATGATGGTTAGTGATCCTACAAGGTTTTGATTTAACAATAATAAATAGAAAGGGAAATGAGAATGTAGCTATTGATTATTTGTCTTAGTTAGGATGGGATAAGAAGATAGATGAAGAATCTTTATTTGATCAGTTCTGCAATAAGCTTCGTTTTACTAGGGAAACTAAAGTTTCAATACCAAGGATTACAAATTGATATGATGAATTTCTCTTCTACCTACTCACATAGAAGATCCCTATAAAATAAGACAATAGGAAAAAACAATAGTTCCTCCACTAGGTCAAATATTACATCAATATAGAGGGAAATCTCTATTAGATTTACATAAATGGCTTGGTACAATGTTGTGTATCCAATGAAGATTACCTACAAGTCCTCTAGGATGCTCACAATACCATTTTGAGATATATTATGTAAGAAAGAGAATAATCATTAAAATATTTAAGACAAGATATTTTTTTCCTATTATTTTCAGTGATGTCCACCATTTTATCCATTTATGCAAGTAATGTCTATGAGATGGAGGGATGACAACCAATAGGAAAGAGTCTTAATAGTCGATTCAACCACTAGAGCCTTTTAACCTTTGGGGAATTAATTTCATAGGATCCATTACTCCCATATCTAATACGAAGTCCTACATTATTGTTGTTTTTGACTATTGTATCAAATAGGCTAAAGCTACAATCATCACCAAATGTACCTCTTTCACTATACCCTAATTCTTTTAGCAATAGGTGGCAAACATGTTTGGTATAGATACGATACTAATTTTTGACAATGAAACTCATTTTAATAGCATTGAATTTCATAAGATGATGCAACACTTAGGGGTGGAACACTCCTTACCACCTCTAAGCCAACAATTAAGCTAAAGTCATGAATAGGAAGATTACAAGAATTTTGATAAGAACCATTAGTAGATGATGAGTGGCAAGGTACCCATACACTCAACCATACGAAACGAGCGTGCACACGCGATCCGGTCGAACTCCGCAGACTAAATGCCTTAACGCCACAAGAAACACTTGGGGTTAATCGTTCGTTGTCTTCCCAGGCTTGCTTGTATGTGTCACGGTGTATGGTTAAGCAAGTCTGAGGTATGTGATTTTTTTGGTATTTTCGGCTTATCTTCTATGCTACCAGGAGAAAGGGTTGAGAAAACTAAACTAACTCTAACTAAGATCTAAGTCTAAATTAACTAGCGTCAGCATCCGTTCCCACTTGCCGGACACACCCTGAACTATGCAACTGCAGCTTACCAAACGCTAATCGTTACTGGGATCGCCACACGTAACGCAAGTGCTCGAAGTGGTCGTACTGAGGCACCTATTTAGCCTACGTGTGATAAGCAGCCGATTCCTTAGCCAGCCGTACACACCCGTGGGTGCTCGTAACTAAGTCGTACTTATCACACGATCTAGCCTAGCAATGAGCAGCCGATTCCTCAACTAGCCGTACACATTAGACCCGGGAGTTACCAAGCGCAGAATCCTGGAATACGCTACTGGGTTACCAAGCATCCAATGCTCGTAATTGAGTCGTACTCATGCATTGCGTCAAGCAGCCGATTCCTTGACTAGCCGTACACGTCCGTAGACGCTCGTAATCAAGTCGTACTTGAACGCACTAGGAAAGCAGGAAATAAAGCAATAAATGAAACCACGTGCTGCAAGGTTTATCCAAACAAGTTCGTCTTTATTGCCGTACACAACTTGGGTTCAGGTTACAAGCTGCTCGAATAAAGAGCCGTTCACTCTAGGACTCCTACTGCGGGCACATGGGGAAAAATTCTAACTCTGGAGTGATCAATCTGCCAGAGCTTCGCTACACTAGCCAGGATTGGGAAATGAAGGGAGTGCCGCCTCTTATTTATAGATATGGCGGCGGGACGCGATATCGCGTACGCGATATCGCAGGAGAAGACGCGATATCGCGTCCGCGATATCGCATGGGATGTGATATCGCGGCCTAGTGTAAACCGCGTCTCATCATACCCCCATGACTAAATGAAAACTCGTCCTCGAGTTCCTTACAATGATATCAGGTAGGTATGGGATTATTAGGGAAAATGGAACTAATGGGATGACATGTGAACGGTCTTTATTACAAGACTTGACAAAAACTGGTGTTCATGACAACATGGGTGAACACCTTATTACAATGACATCAGGCCACAGTTGGCAGCTGAGAGAAAAGAGGAGAGAGAATAGAAGAGAAGAAAGAAGAAGAGTCTTGTTGCTGCCAACGCCTAGATTGCGCCTTTCGTTGTCCATCTGTAAGCGCATTATCAATTCCACTCCTTGCATGCTGCTTCAGCGCTGCTCCATTCCAAGTGTCTGCTCCAGATCCATTCCGTTGTTGTATGATTGCCATCTGCACACACAACACCATCATATATTAGCAAGGGTAATTGAATCATTAAGTAAAGCATACCTTGCTTCGGTTTAGGTTCACTGGCTAAGGTGTGGTATGGCTGATATGGATCTGGGAAAATATAGATGATGACTACCGAAGGTATAGGGGTTAGGAAGAAAAACGAAAAAATCCGGGGCTTAGGATAAAAATCGAAAAATCAGGCCCCGTACCCCCATGACTAATCGCGAACCTCCGGTAGCGTTAGAATGGAGAGAGAAAAGGAATAGGAATGATAGGTAAAAAGGGACAACTATGGCATCGATAAAAAGGATGTCATGATGGAAATGAACAAAAATGTTAATTAATTGCAAAACGTTAAGGAAAAGAAGTTAACTAATGTTCCAAATAGGAATGTCAGTGGGTCCTCCCCAAAGCAGGCTCATGCCCTTAATGCCCTGACAATCCCACATTCAAAGAGTCCGTGGGCTCTGGGAATGTCCTTTGGAAACAAGAGTTAAAGTCTTAACCGGAAGAATTTACCAAAAAGAAAACAAAGCATCAACCAAAGTATATACAATGATACAACCGGCAATGAGGTGAACAATGGAGAGAAGGATGGGAAGAAGAGAAGTGGAATGGAATCCCAAGAACAAGGTGGTGTACAGCCCCTTGTGTGTTACATGATTAATGTGACTTGGCGAATCTCATTCCAACTCTGGGCTCAAACCAACCACTTCCAGTGACTTCGCATCAATGCAGTTGGTTAAATCATCCACTTGGGTAACAAGGATGCAACTTCGAGAAGCCACCACCATTCCGACGAAACAACAGAGAGAATGGGAAGCGAGAAGGGCCTTAGTTAGAGGGAACACTTTGGTTCCATAACCAGTGCTTGCAGCCCAAATTTATTCCGTCTAAGGGGTGTGCTTTGAATCCTCACTTTTAGCTTTTTAGCTTTTTCTTCTTCTCTTTTTTCTGTTTTTCCATTTTTTTTCTTCTTTTTTTTGTTTTGTGTTTTTATGCGTGGGGACCACACCATGCAAAGACTTCTTTATTTTTATTGTCTCAGCTTCCGATTATTGGGTTACATCGGAACGGTAAGAAAACCCAAGAAGAAAACATCCAAGCACCCAAGTGAAAGACCAACACAAGAGCACCAAGTTCCCTTGAAGTCACACCCGTTTCAAATCCTTGAGTCCGTCCTTAGTTTGAGAAATGCCCAGTCACCGGTTCGTTAAAGTTCTTATTGGAAGGGAACTGTACATTTCCAAGCCAAGGGAAACCATAGACTTGATGGATGGATGGATGAAGTGATCTCATTGCCTGCCATATCAAAAGAACATACCTTAGTATCAACAATGTAACTTAAAGGTAAAAACCAAACATTAGCAATTAATGAAAAACAGTTCATCCCATCGGCCCGAACACTTATTGGGTGACGAATTTACATGATGGATGACACACACACACACACACACAAAAAGATAGAAAAATATAACGATGTTGTAAAACAAAAACAAGAAAAGTTAAAGAAAGTTGTAAAACAAAAATTAGAAAAGTTAAAGAAATTGTAAAACAAAAATGTGAAAAACAAAAACGTTGTAAAACAAAAACGTGTAAAACAAAAACTGAAAAAGAACTGAGGGCCCCATATGATTAGCATAGGTGGCCATCTCCCCCATGACTGAGTTGTGAGGGAGAGATCCGAAGTAGTGAGCGCCTATTTGAATTTCTAAGCAGTGCCCAACTTCTCCCAATTGATGATCTTAAATTCAGGGTTGGAAGTTGGCGACGCTCACGTTCCAATGTGTCTATGCCACGGTTGTTGGCATGAGTTGCCTCAGTTCGTTCCATGCATATTTGTTTGCTCTTATGAGAAGCTGTCAACCACGGGGTGTCTACTACTTCTTGTGTGGTTGCTACATACAGGCATCTTTGTTGCAGAGTTTCCTGGGCACACCTGTGACATGGAGACATTTCCTCCGTGTCATCACCCGATGAATCACTGTATGTGATGCATGGAACTATCCTCTTCTCGATCTTTCCACATATGTTTATCTTGGAGATTTCCAAGGAAAGATCACGGATCCTAAGGCATGCATCTACTGTGCTTAGCCATGCCCTTCCCATTATAATTGGGAAGTCCCCTTCGTTGTTGTTAACATCGATCACTAGGAAATCCGCTGGGTAGGACCAACCACACACAGTGGTGATAACGTCCTCCACCAAACCCAAGGGAATAGTGATGGACTGGTCTGCCAGCTCTAGTTGGATGTTGCTCTTCTTAAGTTGGGGCAGGTTCCAGGCGTGATACATCTTTCGCGAAATTAAGTTGACTCCGGAACCTGAGTCAAGAAGAGCTCGATGTGGTGCATTCCCAGCGATCTGCAAATGAATAAAGGGACTCCCAGGATCAGTTAGTTTCCTGGGAAGGTGGCCTACCTTGATCCAGTCAGTTACGGTATGTGTTAGCATAACCGTATGCGTTACATTCCCTTGGACTGAAGGGTGCTCCGAAGTGTTAGTAGTTAGAGGCCTATACATATACCCGTCCGCTTGTTGTTGCGAGAGCCTATCCGGGCTCCTAGTTCTGAAAAAGGGTCTCTTTTTTGTACAGTTATCGCCAGAACTAGTGTCCGGTTGGATATTTACACTCTGAATATTTACAGATCTCGCGGCGTGACGTTGCTGCGGTTGGGTAGGTAATTCCCCTTGCATTGTTGGAGCAGGAGGTGTTATGGGAACTACTTGAGGAAAAGGTGCGGGTGGAGTTAGAGGATGGACAGAATGTGGAATGTCTCCCGGAGGAGAAGGAGTCCTTCTGAAGTACTCCCGAGCGTAGTAGTGACGGCGTGGAGTGTGACTCATAGCGTCACCTGGAGAAACTGGCTGCTGCACATAATAACCATAAGGATCAGGCTGCCGGTAAGGGTATCGATGTGTTGGCTGTGGCATCCCCCATGACTGTGGGTATTGCCACTGCTGATGTTGCTCGATGGGCTGCGGAGGTGTTCCACTTGGATAATACGTCAAGGGTTGGTGGAACTGCCTCGGGTTACCTTGTGGATAAGGTAACCTTCTGGGTGTTTGCCGTTGATTAAGTCTTGGATTTAATGCATACACCCCAGACTCCTGCAGATGTGAGATAATTGGACAACATCCCTTAGGATGGTCATAATAGCAGACCTCACATCCACCGTCATTGTCTGAATCAGAATTTTCAGCCTCATCGGAGTTAGAGATTTTTCCCTTACCCTTGTTATGTGCAGGGTTAAAGTTTCTCCGCATGTTCTTGCTTTTATCACTACTTTGCTCATCCTTAGACTCTTCTACGATTTTCAAAACTGTTTCTATTCGTGAGTCTAAGGAATCCCACATTTGGTCTACCTTAGCCGATACCTCCGTTGTTAACTTTTGGATCGGCACAGTTTTCCTGTTCACCAACTCTTCGAGTGGTGACTCATCCTCCTCATCACAGAATTTCACTCCCTTCTTGCGAAGGGAGGGATCACGGTTGTATTCCTCCGCACTTTCTCTTTTCCGTAGCTCACCCTCTTCTTGCGCTACTTGTTCCAACAATACTTCAACTTCATGGGCTCTTAGTTGGGAGAGTCTCCCTTGGGCGTAAGTCCCAAGAGTTCTTCTCGTTTCATTTCGTAGCCCATCCACGAGGTGGCGAAGTTGATCCCGCTTAGCGTACCCATGGCCCGGGCAACGATGTAGCAATGTGTAGTAACGGGCCATGGCAGCATCCAAGGATTCATAAGCTCCTTGTTTCCAGCCTTGGATCTGCTTACGCAAGTTGGACACTCTGGAGTACGTTTGATATTTGTTGTTGAATAATTCGAGCATCGTACTCCACCTCCTGATGGTTTCCGGTTCTAAGGACCGGTACCAGCTTTCCGCTTCTTTAGTGAGTGTCCTTGGGAACAACTTGAGTTTCTGCCACTCATTGTCTATGTTCTGCAAGGCACAGGCGTCGTGGAATGCCTGTAAATGATGTTGAGGATCAGCGTTGTATCCCCCTTCAAAACGTGGGATATTATTTATATCCAAACGCTTGATCCTACTGTCTTTCAAATGCCTTGTGGGAATCCTAACTGCCTCTCTAATGTCAAGCATACTTCGGGTTGCGAATAGGGGTTCGTCATGATCATCTCTTTCATGACGTCTGTGATGTCTACGTTGTGGTTCCCTATTCTCCCTACGTCCTTGTCCTTGTCCTAACTCCTCTCGACCTTCTTGTCGAGGCATTTCATCTCTTCTACCTTTACTTTCCGCGTTATGCTCATGGTGGCTGCGCCCAGATGTGGAAGGAGAGGGTGAATGATGTGATGAAGGGGAAGAAGAAGGGGATCCATCACCATGGTGATGTTTCTTGCCTTCTCTTCGGCTGCTTCGGCCCCGATCGTCGTGACGATCTGCATGTCTGTCATTAGTGTGAGTGATTGTTCCTGCCGTGAACAGCTTGTGCTCACGGGGATCAGAGCCTGGAATATGTATCGTTGATCTAAGGCCCTGATGCCTAACCTCTTCACCAGAGTGAGGAGGAGGAACATCATTTTCTAAGAAACCCGTTGTGAGGGGTTCCTCGTCTCCTATTTCACTAATGACGTGGGAAACCTTGCCCTTCAGTAGTGAATGTTGGCTCTCCTGCCTTGCATCCCGAATACGTTGGGCTTTTGTGGGACGATAATCCCTCAGAGTGTAATCATCCGCAACGTATTCAGTAATCAGCTCTTGCATGCCATACCGTACCAAGGCACGGAAAAGCATGTTGGAAGCAGAGCGATCTGGGGGTAACACGATGTTACCTTGCATGTCTCTCCACCGCAGTTGCTCATCTTGATGGAAAACAAAGGTAAAATCTGGCACATACTCATCGGGATGAGTATATGTGACCTTAGCCTGTTGAGGACATGGTTGATTTCGGTTATGTGTATGATGCTGACTTTCTCCTGTATTGTCCTTAGGTGAGTTGATTTCGTGAGAAGAAGCCATTTTTATTGGTGTGCAACTTCACCGTTATTTATTGTTCTTTATTAACTGATTAACCCTAAGGTTCGTTTTAAGCTCACAACGATGTGAGTGATATCCCTTATGTTAAATTGGCGAAAAAACACTTAGTCCCCGGCAACGGCGCCAATGATGAGTGGCGAGGTACCCCTACACTCCACCATACGAATACGAGCGTACACGCGCGATCCGGTCGAACTCCGCAGACTAAATGCCTTAACGCCACAAGAAACACTTGGGGTTAATCGTTCGTTGTCTTCCCAGGCTTGCTTGTATGTGTCACGGTGTATGGTTAAGCAAGTCTGAGGTATGTGATTTTTTTGGTATTTTCGGCTTATCTTCTATGCTACCAGGAGAAAGGGTTGAGAAACTAAGCTAACTCTAACTAAGATCTAAGTCTAAATTAACTAGCGTCAGCATCCGTTCCCACTTACCGGACACACCCTGAACTATGCAACTGCAGCTTACCAAACGCTAATCGTTACTGGGATCGCCACACGTAACGCAAGTGCTCGAAGTGGTCGTACTGAGGCACCTATTTAGCCTACGTGTGATAAGCAGCCGATTCCTTAGCCAGCCGTACACACCCGTGGGTGCTCGTAACTAAGTCGTACTTATCACACGATCTAGCCTAGCAATGAGCAGCCGATTCCTCAACTAGCCGTACACATTAGACCCGGGAGTTACCAAGCGCAGAATCCTGGAATACGCTACTGGGTTACCAAGCATCCAATGCTCGTAATTGAGTCGTACTCATGCATTGCGTCAAGCAGCCGATTCCTTGACTAGCCGTACACGTCCGTAGACGCTCGTAATCAAGTCGTACTTGAACGCACTAGGAAAGCAGGAAATAAAGCAATAAATGAAACCACGTGCTGCAAGGTTTATCCAAACAAGTTCGTCTTTATTGCCGTACACAACTTGGGTTCAGGTTACAAGCTGCTCGAATAAAGAGCCGTTCACTCTAGGACTCCTACTGCGGGCACATGGGGAAAAATTCTAACTCTGGAGTGATCAATCTGCCAGAGCTTCGCTACACTAGCCAGGATTGGGAAATGAAGGGAGTGCCGCCTCTTATTTATAGAAATGGCGGCGCGACGCGATATCGCGTACGCGATATCTCGGCCGACGCGATATCGCGTACGCGATATCGCGTACGCGATATCGCGGCCTAGTGAAAACCGCGTCTCATCAGTAGATATAGGAAGAATTAGAGCACCAAGCTCAATGATGTCCTATGGACCTATTTCTCAACATGGAAACTCTTTATTAGCTACTCTTATTATGAGTTAGTGTATAGAAATTTATTCAAACTTCCAATTTAAACTGAGCTTTGTAGACTTACAACAGCATATGACCTTGACTTGAATAATGACTTCATGCAAAAGGAAAGACTAATGATGCTTAATGTACTTGATGAGAATTGAATGATAACTTTAATGATTAATGAAGTACACAAGGCATACAACAAACAATGACATGATGCTTGAATAAGAAAAGTTACATTTCAACTAGAAGACAAGGTTTTCTATTAGAACCCCATACATGTACCTCAATGTACTAAGTTCTATACATTATGGAAAGAATCATACATTGTACATTTAACTTTTTTTTCTTAGGCTATGACAATCTATCATTAAACAAGCCCACAAAAGGACATTATAGTCAACATTCAATAATTGAAACCCTTCAAAGATTTTTGAATAATCAAGAATAGCTACGAAACCTCAACACAAGGTTAAGCTTGCTTTATTTTCAAACTCTCCTTCTTTCAACTTAGTCATGGGGGAGAAGACCATCTATCTTAATACCTTATAGAGGATGGAAGATTTTATTTTTTATTTTACATCATTTTTATATGTTTTTTATTTTTATTATCTCTTGATTTTATTATATATTTTACTTTTACTTTACTTGATTTCCATTTATGTCTATTCTTTTCCTTTCTTACAATATCTAATGTTATTCTATTACTATTACAAATTTTGATAATTACTAAATGCAATTTTAAAGATTGTTATTTATATATACATGCTAATGTTGTTTATGGATTATTCTTTCTACTAAATAATTATCACTTTTATAATTGTACCAGGTAGTGAGTTCATGTTATCCATCTATTCTATCTATCTCAAAATGGGATTTGTATCATGGTAGAACTATGATTCTTCCTTGTTGAAACTAAAAATGATGCATGATCTTGTTTCCCAGTGAATGAGAAAAGGATCAAGTGGGCATGTAAAAGGATGTGATCTCAAGGGGATTTATTGAGTTTTCTTCCAAAATCCCTCCATGACTTTTATGGAAATTCAAGAAATATATTACCATTTCTATTGTAATCCAAAAATATGTACATCTTTGTAAATTATGGTTCCCAAAATTGCAATAATAATTATTAGTATAAAATAAATAGGAATAAAAACATACCTCTTTCAGGATATCTTGGGATATAAGCACTAGTTATGGGCTAGGAAGGCATGTTACCTATGCGTAAAGGTACCCCTCTAACTAAGGTCCAAATTTCTTCTCTCAAATATGTAAATACTTCCTTCTTCTCTTTTCTTCTTCTTCTGTAGTGATGAACATTTTCTATGATCATTATAGTCTCATGGTGATAGAAAAGGAGGAGCATGGTATTTTGATATTACTGCTAATGGTATGGACTTGGTTTGGAACTTAAATAAATTTATATCTAGATCACCTTAATCACATATTCTATAAGGATCTTTTGCTACTATGATCTAGTTTCTCATACCTTGATTTCTCTCCAAATCCTTCTAACACTTCATTTTCTTACCTTACTACTATGTACCATGATTTTTAAATAATTTTTAGTTTTATAGATTTCACAATCCGTAGACACTCAAATTTTGTTATGGTGTTTAACCTATATTACCATTAAATATCCAAGGTACCTATGATCTCCTTGTGATATGGATTTGCAAAGGAATTTCAGATATGAGCTTTCTGTGGGGAGGATCCACTTGCATAACTCTTGGACCATCTAGTTTAAATTCGATAGCCAGAGGCCTTAATTCAATTTCTGACAATCTTGGTATCTTGCATCCTTGAATATTATGTTTTCTTTTACTTGCTTGTTTTGCTTCTTTGGTTTGTTTCATTGAGGATACATGTCTCATTTTAGCATCCACAATGACTCACCAATTCTTAATCAAGAACCTATTGAATTATTTTTTCCCTATTTTATCATCTTTTTGACTTCCATTTATCTCTTGTTTCATGTTCAAACTCTTCAAAAACATTTTGAGTTTGTTAGTCAAAAATTTGGTGTGAGTGGCTACATCAATGAATCCCTATCAATGTGGTTAGATACATTGACACAACATCAAAATGCTATATATGTGTGTGATCCTTAGTCCAAAATTCACATTCTTCTTCAAAGGAAAAGGAATTTTTTGTGATTTTTTAGAGCTTAAAACCTTTTAGATGCCATAAATTTTTCACCACATACTTTATTTGACCCATTTTTGAACATGTGAGCTTTCGAAGATATGCTCTATATCATGGGTGCATCAATGCTTGGACTTTTTAACAAACTATTTCTAACATCCTACAAGAGGAAATTAAACTAATGATTTAAACGAAAAAATATCATTAAATTACTACCTTTAGAACTAACATTCTCAAATGTAAAATAATAAAGAAATATTATTATTTAGCTACAACCACTAGAAAACTTAATAGTCAAATCCTCTGCTAAAACTAACCCAAAAATAAATTGAAAGATATCAAGAAAAAATAGATTTAATTAAAATAACTAATCTAGGGTTACATACATGTTTGCAAATGACACCAAAGTGGGAACTACAAGTAGGCAAGTAATCACAACCTAGGAAAATATAACCTTGGAAAGGAAGAGGATAACCATGATCATGATCAAAATAACAAGAACAAGTGGCCAAGGTGACACATGCCACTAGGCCATTATGAGAAGAACCCAAGGTAAAATTATTTCATTAAATCCCCACCACAAAGATAGGATAATTGACACAAGATGAGATTTTGAGATATAGGTCCAATTTGAAGGTCACTCTTATAGATGCCTACTTGGAGAAGGTTAGGAGCAAAAATATCCAAGGCATAATTTTGCAAGAACTAAACTTTGGATCCTTCCTAGACTTTATGCTAGAAGAGATCAAGACAAAACTAAAAGGGAATCTACTATGGTATACCATTTTCACTAGTGGGAAATAGTACCTTGAAAAGACTTATCTATTCTAGAATAACTATCAAGGAAATGCCATGGTAAAAATTAAGGATATTATCATTTCTTACTCAATTAAGGCCATTGTGAAAGTCCTTAGATTACCTAACACTATGGAAAAGTTGTTAGATATATCCACCTAGGTCGATCCTAAAGCAAAGAAAGAGTGGACACAGTGTTACTATAGAGTGGACCATAAGGAGTATAGTGATCTTACCAATGTAGAATATTCTTACTTCAAGATTATGGTATATCAACTTAATCCAACAATGAGGTCAAGTATGATGATAGCCTTTTATGCAAGGGCATATATAGCTCTAAGTAGGAAATTCCATGTCAGCTTTCTCCATCTCATCTTTTTGGAAATCAAGAAGAGATTCCAAAATGATGAGAAGGATCAAAAGATACTTCCCCTTTTATGCCTCATTAAAAAATTTACAAAATGGGAGGAATAGACTATTATTCAAATGATATCCTTCTTAGGGCTTTTGCTACATCATGATAGAAAATGGTAAATTATTAAGCTCATACTAAGCTTTAGGAAGAACAAGTGGTACCTCCACCACCACCAATAGTATTAGAGATGATCCTATAAATTGTAACAACTACTAAATGTCTAAAAAAACTTATGAAGTAGTAGTTGCAAAAACAAGCCTCTAAATGTGATGGAAAATACTTTGTGTATAGCCTAGCCATGAGCCATCTCAATGAGATCACTAAGATCATTAACTAGATGATGGATAATTTGGCATCTTGATTCTTATAATGAAGGAATCATGCTCCTAGTTTCATTGATCCCAATCCCATAGAAATTACTATGTTCTTCCTAGGGTAAATATTTTCTAAAATCTCTAAAATGTACCTTTCTCTATCATGTTAAAAGAAGGAAAAGGTGTAATAGTACTGGTTGTATCTCATAAGTGCTAGGAAACCTTTGCAAAAGTGGTTGTTGATCAAATTAGAGAGGCTTTGAGTGCTTCTACATCATCTATTCCTAATTTTGTTGTGATGGAATACATTCAAATGTCTGTAGGAGCTAAAAGTAAAGGGATAAGCATGGCATAACATAAGAAAGTACTTGAGAAAATGGTTAGAAATAGACAATCAAATTTAGATATCTTTGATATTTTAATAGACATCTTAGTCATCCAATTACAACTATTAGAGATTAGGAAAAAGGTTCTAATTCATATGGATAACTTGAGGAGGCTACCACTAACAATCAATAGTTTGTAATGGAGATTGCATAATTAAAAGTCTACTTCTTAGACTGATCCATTGTCAAGCCTAAGCTTGCCAAGGATAAAGCTTTCTAACAGTTTTAGTAAAAAATGTGAGGTCAAGAATGCTAATAAGATGGTTATTTTTGATCTATCATTTTTCCAAATAATGATGAACTCTATAAGTCATGCTCTTCAAGACATTCATAAGGAGAATCTCATCCTAACCCAGGAAAATTAATGTTTGTGAAAAATTGAGGAGAAGGACTAATTACTCAAATACCTTCATCAATAGTAGGAATAGCTTGCCAAGATAAACCAATATTTTTAGGAGATTGGCTATAAGTAATAGGAATATCTCAATGAAGAGGCTCATCCTCTTTGCTAAAATACTATCATTAAGATCAATGCCTAGAAGAATGAGGCTCACAAGTATGAAAAATTATAAAACCATTATAAGAATGAAGTCAAAATGCTTAAGAAGATCAATGAGAAGGAAATTAATCTAGTAAATAAGAAGATGAATGAAGCTTTCTAACAACTTCAAGAAAGAGGAAATGGATGAAAGTCCATATTTGATAAATTCAAGGCATATAACCATGCAAAAATCTACCTATAAGATTTGTAGATTGACGAGATAATAGAATACATGAATTTAGCCAATTGCTACTATGCAAACTTGGCAATGCTAATTGTTGATAGATCTATGCTAGAGTTGAAGAAACAAGTAGATAGTTCTTGCCTCCTCTATAAGGTAGAGTTCAAGATCGATAAGAAAATAAAATAGAAAAACAAAAGTGGCTAATGCAGAGCCTAAGATTCTCAAGAGCATATTTGAAGACCAATGATCAATTGTTGAGAGCATAGCTAGGAAAATTAATGTATATAAAAAATTGTAGAATCTTATCTAGATTTTTGATATCAAATGTAAACATTTCCTAGCCTAGTTTGTCAATATAAAAGAAATGTTTTCTATAATACCCTACCTTTAGGATGTACCAACACTAGCCAATCTATGTGATATTGCTTAGATCATCAATGATTCATGGAGTAAGGAGAAAATGAAAGGATTGTTAGATGCTTTGAAATTTTCTAAAGCATCAACAATGGTAATAAAGTATTCTAGATCACTAGTAGGATCCAAATGTGATGAAGGATCATCTACATGATAGAAGCCTCCACCTCTAGTTATGGCATGAGGACTTCATCTTGATCCATTTCATTTGACTAATGGCTTCCAAAGTTTTTTTTTACGTGTTCAAATTTTATTCAGTGTTCAATTTTGTAACCTCTCAAATGTTTTGCAACATGGAACTTAGAGTTTGTCTATTATTATTCTTAGTTAGTTTATCATTAATCCCATAATTTACAAATTTTGTAAACACTTTTTTCCTATTTTTTGTTCACTAGAGGATAAGTTTTTGGTCAGCCATCTAGGTATGATGACTATATATTGGTTAGTTATATCAATTCACCCTTTGGTGTGTCAATGTTGATACACTTGAAGCCTATATAAATGCACATATAGTATGCATTTATGACACTATTGTTCATTTGTGGAGAAAAACTCTTGTAGATTGCCTTTGTAGGACTTAGCTAGATTTTTCTCTGAGTGCTCATAGCATGGAATGAGTAGATCAAATAGAACTTTAATCAAGTGGCATTGTACTTGGACACAACTACTGAATGAAAATAAAATTAACATTGATTCCTTTTGTTGCAACACTTAGATTACCATTTAGTTTATTTGCAACAATTTACATCAAATGCATTTTACTTTTATACACTTAGAAAATTCATATTTTATTTTGTAACAGTGTGAGTACCACCAATTTGAATATGTTATATTAATGCTTGGTAATCCTAGTAGTAGACACTTGCTAACCTAGTAGTATTAGTGTAGGTTTAGGATGAGTACAACAAGTGGGAACGGATGATCTACACTTAGGATAAATTAGCTTACTTTTTCTTTCATAGTTAAATTAGAAATTAATATTTTCATCTCTTTTATATTTTAACTCTTTAATAATAAAAATACTAAAAATGAAGATATCTTATGCCTTCATCATACTTAACCATACCAACCAAGCTAACACAAGTGATGATTGAGAAGACAATGACTAGTACCTAATAGTTAGTTATCTAGGATATAATCAATACCAACGTCCACAAAATTTGACTAAATTATGCTTATACACTTGTGATTCATATGGTTTGGTGTAGGGAATACTCATTGCTTATCAATATGTATATAACTTCTTTCGACATTGATAAATTTTTTAAGATGCTAGGTGAATGACATTGAAATAACTAACATGTAATTGTTAAGTTTTGTGATGTAGACGATAGAGAGCATGTGTGAAGGCATCGAAGCCACTTGAAACAAAGTAAGAATGAGAAAAATATTTAGATAAATGAGGATCTTACTCAAAAAGAATGTGTAGAAAGGATTGAATAATAGAAAAAGGTTAAAGTAGCTTGTGAAAAATCTTTTGTAGCACACCTGAATGCTTTATAAATAAGTAGTATTCCAAAAATATTTAAAAACATATAAGTGCTTTACAATGTGAATTTCTTAATATAGATAGTGAAATTGAAAATATAGTTATTTCATTAAATAGTATTAGCTTTTTTGATAGCTTTGATATTTTAGGCTGTGTTGAAACATAAGAAGATATTATTTTTGTAGATTTTGTAGAAACAAAAAATTAGGATGAAGAGGTAGACCTTCTAGTGGCATTGCCATGTTAGTGATGAAATCTCTTGAAAATTATGTGCTTTTAAAAAAAAATCAACAATCATAAATAATATGTCTACAAATCTTATGTCAACATGATTATACTTTCCTTTCTATATGCTATTTTCCACATAGAAATACTAGATTGTATGATTCTATAGAGTTGTTTCTTCATCATCCATTTTAGTTCTTGGATAGAGATATTTTTATAGAGAAATGTGGCATAGATTAAATTCAACAATGAATCAAAGACTAGATTATCATTGAAAATCTAGTAAAGTTATATTGCTATCTATAAAGTGAGATAAAAATTATTTGGATAATTATTGAATGATCATTGTAAATAATGTTTTTGCTAAGTTGTTGGATGCTTTGCTAGAAAGAGGAATTAGCCCTTGGGCTAAAGTTAACCAAGTTAGGGCAAGATGTCAAGTAGGTTTTAAATAAAATCACTCCACTATTAATCACTTAGTTACTTTTAAACATTGCATGGAGTTTACAAAAATGCCTAAAAAAATTTTGTATTTATTTTTTTGATTTTACAAAAGCATATGATTTAGTGGTTTATACAAAACTATGGTTGTGCTTGCATAAAATTGGCCTTCATGCAAATTTGATTACAATAACTCAAAGATTGTATGAGGAAGTGATTTTTGAAATTACAAATAGAAATTCAATAAAAAAAATTAATTCTAAAGAAAAATTGAAGTTAAGTAATTGTTGTTACTTTCTCCAACTCTCTTTATTATCTTTACTGATGAAATGTAAGAATGGTTATGTGACAAGTAAGATAGTCATGCCATTATAATTAGATTCTAAGTAGTGAATCTTATTTTATATGTAAATGATGCTACCCTGATCTCCACTAATGTAGAAGATATGCACCATATGTTTTAAATTTTAGAAAATTATTGTTATTCATATGGTCTTCAAGTAAATGTAAATAAAGCTAAATTGATGGTTTGGGATACAAGAAATATCTATTATAACTTTTATTTAGGAGGTACCAATGTGAAAAAAGTAGATTCTTTTAAATATTTAGGTCTCACTTATATGAACAATTATAAGTATGGGAAGTACATCAAAGAAAGAATAGCAAGAGCTTTTAAGGTTCTATATGCTTTTAAAAACAAGTGTAAGGATTTAGAACTTTGGGCTTGAAAGGTTAAAAAATAAATTTTTCATAATATTATCTATCTTATATTATTATCTAGACTTAACTCTAAACTTTAGAAAAATATTGAAAGAGAGTAAACAACTTTTCTTCTCAATGAGTTAAAGATAAAGATGCAAACACGTTACTCAATGTTAATATGCAAATGTGATTTATTAGCTTTAAATGTAGAAGCCTTATGCAAATTCATTACTTCATATTATAAGTTGCATATATCAAAGTAAGAAAAATTCTCTAAAGTAGTTCTTGAGGATTCACAAGACCATGGTTGGTATTTTTAAAGGCTATAATAGTTAAAAAATGGAATACCTTTTGGGAGGACATGTAGCTAAATCCTAAGAATATAACCTAACTAGTCAAATACTTTTAATACAAATGTGGCTTGATATAAAAAGCAAGAGACAATTTTATTTACATCACATTATGTCTAATAAACTAGATGGAGAAGATCACTATTTCTCAATTGTTATTTTAATAAATTATTAGAATACTGTTACCAAGCTTCACTTAAGTTCTCATTATCTTAGAATTGAAAGTAGAAGATAGATTTAACTCTAACGAAAAGATTGTATTTGTAGGTTGTGCAAGTTAGGAGCCATTGAAGATGAGTTACATGTATTTCTTTTCTGGGTGGAGGACTACTCATTTGAGACATTATCATAATGTTACAACAAAAAAATTGTATGATTTATTTTTGCTACATCTATTGGTGCTTGATTAATTTATAGTCTATAATTATTTTTCAAGAAAGTGTAATATCTATCTAGTAGATCTTATGAATTTTTTGATGTATTAAAGCTTTAACTTCATTCCACAAGTACAACATATGGACCTCTAAATGCCTAAAATGAAACAACCTTTTGTTGATGCCAACTCTCCTATGTTAGCATAGAGCCATGATTAATAATTTTTTTAAGTCCCATGACAATTAGGAACTATTATAAGTTTTTTTGACTCCATGCAAATTTATTTGTGATGGTATCATATATAATCCTTGAAAATATAGTATGATGCTTTATAAATAACTAATTTTGTTAAATCATCACCAAATCTGTGGGCCCTACAAAACGTAGTAGTTAGTTACCTAAAAGCTTAAGTAAAGGCACACCATCAAACATTAACGGTAAACTAAATCAAAACCATAGGATGTTTTAAAATATTATCTTTCCCAAACCCATGGATTATCTACCTTAATGGTTGTTATTCTCTTTGGTAAAGCTTGCAAGTCAGAATTACAATATATATACCATCTGTCATGATAATATTAGAAATTATCTGTTATTGATATTCCTCAAATTAGCGCAATTAGCGCTGCCTTTGGTCTGACAGCCCGGCTTAATGTACGGTGATGGCGGTATGTTACTTCGTTTCCTTTTTGTGATGAGTTGACGGAAAATACATAGGTGGTGAGCGGCAGATGGTGTTAGGGTGAACTTTCCCACTGGCTAGGTGTTACTGCAGCTGCAACAAAGCTGTCAACAGAATGGCTTTTGTCCACAATCAATTGCTCAACCAGCAGCTGCAAAGCATTTCCAGCAACTCGCTCATACCATGACTTCAGTGCCAAATAATTGTTCAAGCATGCTATCTATTCTAGAGAATCATCCCGGATATCACTACTAATAAACACCACGTGGCCTAGGTTCCGATGGTTCCAAACGCGGTGGCGATGGCCAATGTTGAACAGCGGCAGAATCCAGGGTTTTGTCAAGATGCTGGGTGATTATGACTCTAAGTTCACCTTCAGTGAGAGTTCCCGTCTTGTCGTGAGCCTTCGGTGATAACTCCCGTGCACACAGCCTTGGCCAGTATGCAGGTCGTGGCCACTGGTGTCGTGATGACAAGCAGCTCTGACAGTGGGATCGGAATCTGAACTCTGATTCTGTTCCTGTTGGTTGGCCATTCCATTCTGGAATGTGCTCCAGTAGTAGCCGCAGTGCATTCTCTTCTTCCGCTGTGATGCCAACGAGGTCAGTTGCAGTGGTATTGTCGGGTCCCGCTGCAGGTAGCAAGAAACGGCGGCAGCCTGCAACATCATGGCAGTGCTATAGTGGTGCGAGAGGGATGGTTCATGGCAATGAGATTCATGACAGTGGCACTGTGAATAGTGATGCTGCGACGTAGGTGGTACAACTCGGTGCTGTCAAACAGTCTGCTGCAAAGCCTTCAGCCTGGCCTAGAGGCAGGTCGGTATATGTATGGTGCGAAGCTGGTGGAGCAGCATTGAGGGCAGGCATTGAGCAGCAGCTGGGTTGAAGATGGTGCATGGTGCGGGATGGCCGTGTTCGGTAAGGTGCGGTCCTGTGCGACCTCATGCAGGCCTGTGTGCCTCATTACGAGACCTGCGTTGACCTTGGGTGGTGGTTGTGCACAGGGTGCTGCGTGGAGATTTATTTTATCTTCTTTTGAATTGTTTCATTCTATTCTACTCCTTGATAACGTCATTCAAACTTACGTTAATTAACAATGATCCTAATATCTTGTTTTGTATTGTTGCACTTTCCTGTTTTAGTTCTGTTTAGGGTAATTAAGTCCCCTTTTGAGTGGTTCATGCTAATAAAAATGTTTGTGATTCCCTTTTTGTCTTTCTTCGTAGTTGGGCTTTCACTATTCTTGCAATTGTGTTGAACAATTTGATCATGTTGGGGATTGCAGGACTCAATTTTTAGTACGAAGTGCAAGACCAGGGTAGGAACAACGATAAGCATAAAAAAAAGACAAACATGGTGAATGGGGTAGGGACCAAAGAAGGGAAAGTAGTAGGCATTGCTCTGGTGGTGGTTCTCCTCCCTCTTCACCTTCTTCGTCCTCATTACCTTTCTCCTCCAACTTCCTTCAGAGTCTTAGAAGTAGCAAAGATCATGATGGAGGTGAAAGACATGATAAGAATGATCGAAGATCCCACCATAATGACAATGACTATGGGCATGAATAGTGGGGAGTGATCAACACAAAAAATGGAGGTATAGCAGGACTTATCATAGGCATCATGATCATTAAAGGGGTCACCTCGATCGCTATGACTATGATGAGCCCATGTTGGTAACCAAAAACATGATGAACATTGCAGAGGTTGTAAGGATTCCAACTAGCCATGTGAAAGATAGCCAAATCAAATGATTGGGGGATATACTTTAGATTCGAAAAAGTCATTTGCAAGCCTTTCATGATGCTTGTGCCTTAAAGAATGTGGAGAATGTGTCATGTCCCCATTCCCAATGATGTTGCTACTTAACAAAGATGGTGTCTATTTATAACAAATGTTATTGTTATGATAAAAATACCCAAAAGGGTAGTTATAATTAAGATCCAAAAGGATACATTGTAATAACGAACATGCTTCTTGAGGTAACCTTTGGAGGTTTCACCTAAGGCATTTATACGCAGGCTTAGAGGTTGTGCCAACATGGAGTGGTAGAGCTGATATAGGCAAGTCATAGGAGCTGGGTGAAGTGGGATAGGGAGTGCACTAACCATTCTCTCTAGCTAATTGTAGGCATAACCATGGTGGCAGTGCTAGATTGCCTCTAAGGAATAGATGCTAAAGGAAAAAAAATCCCAAAGGAAGACTCTTAGAGCATGATCTAGATACACTATTCCATATAAATAAAGCATTCTTTTCTTTCTCTTTCTACATTTTTCTTGTTATTTCCTTTACACATAATGTCAAATGTTACATATATTTTGCATTTGGTATATTATTTTTATAAGAATAATGTCTAATATATCATATATTTGATATTTTCCATGACATATGAGGATGGGATGTCATAATTGATATTGGAGCAAAGCACAATCCAAGGATCATTCAAAACCATAGGCTAACTACAACATGAAGCTGATGATGAATCGTGAAGCCATGATAAAGGGAAAATCATTGATCATCACTAGATGCATCATATATCTGAGATATCCCACCAACCAACAGAATTCATTCATGGATATCATTAACTGATCTGATTATGCCTTATCAAGATTTATGAATTGCATAAAATGTTGGTAAGACAAGGATATACTAGTCTAGGTAACTCCTATTCATCTTAATACTATAAATATTAATTAATTAAGGTCATTGTTAATTTTCTCCCAAAAGCTAGTAACCATCACCTGAATTGATTTTATTTTTTGAAACTCATTATTCTAAGCAACTTAGAATCATTTATAAGTTATCATGTCTTGCACACATCAACCTAATAATGTCATTTTGCTAGAATAAGCTAGTTGTATCTTTTAAAATCTTAGAAATTCAACTTCATTTTTGAACCCTAAGACTATGCCCAATGCATAGTACTCATCGAGACAATTCCAACAATATAAATTTCATCTCGATTGCACTTATGGCTTGAAGGATATCAATATTTACAATTTCTTATTATGAGTGCATTAAAATAATATTAAATTATTATTAAAAAATAATAAATAAAATTATCAAAAATTTATGTTTAGGAATCAAACCCAAAATAATTGAACCCCCGCCCTATCATAAGCTAAACCACCACATGTACTATTGATGTAGGGTAGAATAAAATAATAAAAAAAGTTATATATATATATGAGTGGGAGGTCATGTGTTTGAATCCAAGCCTCCAGAGTTTTAATTAGCTTACCACATCAGTGAGCAACATGCCTCCCCTGTTGCACTATGCTGCATAGGCCACCACTACCTATAGTTGTTATTGCTACACCAAAAACCCTTGTTCCTACTACTACCTATTGCTTCACTATCATGCATTGCCTTTGCCATTGCCATCGTCGTCCTACTGCATCATAGACATTGAAAAATAACTTGTGATTTTTAGCCATCACAGTGCCCTTGGACACCAATGATGCTATGGATTACAGGCACCCCCAATGCTTTGTAGACATCGATGGCACCACAAATTATAGGCACCTTCAACACCAATGGCTCCATGGATTACAGGAACCCCAGTGCTCTACAGACATTGATGGCATCGCAGATTACAAGCACTAATAGTGACATAGATTATAGGCATCCCCAATGCTTCTTGGGCACTGATGACAGTGTAGATTATATGCACCTCTTGTGCCACTGATTACAAGCACCTCCATTGAGGGGAAATTTAAAATTTTCTAGCAATTGATGGAAATTTAGAAATTTTTGTCAACTAAAAGGAAATTCAAAATTTTCTTCACTGATGCATTGGCTTTTAAATTGAAACATGTGGAAATAATTTTTAATAAAAAAGTCAAGAATTTGACACTTTGGCAGCATGTGAGATAAGAATTCCATAATTAAGCACACTTACTTTGGAGTAGAATTGGGATGGATGATCTCTCAGGAAGTCTTGCTTTTTACAATAAAAGGTTTTGAACTCCATAAGCCCTAATTATTGATTTTAGAAGTCTTTTTTTGGAAAATAAAAAGTTGTTTCCTATAGATTTGAACCTTTTGGACACAATGGTAAAGTCAGATTTGTCCTAGAGAATCTCAAAAATTAATTTTCACCCCTTGCTTTATATAGTACCTTAAGACTCTCAAAAGTTTAAATTTAGCATAACTTGAGCATGCAATGTCCTTTTTCAACATATGAATAGTCATTTCCAACATTTTGCAGGCTTCTAAACTCAATGGTGATGTCAAAGTTATCATCTAGGTACCTAATTGATGAGTAGCAAGGTACTCCTATGCCCAACCATACAAATCACAAAGTGTTCATGTGTGACCCAGTCAAATTCTGCAAACTTTATTGTTTTTAGTGCACTAGTACTTTAGCAAGTAAATCTAGCCTTAACATCAATCATTGTCCTCCTAATTACACTTGTGATGTTTATTGGTATGGTTAAGTATAACTAAGGCATTCAATTTTTATCATTTTTATGTTTTATAGTTGGGTGCTTGAATTGTAGATAAAAAGGGATTTGATTAACTAATCTAAATTAACTAATTAACTAGTCATTTTACTAATTCTAGCATAAGTATTCATTTCCACTTTTTGTACATGTCCTGAACCCACATATCCACTGTTGGGTGACCAATCACTATGTTACTAGGCATACCAAGTAATAACATAGCTGGGATTACCAAGCAAATATGTGTTACACTCGAAGCAGTCATACTTATATGTGTAATCTATCTTGCTTAATTGTCTCATTAATGTTATAATTGGAAAATATTTAATAACGAATTAAAATCATTTAATAAATAATTGAAAATAATAAATGCATGAATAAAATAGCTAATCTATCCAAAGTGCTACAAGGTTTATCANTCCTACTATAGGCACCCAGGGGAAAATTTATAACTTTTGAATGGAAAAAATGAGAGATCTTCCCTGCTAGTAAAATCTAGATTGCCATAAATGTGGCTACTAGTCACGTATTTATAGGCGATAGATAGACACTGCATTGATGCGGCCTTATGAATGCAAAATAAGATGCATCAATGGGGCCTTGTTGGCGAGGCCTCGTCAACGTAGTCGACTACGTTGACAAGGCCTTAGCGATGTAGCCAACCAACAATGACTCATCATAACCCCACAATTGAATGAAAACTCATCCTCAAATTCTTTTACAAAATTTGGAAGGTATGGGATTATTGACTAACTTTCCTTAACAAAACAAACTAATTGACTTGACAAAAAATGGAGTGCCTAGGTGTACAAATCAACACATTACAAAAATGGTGGTGTTTAAGACACAAAATTGAACACCATGACACAACTCTTTAAAAATTGGATAACACATTCCTTGATGATGTGAAGCTTGTTAGAGAAGATCAAATGGTCCTAGGTAGTGATGGTTCTTGAGGCTTCAAGGAACCTTCACCGGCTTCATGCAATGGCAGTGATTGAGATGGCTACAGTTGTTCTGTAGTTGCTACAATTTTAGGTGGGAGGCAGAAAGCATCTAGTAATGCTTTCATTTTTTTCTTCCTACGCCTAGGATCATGCACCATCCACATAGCTTCTCCAATGTGAGTTGCAATGGGCACATCCCAAGGACACGATATTTCTGAAAAAAACTCTTTAGCATTGACAAACTAGGAAACAAACTATTTGCATTCAATGTTGAACACTCTCACTATGTTCTTTAGCTCCTAGCAGTTATTCATCCATCTAGCAAGGTTCTCAGTGATAGATTTTTGATCTCTGAATCACCCTCTAAGAACTTCGAGTTTAGCATTAATAGTCTCAAGCTTCTACTTAGTGTCCTTGTGGTGTTTGAACTTAGCCTTGTATAGCAGATATGAGCTCGTCACCTATTTTTCCAACTCTAACCATGGCCATCTGGTAGTAAGCATTGCCAAGTTTGCATAACGATGATTGGCCAACTCCATGTACTCTATCATCTCCTCGCTTTGCAACAACTTCAAGCAAATCTCTACTTTGTTGTAGGCATCAATTCCATCAAGGATGGGCTACCACATCTCTCTTTCTTGATGAAGTTACTAGAGGGCTTCATTTATTTTTATCTTTGCCATCTAAATTTTTTTTTCATTCACTTCTTTTTGCAATCCAACCTAGTCCTTGTAGTGATTCTTTTATTTCTCAAATTTGAGGGCTTCGTTCTTCCAAGCAACAATTTCAATGGCAGACTTTTGGTGCAAGGTGCATACCTCCTGAATGAATATATTATAGTTCTCAACATTCAATTTCCTTAGTTTAGTGTTGAATTTGGAAAGCTGCTCCTATTATTGATGAATAAATTCTTGCATTTGATCTCTCTGAGCTTCAACATTTCCCATGCAATGATTTTTCATGCTCAATGTTTCATTCTCTTAGCGCATTTGATTCAAGTCCTTTTTGATGGAATACATTTTAGCTTCTACTATGGACTATTTGAAGATGGACATTATTGCTTCCTCCTTAGCCTTCTAAAATCATTCTTGAAGCTCTTTGATAGCTTCATCTCTTATCATTGCTGGTCTAAGGATTGCTTATTTTGCAAGTTGGGCATGAAGTTCAACAACCTTCATGGCCAAGCATTGATTTTGCTCTTGGGCTGTTTCTAGTTGCCCCTCCAAAATAATGCATCTGCCCCTTACATTCAGCAGTTCTGACTAGGTTGTAGTGATGTTCTCTAGGAGATCAAAGATGTCCAAAGTTGGTTTCCTAGTTCTTACTAGTCATTCTAGCAAATGTTTTTGCTGAGTTGCATTCAATTTCTCATTGACCATGCCTATGGGTGTCTACACATCTTGAAGTGTAGATACATCTAGTACAGATGTCATGGGTGTGTTCAATGCTTCAACTACATGGTCAACTACCACTTCTACCTCTATCTCCTATCCTTAGTGCTACATCACCAGGACAATTACATCTTCACCTTCCTCTAACCACACTAGAAAAGTGGTGGCATTCCCAAAGATTTCTAGGAATAGATGGTGTGTTGCTAATGAAACTATCATTTCCCAAGTGTTTGGATCCAACCTCAAAGGTAGCTATGTTCTTTGGGCAAAGAAAATGGGACCACCCCTCTCCATATAGCTAACTATTTGGACCACCTCATTAAAGTGACTCATCCTTGGCCAATACATAAATGTATTTTCTCCACTCATTCTTTCTTGTTATTCTTGTTTTCTCAAGGGCTATTTTCAGATTTGACATAGATGTTCAAGGACTACACGGGCCTCCTATGTTATCTCCTAAGGGGATGGTTGTGGTAGTAGCTCCTCTTCTTGAGTGGTTGTTGGCATCTTATCTTTCATGATTTCTACCCATAAGTCCTAGGGAGCATGCTTAAGAGTATCATTAGAATAGCAAACAATGCCTATTCTTTTACAAAGTTTTTTGATGATGCATGGAAAGGGTAAGGTCTTCCTTCCATGTTCATTCTCCTTGAAGCACTTTTCGATCTCAAAATAGATTAGCTATGGAAGGTTAATGGGAAAATTTCCACTTAGAGTAGCACATGCTTAGGCCAAGAAGGTAGTCACCTTGCTTGGCTTCATCATTGGATTGAGGTGATAGACTATAATCTTGAAATAAATCCACTTTACCAGTGTGAGCGCACCATACCCCTTATGGTCCATCCTGTAGCATCACTAGGTTCATTCCATTTTTGCCTTAGGATCACATTTTGTTGATATCTCTACCAACTATGTTCCAATGTTTGGCAACCCCAGTGCCTATGTAATAGCTTCCATCGTGTACGACACTTGAATGTCGTTGATTTTTACAACGAACCTTGGCCTTCAGTTAATCTAGAAGAGATAGGCCTCTCCTATGTACCATTTCCCATTAGATGTGATGAATGGCCACATGGGAGAGGCTTGCAATTGTTTCTTGACATCCTCTAGACCTTTCTCCAAAAATAGTTTGAAGTTTATCGCTTGAAGAACTAATCTTTGGATATCTCGAGACTTAATGATGTTTAGGCACAGTTGAGTCAGAGTGACTTAAAGCCTTGGCATGGGTCCAGAAACTTCTCCTTATTGGGATTATTCTATAGGAACTTCTTCCTCTAGAATTTGTCGAGTAGATTCCACTTCAAGCTCCTCTTGAAGAGGTCCTATTCCATACATCACCTATGGTAGTTCTTGACCTTGTTCTTGCTAGCATCTTCCAGCTCTGGGTCATTTCTCCTATGGTTGTGTAGGTTCTCCTTCCTAGGGACATTTTTGTTTGGGTGCCATTTGTAATCATCATAAGACCATGGATTAGCAATCATTATGTAACCTTAAAATAGTTAGAATACCTTAGCTCTTAAGGATACTTACACCTAGCTAAGTTGTGATTATGATTGATTTAATTAACCCAATTATTTTTTATTTATGTATTATCATTAATAAATCATCTTATAGGTTGTTGGAACGATTAACTTAGGAAAACATTGATGTTTGTATATGGTTAAGGTTATTAACCCTTTGGGAAAGTTAGGAAAATTTTTAAAAATTTTCATGAATTTTTCATTGGAAACCTTAAGGTTTGTGGCCTCCATGATAAAGATCTTACCTCTGGTAATAATAGGATTGAAAACTAGAGTGATTTAGACAAATTATTGGGAAGTTATGAGCTCTGGAATGTTTTAGGCCCTAAGAAATTGCAAAAATTCCCTGTGTGTTATGAGAAATTTGCAAAAAAATCTAAAGTATCTAGCGATATACATAGTATTTTTGCACTACATCAACAAGGCCTTGTTGATGAGGCCTTGTCTATGCAATCAGCTACATCAATGAGGCCTCATCGATTCAACTATTCACCACCATTGACTTTGGTCAAACATTCAAAATACAAGAAATGTTTTGGTGAAATTGGGATCAAATGAAATCTTAGAAGACTAAGAATAGTATGAAATCATGAGAAGAGGGTGTTGAAGTTCATAAATTTGAGAAAATGGAGAAAAATTGATTGAATAAATGAATGAAATAAAAGATTAAGGAGTACTAAGTGATTTATGCAATGGAAAATGTGAAAGATAGGATTGTAGCAATGTTAAAGGTAAGGAACCTTAAACAAATCAATCCAAGAGCTATGCAAGTGGGTCCTCCCCATAGTAGGCTAATGTTCTTTTTGTCGTTGCATCACATCAACTAAGGAGTCCATGGGACCTATAGTCAATTTAATGATTATGACATGTTAAAGATCAACACGAAAGAATCTGCTCAAGAATCCCAATATGTCAAACCAAAACATGGAGTATAACATAGGACTTGATAGTAAAGTGAGTTGTGGCAACATAGATGGATGATAGAGAAGGTGGAATGGAGTTCCAAATCAAGGTCATAAGAAGTCCCTTATGGAATTCATGGTTAAAATGACCCAAAAAGTTCCATCCTTAGTCCAAACCAAAAAATCATCCTCTTTTAGTGACTTTGCATATCACTATAAGATCACTCCATCCACATGAGATACTAGAGTGCTTCCACAAAACCACCACCATTCTACAAAGAGAAGAAAGGAGAAGTAAAAAGTAAGAGAGAGAGCCTTAGTTAGAGGGGACCATCAAGCATAGGTACATGTCATTCAAGTCCTATAACTAGTTCTTATAGCCATTTTATTTGTCCAAGGGGTGTGCTTTGAATTTTCATTGTTTATTTTTTTTTTGAAATGGGAACCACACCATGCGAGGACTTATTCATGTCGAAGGGGTGTGCTTTGAATTCCAATTATTTGATTTTTTTTCTCTTTTTTGAATCACACCATGCAACGATGTTATTTTGACTTCCTTTAGTGTTTGGTGTGGAACAGTAAGAAGTCCATGAAAAACACTCAAGCACTCAAGTAAGAAGAATAAGACAAAGAGTATTGAGTCCTCTTAAAGTCACACCCTTTACAAACCTTTGAATCCTTCTTAATTCTAGAACTACCAAGGTCTTTGATTGATTAAAGGTTTCTTTAATGAAAAGTCACCTCAAATTCCTAGAACAAGGAAAACCATAGAGTTTAATGGATGGGTGGGTGATGTGGACTAATTGCCTATTCCATGAAAAATAAACCATGTCAAAGTCATCGGACATCAAAATTCAAAAATAGAAACCAGACATTGACAATCACACATTAAGGACAAATCATCATTAGTAAATAGCAATAGCGGCATTATGTCCTATGACAATAAAGCAAATTTATTAGCAAAAATTAGAAAATATCACACTTAAACAAAAAAAAACAAATTAAAGTAAAATATATAGGAAAGCGTAAAATAATCAAGGTACTAAAGATGGTGTAAAATTAGAATAATTTGAAAATAAAAAATTTGTAAAATCAAAAACATGAAAAACAAAAAGGTAGAAAAACTAAGAGGCTATGGTAATGGTCAGCATAGATGTCAATCTCGCCCATGACTATGTTGGAGGGAGGAGATCCAAAAAATAGAACATGGTTGTCCATCTATTGAGGTAGTATTTACATTGGCTTGTCTTAGTTTTAGGAAAGGTTTGACTTGTTGGATGTTGACCAACTACTTTCTATTTAGGTTTTCAGGTTTGCATATTAACATAGCCCTAGAGGAAAAGGATTGATTGATTACATAAGGTCCCTCACACAATGTTCAGAATTTTTTCCTTTAGGGTACATGTGTGGGGTTCTAGTAAAGAACCTTATCTACTAGCTAAAGTTTTTCTTTCCTGATTCTAAGGTCATGACGTTGCTTGCTGAATGCCTTGTTCAGCTCATTCAAGGATAGGGCCACTAATCATTTTTCATCTAATATGTTCACGTTGATCGGTCTTTCTTTCTATGCTGAACATAGATCAAGGTTTAAACCACAGGTCGTTGAGAGTGTACAAAGCTCAGATTGGATTGGGAGGGTTGGAAGCTTCCCGTACCCTAACTCTTAGGGAGAATAGCCAATAGAAAGTTTCCAAGTGGATTGGTAAGCCTAGAGAGCATCATTAAGTTTTATTCTCCAATCCTTCCTATATTTGCTAATGGTTCACATCAATATTTTTGTAATCTCCTAGTTGGTTACCTTTGCTTGACAATTGGCTTGGGGGTGGTAAGGTGTTATTAATTTATGTTCTACTGCTAAAAATTACATTAATTTTCTAAATGTGGCACCTATAAAATGAGTTCCATTATTAGAAATTAGTGAACATGATGCCCCGAACCTATTCACAATATTTTTTTGTATAAATTTGGTAGTAGTGGATGATGTACAATCAGTAATGGATACCACCTCTTCTCATTTTATACAGTAGTTAACTACTACTATAATATACACTTTCCCATTAGACATGGGTGTGATGGAACTGATGAAGTCAATGCCCCATATGTCAAAAGGTTCCAATGGTTGAAGCCACTATTGAGGATCTTCCATGCAAGCGGTCATTCCCCCATCACGTTGACAATGTTCACAAGACTTGATGAACTTATGGGTGTCCCTAAATATTGTGAGCCAATAGTATCCTACCATTAGAATTTTTATGATCATGCATCTACCTACATAGTGGCCTCCGCAAGGCCCTTCATGAGCATCCTGGAGAATGTGTAGTTGATCTTTGTCAGGGACACACCAACAGATTAGGACATTGGAACACACCTTATAAAGGTCTCCATTAATTTCCATGAAGTATTTGGTCCAATGAATAAATTTTTGCTTATTCCTAAAATCCAAGTCTTGTGGCATCTCTTGAGCAAAAACATATATGAGCATGTCATTAAACCATATTACTTTTTTAGGTGTTTGTTCATTTATTACTCTAGTAAAGAGAAGTCTATCTGGAAATTGACCAGAGAGTAGGCTCTCCTCCTCTTTATTATCCAATATTAAGAAAGAGATGTGGTCAACAATCACATTATCAGTTCCTTTTTGATCTACCATAGTGAGATCAAATTCCTATAAGATCACAAGCCATTCTATGACACAGGGGCTCACTATTAGCTTAGTCATGAGGAAGCAAATTGCATTGTGATTTGTATGCACAAATACTTTGTATCCTAGCACATAATGTCTAAATTTTTCTAGCATGTACACCACTTCCATCAGTTCTTTCTCCATGGTGGTGTAATTTAACTATGCTTCTACAATGCTTCAACTCATGTAGTGGATATAATATGGATGTTTCTTATCATCCATATATGTGATCACTACTCCCAAAGCATATTTAGATGCATCTATCATGATATGGAATGGTTTGGACTAATTGGTTTCTATGAGTTTATTCTTTAATTGTTGGAATTTGTGTTTGCATTCCTTGGTCCAAATGAAAGGTTCATCTTTCTTTGTAAGATCTACCAACAACTTTGCAATCTTAGAGAAATTCTCAATAAATTGTTGGTAGTAACCAATGTGTGCAAGGAATGACCAGACATCTTTAATGGTCTCTAGTTGGTGTGTTATTCCTTGGATGACCCTTATATTTTCTAGGTCTACCTCAATCCCTTTATGTGAAATTCAGTGCCCTAGCAGAATGCCTTCTTGGACCATGAGATGGCTCTTTTGCCAGTTGAGCCATAGGCATGCCTCTACACATCTCTTTTGTACTTACTCAAATCAGTCCAAGGCTTGTTCAAAGGTAGCTCCGTAGGTGGAGAAGTCATCCATGAAGACTTCAACACCACTACAGATTTGTTGCTGAAAGATACTTAGGATCAAGTGTTGAAATGTTGCAAGGACATTGAATAGGCCAAATGGCATCTTACAGTATGCAAAAGTCTCGTAGGGACTTTTGAATGTTGTCTTGGCCTAGTCTTCTAGTGCAATTTGTATTTTATTATAGCCACTATAAGCATCCAAGAAACTATAATAACAATGCCTGAATATGGTGTCTAATACTTGATCTAGAAATGATAAGGAAAAGTGAACCTTAAATGTTGCCATATTTAACAGCCTAAAGTTGATGTAGAACCACCATTTGCCATCCTTCTTTGGTACTATTATGAGTGGCCTAACCAACTCACTATCTATGATTGGATAGATGAATCCTACCATGAGGAGTTATGCTATCTCCTCCTTCATAATTTTCTTTAATTTGAAGTGCAGCCGCCTCTGGGGCTACCTTCTAGGCTTCATGGCTAAATTGGTGTAGATGTGATGCTAGAATGTCCTTGGATTGATTCCTGTTAGCTCTAGATATGACCAAGCAAAGGCTATTGACCATTTATTCACCACTTCAACAACTTCTCCTTTTGCTTAAGTGAAAGTTTGATATTAATGATGACCGATTTACCATTGTTCAAAAATGCATACTCCATACTAGCTAGTAAATTTTTTACCTCTAAGGGCTCTTGCTTGAAGTGATCAAAGATTTTTAGCTCTCCCCAATAAGTACCATCATCTTGTTTAGAGAGTTGGGAATGAACTTGATCAATTTTGTTCATGCCTTCAACATATGCACATGTTAGGCTCTTAGTTGGCTCCATGCATATTGTGCTGCTATCTAAATTTTCTCTCAACCATTGGGTGCCATCATACTTTGTGGTTGCTACATATAGACACCTTTGAATGATAATTTCTTGTGCATAATAATTACATGATTTAATATATGTGCTCTTGATGGACCAAATCTTTTGCATGCAATTTCACTGATTATCGCTATACAGGATGCATGGAATACACTTCTTCTCAATCTTTTCTAGTTCATTTTTCTTAGATATTTTGAGAGATAGGTTTAGTATACCCATTTTTGTGTTGACCATGCTTAACTAAGTCCTTCCCATGATGATGGAAAAGTCACTTTTGCAATTGTCCACCTTGATTACTAGAAAATCAATAGGATAG